>OZ005743.1:108346578-108554451 GCA_963930735.1 Dioctria linearis
AGAAGGAATAGTAATTTCAATCGAAGACGTCATAGTATTCAATGATCAAGTGTATATAGATAATAATGTAACACA
The DNA here is from genome assembly GCA_963930735.1 of Dioctria linearis. Lineage (NCBI taxonomy): Eukaryota > Metazoa > Arthropoda > Insecta > Diptera > Asilidae > Dioctria > Dioctria linearis. Next base: position 108,346,654 of record OZ005743.1, read on the forward strand.
TGTGAAAAAATTAACAGAAGCTGATAATTGTACAAAAAGCTTAATGAACAAAAATTATGAGTATTGAACAAAAACAAAAGTTAGTGACTACAAAGTCATAGAAATAATACCAAATATGTTGCTCATAAATAATCCCATAAGAGTAAACTTAACCGATTGCAATAACGTTAGTCATATTTTAGATAATAACTATATTATCAGATATTCAAATTGCTCATTAAATATAAATAATGTAAAATTTTCCAATAGAGAAATTGTCATAAACAACGATGTAACTATTCCAAATTATTCAAAACCAGATAATGTAAAATTTTTAGTAAGCTTAGACGATATTCACCTGAAACAAATTAAAAATACAAAGGAGATAAAGGAAGTTGGAATAAGCTTAAAGTCGAGTTCTATTTTTTCATATTCAACAATAGTAATTTTAATCAGCATCCTTGTAATTATTTTCTACCTAATTTAAATGCAGACTTAGAAAGCGTTAAGAAATGGTTAAAGATGAATAAATTTAAGTTAAATCTTGCAAAGACTTAATGTATGAAATTTAATTGTGTTGATAACATTTCGGTACGTATGGAATTAATGTTGAATGTGTGGATAATCTTAAATATTTTGGTATTATATTAAATAGTAAACTGAAATGTAAAGAACATGTAGACTATATATGTGGCAAAATCGCAAAAAATCGGGTTTTACGAAGGATAAGAAGTATGTTAAGTGTGAGAAATGCAATTATGTTGAATAATGCCATTGATTGTTTTCTTTAAGTTTAGTTTAACATGTTAATACTAACACCGACTAAGTGATGAAAAGCATGTAAACGTGTCACTATAGCTTGTGTTAAGATGTTTCAGATAGTTACAATAATCCTTCAGAGGACACGAACCCGATTTGGGTCCAACGACGTCTTTGGACAGGGAGTTTGTCTCTGGAACACACTTCCCGATGCGGTTAGGAAGATCTGCTCCTGCAAGCAGTTCAAGAAACTCGCTTTGCTTCACCTTATGAACACCAATGCACGCTAAAGTATACTTCGTCGGCACATTAGCACTCATTTCCGAGGCACTCTGCGCTTTGGTGGTTGATTTCAGTTCCTAGCTTGTGGTTTCTAATTATAAATTCTAAATTTCAATTTTTATCCAATTTTTAATCCTTATTTTAAGTTAAGGCTTATTTTAATATCTAGTATTTAATATTTCATATTTGTACTTTGAATTTCTTACTCCACACTTTCCTATGTGATGATTCACATTGTAACAATTTACCGCTGTATATTCATTACTCTCACTACTGATCTTGTATCTGATATTGTATGCTATTTCCTTTTTAGCTTTGAATAACGCTTTCATGATTTTATTACTGTCATTATTATTATTGTTTATTTTGTTTCATTATCTTTGTCTATAGTGTAATATGACGTATGAGCTCTCTATTGCTTGAAGTTATTAACTTAATGTCTAATACTAATACTAGTTTCTACTGCAATGAGTTGATTCGTTGCTCCTTTGTTAGTTTTCTTATAAAATTTGATTCTATTGCTTGTACCAACTATCTATTACTTACTCGATGTACCTAACGTTGTAACGTAGCATAAGCTGAGGTTCTTCAATAAATACTTTTCTATTCTATTCTAATAATATGTTTATGTTTATGGTAACCAACAAACTATAAGCACACTATAAGGGCCGTATTCATCAAGCCATTTAATTGAAATTTAATTTAATTGCTGTTTTAGTACTCTCGTTAGAGATGGTTAGGGCTCAGTTGAATTAAAATTAAAGTTATATATGCGTTATTATAACATAAAATAACCCAAATTAAATTTTAATTTAATTTTAAGTGTGCTCTAACCCTCTCTTACAGGAGTACTAAAACAGAAATTAAATTAAATTTCAATTAAATTGCTTGGTGAATACGGCCCTAAGTACCTGTCCGAGTCGTCTGGGAATCTAAAAAATTTGATTGCTGATCCCTTCACTTTTTTGCTGCCACAATCCTTCGCGCAGCATTTATAAAAAAAGCGTCTATTTGCCATATTTTCCTTCTTTCTGAAATTGGATATATCGAACGTTATTCATTACTAAATACACTTAATTTAAAAAAATATATGTTTTTAAACTAAATAGATACTTCACCTGTTTGAATACATATAAGTTAATCAATCGCTTTATTTTGACAGTAGAGAATGTCTTTAAATTCGATTTGTCATTTTTTATCTGACAGTTGAAATTGTTGAAAATACTAAGAAAGGAGCAGTTGGGTTTTGACCTTAGATTATATGAGTCTACGGTTTTGACATTAGCAGTTAGCATTTTTGACAGTAGCAGTTGGCATTTTGACATTAGCAGTTGGCACACATATCTGGTTGTGCTCTTCATTCTCTTTCATTTTATTATGGTCACGCACCCAGCTCTTCTTACTGAATAGTGGTACCAGAAGAAGGGTTTTTAAAACCATGACCGGGTAATTTTCAGAAGCTGGATATCTGTATATATCTAATCTGTGCCTATACTATACACCCCTGTTCTAATTTTTTAGTGCTTTAAAGAGGAACAGTAGGAAAAACTAATAAAATATGGCTTGGTCGATAACTGTTATTTCTGATTACTTTCTTCACCTCTTTCCTTCGACCTACAATCTTTCTTTGAATACAATACACCCGATTTTATTATATCGCCACAGTTTTTATAAATGCATTTTTGTACTGACTGTAGTGACTTTAATGACAAACTAAAGAACACCGAACCTGAAATTCAAGTTACAGAGTACAGGGTACCAAAATATGCTAATTAGCGGAAATTCCAATTACCGAATATAAAACTAGCGAATTTTTAGTGTATATTATGATTTAAGAGATCTTAGTTTTAAACCAGATTGAAGTTTTTGAAATTGCCAAATCTTGTTACGAATTTACCAATATTTGACAGTGTAGAGATATTATATATGTAACATTATCCGTTTTAAGATTAGAGTCAAATCTCTTACGGTATAAAGTTGAAATCAAGGAGAACTGTGAAGAATTTTCGCAGAAATAATCACTGGACAAGTAATAACCAAAAAAGGGCAGACATAAATAAACATGCGATTCAAAATATTATCTTCCTTATGAAATTCCAAGCAGTCTGTCGCTATTTAAATGATAATGTGGTTTTTCGTATACCTACCCTTATTATTTTGTTAATGATTTATGATTGTTGAAATAAAATTGTTGTTGATCCATGCTGATCTGTTATTGCTAATTAAGTGTACTAAAAGGTAATTAGAATACGACAATGGAAAAATCTGACCCATCGCTACTGCAATAATAAAAATAATTTTATAAGCATATCCATATAGTCCAGTCGGCTGCGAGTTCATTTAAAGAATTCGCAGTTTTCGAGCTTGAATAACATCTAGAAGGGACCGGGGACTTGAAGTGTATATAAAACAAGAGAAAAAGCTATAATTGGTCTAAGACCAATTCTTATGATACCCTAGATGAATGCCCGTATTTGAGATTTTTGCATGGGTTTCTCGCATATATTTCTAGAACGGCTCGTCGGACAGAAAAAATGATTATAACCATTTTAGTAGGACTTCTTATTCTGAAGAAGTTTTTAGTTCAATAAAAATGTGTAGGACTGGATCGTTTTCAGAGTATATGTAAAAAATCAAAATTTTTATATGGCAACACCAAGAAGGGGTTGCCCGGATTAGTCCATTTTTGAAATTTTCTTTGCTATTACTATGAAAACGCAATGTACCAAATTTCAGCTTTCTATGTCGACGTGTTCTCAGGTAGTGTCCAAATATATCGTGGAAAACGAAATTTTTGTATGGCAACCCCACGAAGGAGTTGCCCGATTTGTCTCATTTTCGAACTTAATTTTACTTTTTTTTTAATCTCCGTGTTCAAAATTTCAGCCGTCTAAGTGAACGCATTCTCGAGTTTTCGTGCGCACGGACGGACGGACATGCAAAAATCAAAATAACTTTTAATTTTATGCGGGGGTGTCCAATACTTTTTGCTCTACCATCATTATTTCTGTGCGGTACAAACGGAATGGCAAACTTAGTATACCCTATAGATTTCATCTAGGGTATAAAAATATCCAAATTAATAGACATATCACTACAACAAAATCTGCCTGGCTTTGGCGTTGATTATAATATTATTGTCTTTACGTGACGAGTAAATATTAAGTAACGAAATAATTATTGTATATGTTATATGTGTTATTATTATTATTATAGGAAGTTAATAGGGGATCCCGGGCCCTCTAGGTCCTCCTGTGAAAACCCCACTTTCCCTGCAATTTATCTTAAATTTGAAATTTTTTCAAAAACTTACTATTTGCTCGAGTTATCGAATAAAAAGATTTGAACGTTCATTCTTAATTCCTTCCATGTATATTTCCTTTAGCATGCTCTACTGGGCAGATTTCCACGAGCTTGGAAACTTGTCGAGAATCGCTCCAAAGGCAGTAAGGCATACCCTACTCCCATCCGAAACTATGTCACTCCACAAAGGTGATACCTTATAGTAAGGTGTAAGCTACGGCAATTACGATAGCTCATAAAATCCAACTCAAAATTAACCCAAACGTTAAATATTCTAGCGGCTAGTCAGGCTAGTGGTTAGCAGCAATTGTTTTTTTTTTTTTTTTGAGTAAAATGTTACATTTTGCTACCTGGGGTAGTATTATACCATAGCCATGAAACAGACTCCCTCACTACCACATGTAAGCCCCAACGGAGTCCTGACATTCTAAAATATTTGCAGTGCTCTTACGTAAAACTGACAATAGTTTGATTTGAATAGCTCGTCCGCCCTAAATTACTATTCATACAGAAAAATGGTGTTCCGATAATCTTAAATGTACTTTCTTATCTTCTTAACCGAAATAAAATGTTTATACTTTCCTCACAAAATTATTTATAAAATTAGTCTTAACCAAATGACTACAATTCCTCAAACAAAACTCTTAGCTGAGACATATTTAGCTGTGCCGTGGTCTAGTGAAATCGAGTCAGTCTGACTACAGCTTCGGACTCCGGCTGCATATACGCACATGCCTCATCTGAGAGTTAGGGAGCGTAACATGGTAAGGTTACTTTGTAATCAAAACTATATTATTATTTTGTTAACTAAGGTATATGGAAAGTGTAGCCTTTGGTAAGGTAAGCAACCAAGCTGTAAGACTATGTTCCTGTATGGATAATAGTTCAGGCTCTAAAGCATATATGAAGTCAATCTTTGGCACTTTTCCATAAGCATCAATACAGAACATTTTAGGGATCGGACTCCCAACATATAGATTTTTGTTTCGGGCAAGTATTCTCGAGGGTTTTGGCTCTTCTCATCTTTCAATACTGGATTTATATTTGAGAAGCCATAGGCTTATGTCTCCGCGTACAGGTGGAGCCGAACTAATTATGATTTTTTTTTAGCTTATTTCGTTCATGTCACGCATTTTAATTTTCCCTGTAAGAATGTTGATTTTCATTATTCAAAAAGTTAAAGTTTTGTAAGGCTTTAGGTTCAGTTTGTTTAACTGCTTTTCAGTTTTGGCTTAACAATACTTTCTGTTACATTTCCATACCATATATAATATTCATAATCACGAGTGTAGGTTAGTTAAGTAGTTGAAGTATATGTAATTAGCATAAATAAAACCTCCATGCTCGTAAAATAATCCCTTCCTTGAGCAACTAAGGACGAATTCAATTATTCAGTTAAGAGAACCAAATTATGGAAATACACAGCTAAAAGAGCACGAAAAGAGCACTAGCACATTTGTTTATAATTCCGTTTTCTATAATGCTAACATAGTTTTGATTCTGTTGCATAATTTCCTTTAGTCCTTTCCTATATACGTATATTGAGCCAACTCCTGAATTCTCTTCCCAATTACATATATACATAACATGACTGTGTTTCCACGAGTATATGAACATGAGCATAGAGGCTGTATAATGCAATCTCGATGGATTCAATTTATAGCCAAGTACATGACAGCATCACGTTATAAAGTCGAAATATTTCTCTATGTTCAACAGAGAAGCGAAACCATGTTGTACGATTTAATTACATCTAGCATATAAAAAAATTTTGGAATTCCAGCATATCCTGATTTTGAAAACGGTTTACTCTATTCTTAAAGTAGAAAACAATTTCATCCGAACGATAAGAACCCGTGAAAAAATTTCATTTTAAATTGTATGGCTGTTTGGAATTCAAAGTGCGGGACTAGTTTGCCCTGAGGTGTTGGTAGGTACATATATAGAAAAAACTGTATTTGTTTGACTACAGAAACTATCCATGAAAATTCTAGGAAAATTCTCCCTTTGGATGAAAAAATTCGAAGCTTCTCGTGAGCGTATTGCTTTTGTAATCTTCTGTTTCTGGTTTCTTGCACTTAAAAAATGCTTCAGATTTGAGTTTAGACGACTCAGTTTATTTTTGTGTATTCACTTAGGACGACATGGATAAAATGTTGTCCAATAAACGCCTATAAGATAATTCGCGTGGATTGCATTGGAGGGTTTTTGAGGAAAAGATTCGGTGTTCCAAGATTAAGATATTCATATCATCCATATTGGATAATGGATACTCGTATTCCTCCGAGAATGTAATTGTATCGTATATCAGAAGTAGACTAACTGTGACCCTCGTTTTAGCCCGGACTGTATGAACGAGTCCATTTTTTGTGCGATTTGCTGCTGAAGTTTGCCCCAAAAACACTTTTGAGGCAGATGTTTTTTGTCGAATAAGACCAAAAAGTTGCTATCGTTAGGTTTTTGCATTAGGCATTCCGCTTTCCGCGTTTGGGTAGCATTCGAAGGACCGGCTCCTCCACAATCTTGAGCGATATATTCCATGATAAAGCCAGATCTATACCTGTTATCAAGGGGGTTGGTATTAAAAAGTATTCAGCAGGTTATGAGGCGCAAAATATTGAGTATTGAGTAAGAGGCCGTGGGGTAGACGTGTTTCTAATTGGATAGCTAATATTTTGAGCTTGCTAGATGGTAGAATGTGTGAGCTAGCTAGATTGAGACAGCAGAATTCCTGAAATGCTGATATTTTTCTGGATGGCAGGAACCAGCAAGATGGAGAAGAGTCGGTCTTTTTGAATATCGCTTGATTATCAGTCTGGTAACAAGCTAACTAGATTGGCATGAAAAGAAAGTTCGTTTGCGTTTTGTCATTCTGGCAGTATCTAAGTACTAACAACTTTTTTATCTTTTCTGCTCAAGAGTTGACAATAGACTATTTACATTTTTTGTTTTTTATATTACAACATAAAAAAATGCCTACCTTACTAATCGTTTCTATGTTCAGAAAGGTGTTATTAGACGCGAATTCCGAAAATAATTTCGTTTGGTTTGCAAAGTGGTTGGTCAAGTGTTCGGAAATATAAGACCCGGTACAGATGCGTCGCCACAGACTCACCTTTGAATTCGCTCTCAATTAGTAAAAAAGTGGTTGCCGAAATTTCAGTTCGGACGCATCTCTAAAGCCAAACCGCTCGATTTTCAACAGGTAATATTAATCCACTAATACGACGCAATTAGGTACTCTGACTTAAGAGATGATTTGCAATTTCGTGTGGAGCATTTCTTAGGTACACAGTTATGTCGGTAGGACAACGTCGGAATCGACGTAAGAGTGAGCTTAAAAAAGGAGCAGTGGAGATAGATCTCTTTGTAATTTCTTTAAATCGTGAATTGTTGAGGTATTTGTCAAAACCGTCAATATAAAAATCTGAGATTAATTTTTGTGGAATCTCTGGTGAAACTTTGGTAGTTACGGAGCTCAAGCGCTTGAGAATCTTGCATTAGCCGTATCATAAATCCAGTTCGTAAATCTAGACATGATCCATAGGATCTGTATCTGACGATATATTTTGGCTACGGCTCCCTAAATGCCAAACTTGAGTGCTCGGAAGCACGACAGAATCCTCAATAGATCTTACTAAACGGTGGATGTGATCTGGAGTGCATCATTCTGTGACACACGAGTTTTTTTTTCGTTGCTGACAATAACGTGTTATAGTACCACTTTAGCGATATTTTGACACATTACGAAGTTAGTTGATATCAACATTAGATTAGTGCACCATTTGTACATGTACATTATTTTCACGTAAAAAGGAGCTCAATTCCCTTAACACTTTTATGCACAGTGCAAAGAACAAGCTGGATATTCGGCTTTAAGAGATAAAAATGCACATTGAATACAAAACAATGAACCTAAAAGGCGGGCCCAAAAGGCAGTGTGCAGTAAAAAATTCCCAAAGATTTCTTCTCTTGGTATTTGCTATTTTTTTTATATTTTATGTTTTTATTAATAAGAGACAAAAGCTATCTTAGATGTGTAAGGATCGAACTTTAAGATTTTTACTAAGCCGTTTACCTTATTTTGCATCCTTTGGTCTTGAGAAACAATGGCACAAAATGCATTATCCTTCCACGACTGCACAAAATGTACTTATCGTACTCTCATTGCAATAATAAACATTGTTAAGATAACACCAAGAAGATGCTTCTTCTATGAGAAGTGTAATGTTTCCTTTCTTATTTGAATAGTCCTTTGTAAGTCTCTTATTCGAATTCCTCCACTTTTCTTTCCTTATGTAGAGCATACATCCTTTTGCATGCCACAGGACTACTAACCCTTTCCTACAGATTACAGTAGAAGAGTTTTCGATTTCGCCAAGATATTTACTTAATCGATTCACATAAGTATCAGAGACTGTGTCGCGACTACTTGCGTAAGAGATGTAGTTCTGTAGCTTTTAAGAGAACTGTTTAGTAAGTATTGGTTAAGATAAATTTTGAACAATAGAATTATTAAAAAGCTCTTGATAAAAGTTCATTCCGTTTTCCATTTATATTGAGCATCAAACTTTATGTCACTTGGAATAATATCGAATAAAAACCAAATAACATTATCTTCGTATAATTCTATTGTGCCACTGTGTCTTTTTATACGTGACTGCGGCATTCAAACCAAAGTGGCACGATGGACTTACACAGCAATAGTAAGATCAATCCTGTGCTGCGAGTCCAGAGACTGCCAGCGCAATAAGACTTAAAGCAATTGGTATTCAGGTAGATGCCAAAAGTGCTGTGTGCAGATTATGCTCATAGGGAAGTTGGGAGGACGGCTGGACTGGCTCTTCTCATTGCTCTCTGGCGTATGGGCTGGACTTGGACAAACCTCTGGTCAGAAGGCCACGTGATGCGATGGTACCTGCACTTCGTTTTGGTGGTGTTTCTCTGTAAGCTTTCCTGTAAGGGAATCGTGAGAGAAATGCCTTACCGAGCCTTCCCCCGTATGCTCTAAAACTTTTCACGGACGGCTCTCTCACTAATTAGGGAGCTGGGGCGGGAGTCTATTTTCCTGATCCTGATATTGAGATGGATGCCAAATCAATGGCAGCAAAGTTAGCCCTTGATATGAAAATAAAGCGGAAGCACATAGCTATCCTTTCGGATAGTCAAGCAGCCTTGATGGCTGTGAGTGGCCCTCGGATAACATCTAATTTACTGGGGATTGCAGGTCGTCTGTGGATCGTTTGTGTATCCACAATAAGGTGTCCCTTCTGTGGGTTCTTGGTCACATGGGGATCTCGGGGAATGAAAGGGCTGACCTTTTAGTTGGGCTGGCTCTGATTCTCTTCAAAGCGGATGTTCATAGAAAGCATCAGCAGAGATGAGTGAACCTGAGTACTTGAAGGTGTACAAAACTGTTTCTTGATGGGCCCAATGGGAATATCGACGATTTTCTCATGGGGCTCAGAAGGAAACAAACTAGAACTGTGCTTGGCAGCATTACCGGCCACACCTCACTCCACGCTTATCTAACAAGTATGGGAGCTGTTGAGAGCTCTGAGTGTCTGTCCTGCATGGAGGGTGATCCAGAGACAACCGAACACTTTTTGTGTGCGTGCCCGGCCTCTGGATACTCTAGTCTTTGCCCTTCTATCTGTGGCTGAGCAGAAAAACCTGCTTCACCAAGACCTGATGCGCTTCATCTAGGGGACAGGCAGGACAACACAATGGGCGGCTATAGCCTCCGTGTTTGGGATGGGGTCTCCTGTCCCCTGCATTTAAAAACAATTTTTTTTATGAGAAAAGAGACAGGGTGTGGACACTCGCATGTCTTTCGGTCACTAGACATCATTGAGGGCAGTGGTAATAGAAAACAGACGGTCGGTGAAGTTCCTGTCCAAGCCTTTAGTGGAGGGTTGAATGCATTCATAGCCACTAGAAGTGATCGGAAAAGAAATGAGGAAATGGTAGCAATATAAATCTTACTTCTTACAGATGCTAGTCGAAGGCGAGTGCAAGTACAGGTGCGGGTGTATAATCCAGCAACTGCCACTGGAGCAATTCATATAGACTACCGGACAAATGTAGTGTTTTCCAGGCAGAGTTTGTAGCAATACGTCAAGCGATACTGCTGGTATCTGGATGCAGCGAGATTTATAAATTTGCGTATAGAGTGACAGCCAGGCAGCCATTAAGGGTTTGGATGCTATAGTGTTCAAATCCAAGCTGGTACAGGTTTGCAACGACAGCTTACAAAAGATTACCATATAGCATTAGATGATCCTATGCTGGGTACGTAGGCATAAAAACCTTTATTGCAAAGCAATTATGACCGGTTATTAAACAAGAAGAAATCAATGGAGCTCCTCAGGGGAGTAAAGGGGGCAACCAGAAACTAGTAGGTGTGGAAGATATTAAGTACCTGAAGAGATCGATATGTGTTCTGCGAATGTTTTGCTCTACCGATCAAAAGTAGGCTACTTGGTAGTCACTTCTACTCGGAGATGAAAGAAATGCAAGGTACAGTGCTTAGATGTATCTGAGACTACTTACAGACAGAGAATAGATACCCGTGATTCTATTAATTTTTCTATTTATTCTATTCTATTTATTTTTCCCGCGGACGGGAATCGAACCTACACTTGTTAGAATCGGTCAATGATGGAGAAAGAAGAATTTTTTAAGAAGTTTTATTTTTAATGATTCTAAAACAATTTTATAAATACAAGAAGAAAAAACAAAATAAATAAAATTGAATTTACAATTTATTTGTGCGCTTTCATCGTTACTGGTTAATGCCAGCTGAAAGCAAATGTGGCTTAGTAGGCTAGATACAAATTTGATAAATCCAAGAAGGAAAATCATCTGTCTCGTTAGCTCAGTGGTAAGAGCAGTCGCCCGGCAAGCGGAAAGACGAGGCGGTTTTTTTTCTTCTTGTTTTTTATAAATTTGATTTAGAATCACTAAAAATAAAACTTCTTAAAAAATTCTTCGTTCTCCCATCATTGACCGATTCTAACAAGTGTAGGTTCGCCTCCCGTCCGCGGTAAAAATAAATGGGTAGAAAGTGTAGCGGGATAATCCTAAATTTGGTGAGAGTTTTTGGGCAAGATTTATGCACAATAGCTCATAAATCTGTCCAATCCATTTATCAATGCTTTCATAGAAGCTAAAATTCTACAAACATCGAAATCCAGACTGAGCCAAACGAAGTCTTTTTTTTCTTATTTTCAGGGTGAAATCGTACAGATTTTTTCCAAGATAAAAGAAAGAAAAGCCGATAGAAAAAGGAAAGAAGCTGAGCTTGAAGGAATCGGTTCAGGAATAACTGTAAAAAAGCTTCTTCACACCCTTCCTATTTTCCTCTTTAAAATTATAATAATAAAAGAAAGAAGAAGATGTCGAAGTAGAACATAAAATATATTAAATAACTTTTATAAATAAATTGCACTAAAAACTCAAAAAATAATTTTTTCTTTCTCAGTGATATACAAAAAGTTTGGGCATGAGTTGCAGTTATGCCAATGGTGATGCAGTTTTTGGTTATATTTCGTTGTAATTGTTGATAAAATTTATTCATATTAAAAGTTTTTTTAATATTTTATTTTTTTGTGTGCGACATTGTTATGCAGTTGCTAATTTTTCTTTCGTTCTTTGAAACAATTTTTTCTTTTATTATCCAATATACGAGTTGGTGGCATGAACTAGCCTCGTTATTCCACTAAGGGAGCTAGCAGTTAGTTAAAAAAAATTAGAAAATTATTCACGTTAAATTATTTTTACAGATAAACAAGAAGTCGAAAATGTGCATGTGGCAAATACATTTCGTTAAAATGTTATTGAGATTAATTGCCATTAAAGAAACCTACTAAACAAGCAGAAGAGCATTATGACGGAAGTGGAAAATTAAGAAAAATGGATTCCCATTAATTCCTTTTAGAGGAAATAAGAACCATAAATTGCCGTAATTTTTCTGCTTCTTTCTTATTTAGGTACTCTTTAAGTCGTATTTCTTTTGCCATGATCTTTTCAATGTTGATTGGAGGGGAAAGTACACATATTGTAGGAGATTTGATAGATACATCTGAGAAATATTCCAGATTAAAAACTCTGAGGCTCCAAATCCCAATCACCTCCTTGTAAATATTGCTGTAGAATACATAAAAAAAAACAAATAAATAAAAAGATTAATCTTTTGGACTTTTTACCGGGTTAAACTTAATTTTGTTCAAGAAAGAATTTTTTGGGATTCTCCAGTATATAGCAAAAGCTAAAAAATGTTCTAATTTGTTATTTCATCACACAACTCATTAATTTTTGGTGACAAGTTTCAAGTCTTGGTTTGACTCATCAACAGGTCCCAAATAGCGAAATTGGGTGATTTGAAAACGAATGAAAAAATGAAAAGTTTGAGAAAAATAGAAAAAACAATTTTTTTATTTATTAAAAAAATGTAAAATTTTTTTAAAGAAACAGATTCATTCGAAGCGAATCGAACCTGTATACGCCACGCAGTGGGCTGAAAAGTAAAGAAGAAAAATGAAGAAGAAGAAGCGTTTCGTGTCAGCAGAAAACCTTCCACTCATCGGTGCAGCTTGGTTTTCTGCCTGCTGCAGACACTTGAAAATAGATCAAACTGATCTCTTCTCATATAAACTCAGAATAAATTCTGGGTGTGAATTATATGAGGAAAAAACGCTCCTCTTCTTTACTTTTCAGCCCACTGCGTGGCGTATACAGGTTCGATTCGCTTCGAATAAATCTGCTTCTTTAAAAAAAATTTTACATTTTTTTTATAAATAAAAAAATTGTGTTTTCTATTTTTCTCAAACTTTTCATTTCTTTCTTCTTTTTTTCATTTTTTCATTTGTTTTTCAAATCACCCAATTTCGCTATTTGGGACCTGTTGATGAGTCAAACCAAGACTTGAAACTTGTCACCAAAAACTAATGAGCTGTGTGATAAACTAACAAATTAGAACATTTTTTAGCTTTTGCTATATACTGGAGAATCCCAAAAAATTCTTTCTTGAACAAAATAAGAAAACAGTTTCAATTCGAGTTCGAAAAATTTCCTTCTTTATATGTATATGGCGCTTTCTCCATGGTGGTCTATAGATCATGAGGTGATAGCAGTACTCAACTAGACGAACAAGAAATTGTATGGCAGAGGGGAGGGGCACATATTAACCATTTCGGAGTTACACAAAAACATCCTGTATCTTAAAAAGGATAGGGCGTACGGTCACAGTTAAGCACTCATTATATGCAGTGCAGAACTTCATGGCATGTCCAGCGACTGCTCAACCAGACCCATGCATTAAGACCAAATAACTCTTTGATGGCTACAGTTAGCACATGGGGTGTAATAGGTCAAAAGAAGAGAGTCCACAGATTATAGTTTTTATAAAAAAAATCTGTTATGTTAACCACCCTTCTGTAAATAAAAGAAAGGTAAGAAAATCCGTAATTTTTATTACTGGTAGAGCACTCATAACTATGTACTTTTTGCACTTTTTAGACATGTAAATTTTGAGTCGTTTTGTATCTTGTATTTGGATATATTTTTTTATTTTTCGTGCTCACCTAACGCCATATTACAAATTAAGAGGAAAGCGGGAATGCATCAAACCGTATTCAATACAACTTCGAACTTAATCAATTCACGAACAAGTAAATAAGATTAATTTTGCTGTCTGGCCAATTAAGAATATTATTGCTTCGAAGTTTATCTACAGACTGTCAAGTTTCCTATTGTAAGACAAACAATTATTTCCTCCTAAAGCAGTCATTTCAAGATAAAATATCTAAGGTTAACATTTACTGAATTTACAACAGGACAAATGTAGCTCATTCGGAGCGAAAATTTACTTAATTGCATTTAAACTGACAGCAAAGTTGCGAAATAGTAGAAAGGATCGAGGATAATGGAATGTATTAAAAAATGCAATTAACGCAGGATTTCTTAGTTTTCAGTGTTGTAATAAATTGGTTTCTGTGATTTCACCTTATTAATCCCAGCTCGTTGGGATTGATTGAATTTTTAGTCCAGCACGTGAAATTCCGTTACAACTTCCAGCTCGTAGAAAAGTCTTACTTTCTCATAGCACGTTATGATACTGACAATGGCACTGGCTAATAAAAAAAAAACTGAAAACTTGGTTGCGATTTTATGATTTATTCCTGCTGCTGCAAGCACGGACAGTATACAAGTCAATGATCTTTTTCTAAAGGTTAAAACAAATTTCCTATCATGTCAAAAGCAATTGTGTTAGCCTAATTGAGATGTATTAACTAAATGTACATTATAAATTTTCTCATCTTTGTTGATCGACAGTGACGGAGGTGAATTTCAGTCTTTAATTTTAGTACAAGCAATTTATACTTAAATGGATCACAAATATTTAAGTACAATTATTTCATTTATAAACAAAAAATCCCACAAGTGTAAAAATAATATTTTGTTCTTGAATTAGTTAGTAATGGTTTGTTTTTTTTAATATTATTTTTATTATTTTTTATTATTATTTTTTTAATAGTATTAAAAAATTTCAATTTTTAGTCAATTCTACTCATATGTCTCCACCAGTATCACTTCCCGCAGTATTATTACTATTTTTTAAATTCATATAAGGGTGCAATAGGAAATACAATATCTTAGTACCTACCTATAGAAATATTTAACGAAAAATTATATTTTGGAAAGTTCAAAGAAATAAAAAGAACTCTGAATATTTTATGGGCAGTTTATGTATTAAAAGAAGAAATAGAGAATAGAAACATTTTTAACCATTTTACTTACGACTCACACGTAGTGAGCAGCTCATCAGCATTAGTGGGCAATGCAATGAAAAAAATTTAAAAAGGGTGGAATGACGACTATTCCAAGAACGAATGATGCGCTTACAAGCATGAGTAGTAATAAAAAACACTCTGAGTCATTTATAGGCTTTTAATGGATGTACTCACTCACTAGTGCGCTACTAGCCTTTTGAGCTGCTCGAACTAGCGAACATTTTTGTATCCTGATTTTACACGAATGTGTATCAATTGAAAAATGTTAGAAATATTTTACTTCTTTGTAGAACGTATTCAATTAATTCTCAATTATTTACTCATTTAAAATTATTAACCACTTTTCAATTTTATCGGAGTAATATGTGAGTAGCGGATTTTAATTTTTCATTGCCTTCTTCAAGCCGTCAAAAAGATTTCTCAATATAATGATTCGGGGAGATTTTAGTTCTGGCTATGTCAAAATTTTTGAATTCCTGAGGATACTCCTTTTAATGAGAAAAGATATTTGCATGCCTAAAGTTCTTTAGTAATGGAATGTATATGGGGCTATATGACCCACTGATCAGATTTACTCATTCTTTTTATATTAATGCTGTGCACCGTTATCGGTTTGTGAAACATTTTAATTGGAGACAAAGTTTAAATGGAGTACAAGTTTCTGTCTATTCGACCATCTTCAGAGAGATCTCTGTTGTTACTAAATGCCAACGTCATATGATCGCACCTGGCTTTAAATGATTTAAGCTGGACAAACCTAATACAATGACTTTAAAACTGGAGGTACTGAAAAGTCTATATGCTCATTAAGAATATTTTTGCCTGGAATCACAATTATTACATTAAAAAAAACGAATCCTTGTATGGAATTGAATTTGTTCCGTTGCTATATTTCACTGGAAAAATTTTGAAAAATGTGGTATATATTTTGTACCATTGCCCCTGAAAGAGTTAAGAGTTACAGGGTGATTAAGAACAAAAACTAGATTTTACAAAACACCTTGTATTTTAAACAGTACTGGGTGCAGGGTCATAATTAATAGCTCATTGTTTGCAGAACCTGTATGTGAGAAGAATACGATAAGCAATTAGCGCTTTTGATTCTTCTCACAATTTTAGCTAAACTTTCCACAAACAATCAACAAGTAGTTGAATTTATCATCAAGAATGTCCAAGGACTACAATGGCGCTGCACGTGAATTTAAAGTGATATCTAACGAAAATGGACCAGATACCTTCTCTCGGGCTTCAATTTCACTGCAATCATTGCGTTAATTTTCATACCTTAAATGATGAAATCATAAGATATACTAAGTTTGTCATTCCATTTGTAACACGTAGAAATAATGATGGTAGAATAGAATAGAATAGAATAGTCCATCCGCACGATATCTTGAGAGCACGTACATTTAGAGAGTTGAAATTCTGCACGTGCGCCTTTTTAAAAAAAGTAAATTTAAGTTCGAAAATGAGACAAATCGGGTAACTTCTGTTTTGGGCTGCCTTACAAAAATTTGATTTTTCACTATTTATTTGGGCACTGCCTGAGAACGCGCGATCGTTCAGATCTGAAATTTTGTACACAGCGTATTTATAAAAATATTAAATAAAATTTCAAAAAGAACTAAAGCGGGCAATCCGTTCTTGGTGCTGCCATACAAAACTTTGTGATTTCACTTTATTTAACTTTTATTTTCATCTAGGGTATAATATAATTCTTCTTAGAGAAATTATAATTTTTTCTCGTGCTTTTTTTTTATAAAATTAAGTTTACATGCAACAACTTATGAATATTTGTGCATTGCACTATGTTACAAAATCGAGATTTAATGCCCATCATTGCCGCACTGAATTTTTCATTCTATATATGCATTTTGGATTCAACCCTACCTCTTTATGGTTTATTAAAAACTTACCCATGTACATATGTAAAAATAAGGTCCTTTGATGAAAATCCAGAGAAAAATAAAAACTTCTACTATCGAACGATAGAAGCAAATATAAATACACGTGGTTTCCTTCTTTGGGTATTGATTTACTCTCAGGAATTGAAGGTAAAAAAAGAAAACATATATTCCGAAACAATCCCCGAACTTTTGTGATCCTATATGTTTGAGAAGTATTTTAACGAAATTTTATTTGGGTCCATTTCATTCACTTCCTGCCGTTAATAGTACTCCTGAGCACTTGTATACACGCATACACATCTACTGGTCTCAGGCGATTTAGATATTACAAATATTTTGATTTATTTTTGTACGTGTCTTCGAGGAAAACTGGTGATTTATCTTAGTGGTGATTTATTTAGTGGAAACTTCAAGAGATCTAATAAGTTCAGGGAAATTTTGTTGCAGATATTTCAAGTGGGTTCAAAGTTTTAGGTGAAGAAAATTGTAAAGCAGTAAAATTTATAAGTTTATCTCTGTGTGTATCTATGTATAAATAGAATATGACTAGATAAAACATACAAACTTTTTTACAATACATGGAATAGGTACCTACGTACATTTAAATTTATTTATTTAGCTATATACTAGCTACAATTATACATGTATATATTATAGTTCCAGTGCCTACAGATTACTAAGATGAATAATAAAACAGATAAAAAATACGCAGCAGTTTAAAGTCCAAGTTATAGTTAAAATTAAAATTATTACTCTGTCTAGTAATTGGCTCCAACAGTTCATAATTGGTGCCATGCGGGTTAGTATGAATAAAATGAGTAGAGCTTAAGATCCAACTTAATAGTTAACGGAATATCGATATCTCATTTTAAAAGTTAACAAAAACAATATCAGAAAATTTCCTTCGAATTTGAAGAGTAGGTAAGTGTATGAAATTTAATATCTCAATATATGGAGGAAGTTGAACAGAATCTCTCCGATTGAGGTCTCTTAAAGCTAAAAATAGGATCCTCCCTTACACACCTTCAATGCGATTAGAGTGTAGCTTGGAAGATAGGAACAAACCAGGACTGGAATAATCCAAGATGAGTATAAATACGAGGGTATTAAATAAAGCTTTTGTTTTATAGGCATCATCCAATTCCTTAGCCCAACATCTTACAAAACCCAGAACCAAGTTTGCCCTATTAAAAATATGGTCAGTGTGGTTATTAAAGGTAAGCTTGAAGTCAAACAATAGACCCAAGTCAAGTATCTTAGTAAGTAGTTCTAGAAGGAATTAAGTCTGTACATAAATATTTGTCAATACCGTAACCTAGAAATAAAGCAAAATGCAGGTTATCGATTAACATTTTAATTTTTGTCGTAAATATAAGGGCAGCGACATACGAATAGGTTTTCCCGTCCGGCTGGCCGTCTACGGTTTTTACGCCGTGATTGCACGACATACGAGACGGTTATTCTAGATTATTTTGTGGATACAAGTCAGTGAAGTCAGTTCAGTAATTTTTAGGGGTGTTATAAAATATGGAAAACATTAGTGATATTAATCTTGTAACTATTTTACTTTTAATTGAGGATAAAGAAGAAAGGAAAAAATATTTGCTACGTAGATTTTCAGTGATTTCGTTAAATCAAATTGGAAATTTTTCGTATGTTATAGACAGAACAGGTAATGTAATTTACTTTCGTCTTTTGCATGAAAGAGGGAAAAGAACTTGGATATGCATTACTGTAGTGCGACTGAGACAACGAGTTAACCACAAAAGTCGAGAGAACGTAGGATTACCAGAATGATAAAATCTTCTTGAATACCTTCAAAATCTTTAAACCTATTCATAATAATGTACATCAGGTCGCACAACATCCCATTTGTTAGAAAAAGATAAATTTCGCTTTGGCCCAGATGGTGAAAGGAGATGTAAAATTCCTCTCAAACAAAATTCTCATTTTTCCCGAAAATACCAGAGAATCCAGCAAGAATTTTTCCCATGTAACCTCTTCACAGCAGAACGAATGTAAACAGAAGCACGTGCTGCTCAATTAACATAGAAATTACAATAACAAACATTGACCGATTCTCTCAATTTTTCAGCAAAAACCGGTTTTCACAAAAGCGCGGGAGCATTTTATGAGAGTGAGAGAGTTTACCATTCTGCTTCATTGCATGCAATTTGCGCTTTCACAGTTTTTATCATAAAAGTTTTAAAGAAAGTGTGATTTTGTTTCCTTTTTTTCTTCCTTTTCTTGCCGTGTGGATTTTAAATGTAAAACAGTCGGAAAATTTTTCTTTGTCCTAACTTGTGATTAAGTTAACTTTGCTACTGCACTGCACTAAACAACACAAACCTTCCGGGAAAAACCGAAACGTCACATTGCACTCAATGAGTTTAGAATTTCATTCGGCAGCAAACCGTATGTATCAGCCGTCATCAAACCGTGGCCAGCCACAGTTGCATTCAGGTTTTGAAACCGGTCCGGTATAAACCTGATCGTATGTCGCTGCCAAGTTAATCACTTGGGATAGATTTGGCACGGAAAAAACCTAATCTTATGTCGCTACGCTAAGTCATTACATATTTATTTATTATTGCAATGAACTTACTCTGGAATTCTGGAATAAGTCCCGTGAATAAGTAACTATATCTAATATCTTTCTTAATCCAATATGACGGACATTCACAAGATGGCGGATTACCTTTTTCTACATAGTCCCCTTTATATTGGTATCATATGAAAGGGCTTTACGAATAGAATAGAATTGGAGACTTTGGTAGAAGTGGTGTTCACAAGACTAATCCAATATCAAAACAATTTTCTGCCAAGTTTAGCTATGGCTAATTTGAAAGAAGAATGCTACCAATACTCTTATCATAGGCATCTGTTATAACCAAGATGAAATTTAGCTCCGTAGACCACGCTGTCTATACTGGGAATCAAAGCTATTCGCAGAAAGCCAACAGATGTTGCTTTTAGCAGATTAAGAACACTCGTTGGTCCTCGCTCGCATTAAAGCAGTCGATTGCGCAAAAATCAGTGGAAAGAAGCCCTGAAAACATTTTAGCGAAGAGCTCGCTTTATCGAAGTAATTTCAAATTGGAGCAAAAAATGAGAATTTCGAGCTTCTCCCGAGATTCCTTCGTTTCTCTGTTTAGTGCAATGACAAGTGTTTATCTGATAATTAATATAATTAAAGGTGCGATCAAGTGACCAAGACAATAATGTTCACGGACCTTATTTTTCACTTAAAATTAATAAATGTCCATTTCCACAGCTCTAATTGAATGTCCATAAAAGCTCGATCTGCGCGAATCGCTTTACGACATGAGAATAGCTCGCTTCTCTAAATATATAAGAAATACATAACACCACTAACGCAAACACATTGTGCGCATAACTTCGATTTTGTTTCGTCTTAGGATCTAAAGCAATTCGCCATCAAGATAGAATCTTGGGTTGATAAGTCGAGAATCATGCTCTTCAAGTTATTATCTCCGCTATATCGCATTAGAATGCTGATCATTGGAATAGCTAATGCGAGTTTAGAAGTAGGACTAACATTACTCTTGTTCTTGGAAATTTAGTGGAAAAATAGGAAATGGCATTCCCTGAATTGTTTTGCTATTGTAATATTGTCTGAGTTATGCGATGAGTTGCAGTCATAATGATCTTCGTTCATATTCTAACGTAATGGTTCCCACGCTTTATTAAGCTACTATTCCCTTTCATTAGCAGCTATGTGCTCCACATTATAAACTCATGTCTGATGTCATCATATTTTCCTAGCAGCTGGAAAGTTGTCACTGTTGTAGCCATACCGAAAAAACCGTCTCCTGAATATATGGCCGACTTTCGCCCAATAAGCCTGTTATCTTCTCTGTCCAAAGTGCTAGCAAAGGTTATGTATAAGCAAATTCTTTCTTATGTCAAAGAATATAACTTGCTCACGCATTGGCAATCGGGATTCCGTCCAAATCATAGTGGCGAAACTGTGGTTCTCAAGGTATCTTATCTGTGTTTATCACACCTAACTTACAGAGAAACTTCAAAAATCTTTCAATTTTAGTAGCTCTGCCATCGCCCTGATTGACAGGCTCTTGTCGGACCGCAGCCAGAGAGTTAAAGTCAATGGTATACTGTCTAGTGCTTACACTCTAGAGCGTGGTGTTCCCCAAGGTTCAATACTGGGTCCACTACTATTTAGCTTTTTCGTAAATGATCTTCCAGATGTGGTTCGCGATGTCCCAATCCATATTTATGCCGACGACGTACAGATTTATCTAAGGAGAGCAATCGGTCTTCTCGAGGACTGCATCGCACAAATAAATGCTGACCTGGACAGGATATATAACTGGTCAAAGCGTAATCGTCTGTTATTGAATCCAGCGAAATCACAGTGTATAATATTCTATCCAATCTGTAACGAAATTTATATTCCTCCGGTTATACTAAACGGTTTTCCATTGCCTAGTATTAGTAAGGCATCCAATCATGGGATCATCCTCCACTGTAATATGAAGTGTTGTGACAACGTTAGTGCGATGATTAGAAAAATTTATGCAGTACTGCGACAATTATGGCTTTCAGCCAACATTTTATCAAGTACCGCACTATGTAAATCACTTAAAACATTGATATTGCCCCATTCATTTCATTTTTGGCAGTTTGATTTTTCGTAGATTGGATAGCTCATGTGCGCGTAAGTTGGAGGTTGCTTTCAATGACTGCATTCGGTTCATATATGAATTAAGAAGGTTTGACCATGTCACAAATTTTCGGCATCGTTTGTTCGGTTGTTCACTAATGTCGTATTTAAATAAAAGAAAATTGATATTCGTGTATAGCTTACTTCAGTCAAATAAGCCGGATTATCTCAGGCAAATGTTCCAATTCACATCATCCCGACGCAATAAAAATCTAACTCTACCGCGCTTCTATAAATTAGTACTGGAAAGTTCTTACCTTGTCCAAGTAGTTCGCTTATGGAATTGTCTACCAATTAATATTCAAGCTGCGGCGCTATCAATACATTCAAAAAGCTTATTAACACCCACTTAACTTGGTTTTCTCTATATTTTTATATGTTCTCCACTGTAAAATTATTTGTGATTACTTTTGTTTAATTATTCATATTACGTTTCATATATATTTTCTTTTTTCTTTTTGCTCTATTTTTTTTCTTTTTTTACACCCCTAGTTATTAATATTTATAGTTTGTATTCTTTTTTCTATATTATTTCGTTTATAACTATCTAGCGCCACCTTCTAATTATACTACCAAATATTGTAAATCTCGTGTAATTCATCCAGCTTTTTATAACTTTTAGTTTAGTTACCGTCTTTTTTTTACACTTTGTTGAGCCTTTTGTCATATATTTTTAAGAAATTTTAAAAAGAGCCAAAGAGCCGCTAAATAAAGAGTCGTATATAAATAAAAAAGAAAATATTATTAATGATGCTTTTGGTGTAACAAATAAAGTATAGTCCGTAACAAAATCATGAAATGTGTACTTTTGTTTATTTCCTCATAATTGCTGTATTATAACTAAGTATAAAAAAAATTATGTTATTCTACTGATGGAGAAATAAGAATTTTAAGAACTTTTATTTTTAATGATTCTAAATCAAATTTATAAATACAAGAAGAAAAAACAACCGCCTCGTCCGGGATTTGAAACCGGGACCTTCCGCTTGCCGGGCGACTGCTCTTACCACTGAGCTAACGAGACAGATGATTTTCCTTCTTGCATTTATCAAATTTGTAACTAGCCTACTAAGCCACGTTTTGCTTTCAGCTGGCATTAACCAGTAACGATGAAAGCGCACAAATATTTCTATTTTATTCTACTGCTAGCTTAGAATCTTAAATTTATCATAACAGAAAAACGTCACCCCAGCTACCATTCCAATTTAAAATTTGTTTAAGTTTTATTGATTTAGATCTGTTATCGATTTGCCGTTGAATTATTTCTTCTATTAATTATTTTGTAACTCATATTGTAATTCTATTAAGGTATAATCTTGATCTTGGTAATCCTTGCACTAAGTACCTAAGTATCGATATCAAAGTAATCGCCCTTTGTTCGTTTCAGTCAAAATTGACAATAGCAAATTCTGATGGAAAGATTATTTTTCCTGAGTGACTAATAAATTGCTAAATTCAACAATTTCGTCATTTCGTCCCTTTTGTCATTTATATGGAAATCAACTACGGAATAGCCAAATACATAAATGCTCGAAGTTTGAGAGCGCTATCTTAGACAGGAGTTTGTGAAAAAACTGTTCCTAAATTTGGAGACAAATACAAGAAAGTGAAATATAATATAAGCATGTAAAAAGTAGAATGGGTAGTTCTATTTTTCTGAGTGTCAGATATTGAAGATGTTCCCAAGAGGAGTACTGTTTACACTGTTTTGGTCCATTATAATTGAATACCTACTAATTTAACTAATCAACTAAGAAATTGAATAATAAGGTATAGGTTTGATAACCTTGTAGTTATTATCGATAGTAGATATGAGCTCTTCCTTTCTAGAAAATTTCAAGAAACCTTGAGTGGTGTGCTTTATATACGTAACATTTCAGTCAATCACAGCAAAATATTACAAAAGCCTTCCCCTTTTTGGTGAGTAAGTCTCAATATCCATTATATCCATAATTCTCGATGGGAAGGATAATGAAGGAATAGTCCAGAAAAAACGGGATGCTTAGGTTGTGGAACTGAAGAAAACTGGCTGGCACGATATAGGAAATCAAACCATATATAATGATGAAGATGCCTAATCTTAAAAATCAGTAGATAGACTCATTATCAACTGTGCTGCAGCAGCATGGTGGAAAATTTGTTCACAAAAACAATCATCAGGAAATAAACTATACTCCAAACTTTCTAAATTCTGTCGGCTTTGAGGAAAATTCATTCAAATGGATACCGCTCTTCTTAGGGAGTTTAGGAATACTGGAGGAACTTTAAAAAAAACCGGTGCACAATAAGCCAATAAATGGCACCAGTGCAGATTATATTTAAATTTGAATCAAATTTTGATCTGTTCACAACACTTCGAATGCCTTTATAATTGTAATCCACAAGTACTATTTTTATAGGTATATTATGCTTCAATTATCCACCTGCACCTTCTCTCAAATACTTTTACTCCGCTGAAAGTTTACTTAGAGCAACTTAATTAACGGCCAATGGTACTTTGGGAGTATGCTGATGTATGAAAACTATATTATTTCATCGATTTGTTTATTTTTCATATAGTAATTTTATTTTAGTTTTATTTTTAGTTTTTTCTTTAATCTTTTTTATCTTTATTGCTAGCTTTTTCAATTAATTTTTATTAAAGTAACTGCTTAGTTTTTCTTGGTCTAAGTGCTTTGAAATGACGGTGTTCTTAAAATTGTTTCTTTGCATTTATGATATCACTTTCCTGGGTTTTGTTTTGATGATGCGCTTCATAGTCCTGTCTTGTATCTCCTGCCACCCTCTTACATGAGTCAATTGTTTAAATTTCGAATTTAACGAATGTAAGAGCGCTGCTATATATTTTTACCAGGAGAGCGGAAGGATTTAATGTGTGTCATGTCAACTCTAGGAGCTTGAGGTCTAAACTTTTCGAACTTCAGTTCATTTTCAAGAACACCAATGTCCATTCCATATTTGTGTCTGAAAGATGGCTAAGTGAACATGTTTTGTCAAACTCAGTACTAATTCCAGGTTACAAGATCTTTAGGTGTGATCGAGAAATTCGTCCCGGTGGAGGAGTTGCAGTGTATATCAAAGACAACAAAGCTAGGGTGGTAAAGAAATCCATTGAAGGCCCCATTGAATTTTTAGCAGTTGAGGTTGATAGGTTGATACTATGTATGATAAGATACTTTTCGTCAGTATTTATTGCCCCCCCCCCCTCTCCTAATATATTTAATCTTGAGAGTGCCAAAGAACTTGAGTATTCACTTTCCAAATTATCACAACGATATCTGAATGTGATTGTCGGTGGAGATTTTCATATGAACTTATTACAGGCTTGTGGTAGTGTGGATAATTTCATTTTTTTCAATCCAGCCATCTGAATGTTATACAATATACATTAAGGCATCCCAACAATTTATAATCGTAATAATCCATCACTTTTGGATTATTTCTTTGTATCTAGTGTAGGCAAAGTTCGGTATCATAATCAGATTACTCCTACCAGCTCGTTCGATCATGATTTTATTTTCTTATCATACAGAATATCATATTCCTTGGTTTCAGAAATAATCACATATCGATCTTATAATACAATTGCTATTGATGAGTTACTAACAGAAGCATCTTCCCTACCCCGGGGATCAAATTCGGAATTATGCACCAATTGATGAACAGCTTGATTATTTCTACAATCTTGTCTCATACTTGCATTATAAGTATGTTCCGCTTACGAACGAAGCATATTTCGTCGGGTAATATTCCTTGGCACAGTACTAATATTGACTTCTTGATCGCTGAAAGAGAGGATCTGTCCCGATACAAGATATTGCGAAACCGGATTAACAAATCAGTACAGACTGCCAAGAGGCGGTGTTGTATTTTGTTCGGTTAGGGAAGTTCACCACATAAAAAACTTTTCTTTAATTTAAAAAATGTTTATTTAAACAAAAACTTCTTCCTTTCGATCGCGAATTTTTCACCTAAAGCCGCACGAACGAGAGTCTTCGTAACTTGACTCTTAGCAATATTACAAAGAACTCCCAGAGCTTTCTCCGGCCAGTCACTATGTCACCTCACTCATTCTGGGCCATTGCTATGTTGCGTCATATTAGAACATTTTTAAGCAGGTCGCCAGTTGATGTTTAGCATAGGGACTTTCATAACAAACCAAATAATTTCCAGTTTGTTATGAAATGCGATACACTGCAACTTTTATTGGGGCTACCGTTGGCACACTTAAGCAAGACCTGGATGCATTGTATTTATTGTGCAAGGTCTTACTTAGTATCTCGCAAAACAATGACTCAATGAGGAAATGCTGATCAATTAGTTGTTTCGTTCTATGATAACATCAATTGATCAGCATCAAGATTTATATTCACAACATCCCTCCCACGTGATGAAAACGGCATCGAGGGGATCGAGATGACGCGGTAACCATGGATGCGGAGAAAGTCCCTTTTATTTTTAATGTGATAATACGATATATATATATATTTTTTTTTTTATTTATTTATTCTGTTCGTTTGGCTTTGAGTTACGTACGCTCTGGTTCGTATATATGTATAATATAAGTATAATTTCTTTCGGCTCTTCCTTTTCCGGCAGATGCTTTGCGGGTATTTCGGAAACTGCTATCGGGGTCAGGGGTATACTTGCAATCTCATGAGATCTTCGAGGAGTAGGGTATGAGATTACGGGCTTTAACTTTGCTTGAATAGTTTGGTTTCTCTTCCGTAATAAGTATTTTAGGGCTAGGCACAAATTTAATCCAGCGACTAACGCTATGGTTATTCCTGTATTGGCATGGGTTTGAATTTGATGCCTTTTTCTTTCCCTACTTGACTTAACTGAATTTATTTCTCTTTCCAAATCATCTAAGTCTTTACTCTCACTAACGAGGGCGAAGTTATGACTCCTATGAGTATTTACCTATAGACTTGCGTTAATATTAAATTTACCTTGTAGCTCGTCATAAAGATCTTGTTTGAACGATACTTTAGGAACATTGTAGAGTTCGGGTTGGTGTATTGGGGGATAATAACTGAAGCTGTTTTCGAAAGGAATTCTATAGTTTTCTAACGTGTACTTACAGGGTTGTTTTAAAACAAGGACTCCAGTACCGTTGATGGTTAAATGACCAAAATGATTACTACAGTTTGTTAAAAGAGTTGCCTCTGAGAAAAATACGAACAGCCAAGAATTTTGCCTGACCATTTTTGTTAGGATATTAGCAGTATTATTTATTATTCTGTGCTCGCAAGGGGCAGGTCCTCTTAGTGGGTTATTGAATAAGTTCGCCATGCAATTGGCATTGTTAACTATAAGTGTACTAGGATGGGCTTGATAGCAAATATATATTATATCATTCGTAGTAGTAGACCTTTTACAGTGTTCTTTAAAGTCTAGTGTTGTCATTTCTAAATACTGTTGGCTTCGAGTGCTGTTCAGGAAATAATTTGCCTCAATTATGAAAATAGCGGAGCTTTTGGGTGAGATAGGTGTTGGCAATAAGTATACTTTATTAAGTGTAAACACTGTATTTTCAGGCAATGGAAGCGTGATACGGATGAAATGTTTGTTATCTAACTGTATAGAATCAGTTTGAATTATTTGACTGACAGTTTTGAAGTCCAGCAAGAGGTTTGTCATGCCTCTTTTACTGATTTCATTATATATTTGTGACATATCGTTGGCTGTCAAAATCAGAGGATGTAAGGTATGCTGATGTAAGGCATTTATCACCAATAATTCATTTGTCAACCGTTGATATATTTGTTGGGAGCTGATGTAAAATATATATCAATATTTCATTAATATCTGCTTTAATATTTACGGTTCTTATTTCCGATTTGAGAATTCGGATGGAATTAATTACATTTTCTACCAACCCATTAAAGCGATCCTCTAAATTTTGTTGGTATTCCGTAACGTTCTTAAATGCCTGATTTATTTCATTGAATTTTGACTTGACTACGCTAATTTGTTTTTCTATGAAATGCACATTTTCAGAGTCTTGAGTTTCTAAGTTATTCAGTTTGGTACATATTTGCTCGGCATCTCTGTCATCCATAGTACCGAATAAAAATTTGCTCACCCTACCTATCCCATCAACTATTCCTCGCTTACTTCTAACTTGCAAATAGAAATTTATATCTCTTAACCTATCCTTAACCTTGTTTACCTGCCTTCGTAACTCGGTTTCCCATGTTTTGCATGATTCGGTTTCTTCATGCTTTAACTGTAGTGTGCACAGATGCCCTATTGTTTTCTCACATTTTTCAATAAAGCCTAATGCTTCGGTTTCTTGCATCATCTGGATTTGCGTATATATGACCCATGTGTGCACATAAATGTATGCTGGTGATATCTGTTCGAACATTATGCCAGTGGGACTTAGAGGTATTACATCTGCCTGGGGTGCCACCCAGGGTATTATTGCAAAAAACCACAGTAGCATAATAATCTGTAGATAATAAATCGAATTTAGTGATAGTCGTGATAAATTAGGCTTTGAGGTAATCGTAAATCTAAAATGTTTTTAATCTATTAATGTGAACTCTTCGCAACTTATGTCCAATTTGTAAAGTGCAATTGACATCATTATTAACCTTTTTAATCTCATACGGTCCATTCCAAATGGGTGCCAGTTTATGTTTTTTAGTAGGGTTTCTTAAAAGAACTCGGTCACCTACATGAAATTTTACACTTCGTGCATTCCTATCATAGTTTTCTTTGGATTTTAGTTTGCTTTTTAGCAATTCTTCTCTTACCATTTTATGAAATAATTTCATTTTTCTTCTTCTTATGCTGACATAATCATCAAAATTATAGATAGGTTCAGGTTCTTTTCTTAAGTTATTAGGAGGTGGATCATAAAATCCCCACAATGCTTCCATAGGGGTATGTTTTCCTCCTACGTGTGGTGAGTGATTACGCACATGTACTGCTTCCTCGAGCCATTGGTCCCATTCCGTTATGTTATCATCCACAATGTTCTTCAGGTAGTCAATTAAAGGTCCATGTGTTCCTTCCAGAGCACCATTTGCCTGTGGGTGGTAAGCTGTTGTTTGTAATTTCTTGACTTTAAATAGTTTGCATAATTGTTTGAAAAGGTCGCTAGTGAAGTTTGCGCCTTGGTCTGTGACTACTGCTTTAG
This sequence comes from Dioctria linearis, assembly GCA_963930735.1. NCBI lineage: Eukaryota > Metazoa > Arthropoda > Insecta > Diptera > Asilidae > Dioctria > Dioctria linearis. Next base: position 108,375,532 of record OZ005743.1, read on the forward strand.
GTATCTTATATTTCATCATTAGTTTGTAAAAACCGTCAGCTACTGTGATAGCCTCGCCATTTTTTAAAGGCTTGCAATCAAACACCCTGGTTGTGTCATCCAAGAGTGTAAGGATATATTTATTACCATTGCGGGTTTCTGGCAGAGGTCCGACTATATCTATATATACTTTATCAAATGGCTTTTCGGCAACACTAATAATTACCATAGGCATTTTGATGTTCTTTCCATGTTTGTTTTTGCTGCATGGAACACACTTCCTAATATGCTTATCGATGTCTTTTAGCATACCTTTCCATTTGTAGTTTCTCCTTATGCGTTTGTATGTCTTATAGATTCCTAAGTGCCCTCCAAGGGGTGAGTTATGGTAATCTCGTAGAACGACATTAATGTCAATCCGGTTACTCAGAACTGTTATTCTTTCATCGTTGATGGACTCCTCTGAACTAACTGAGCTAGTATCGGGATCCTTCTCGTCTGGCTTTCCGTTCTCCTTGGGTTTTGGGCTCCCATTTCCAATTCCTGGAGGTCTTCCTCATTTACTTTTCTTTGTGCCCTGGTTAAAACAGGACAGGATGGGTGACAAAAATTTGTTTCAACTTCAGAATCCATCTCGTGGTGAACTTGTGCTGTTGTGGTTATCTGAATTCCTTCGTCTTTATTCATATTGTCACTGTTGTCGTTAGAGGGAATTCTGCTGAGTGTGTCAGCGTTTTTATTAAATTTTCCTGGTTTATACTCTATACTGTAGTCGTATTCCGAAAGCTTATGATGAAATCGAAGTAAACGTGAGGAGGGATCTTTACTATTGAAAATGCCTTTAAGGGTTTATGGTCTGTGTAGAGAGTGAATCTGCGGCCGTATAAAAAACATCGGAAATTCCGTGTGGCCCACACTATTGCCAATAATTCCTTTTCGGTGGCAGAGTAGTTCCGTTCTGCTTTATTTAAGGTTCTGCTTGCGTAAGCAATGGGTTGCTCTTCACCGACCTTCCCTTGAGCTAACACCGCACCCAATGCTTCTCCGCTGGCATCTGTCGTTAATATGAAGGGTTTGTCGAAGTCGGGATATATTAGTAAAGGCGGTGAGATAAGCAACTCCTTGAGTTTGTTGAATGCCTCTTCACATTGGTCCTGACCACTTGTATTTAGTATTTTTCCGTAGAAGTTTGTTGAGGGGTTCGGAAATTTTAGAAAAACTAGGGATGAATTTCCTATAATAATTTGCTAAACCAAGAAAAGGACTGAACTTGTCGCCCAGTTTTCGGCTGTGGAAAGTTTTGGACGCAAACTACCTTTGAAGGGTCTGGTAAAGCCCCTTTACTAGAACATTTGTGTCCTAAGTACACTACCTCTTTTCGTAAGAAATGACATTTTTCAATTTTCAGCTTTAAATTATTCCTTCGCAATCTCTCAAACAAATCTCTCAACTTCCCGTTATGATCCAATAAGTTCTTTCCGTATATGACAATATCGTCTAAATACACAAAACATCTGAATCCTTGAAGGCCAGTTAAGACATGATTCATTAAGCGTTGGAATGTTGCTGGTGCATTTTTTAACCCAAAAGGCATTCTTTTGAACTCAAAATGTCCATGTGGAGTACTGAAAGCTGTCTTGGATTGATCTCTTTCGTCAACTAGCACTTGATGGTAACCACTGGCCAGATCTAGTGTTGTGAAATATCTTGAGTGGCCTAGTTGATCGAATATGTCCTCAATCCTTGGTAAGGGAAAGGCATCACCTATAGTAATATCATTTAATTTTCGGAAGTCAACCACGACTCGCCACGGTTTTTCTCCATTCGGACCATCCCGTTTAGGTACTACTAGAAGAGGTCAGTTCCACGGGCTGATACTCGGTGTAATAATATCATTTTTAAGCATTTCTTCACTTGTTCCTGGATAATATATCTCTGTCTCTCAGGTAGCCTATACATTTTCTGATTTACAGGCGCATGATCTTGTTTAATATGTATTTCATGCTTTACAGAATTTGTGTATGATAATTTATCTTCTGGTAATAAAAAAATGTCATTATACTCATGACATAACTCTCGCAATGCCTTCTGTTCCTCTTTATTGAGACTTTCATCCAACACGATTTCCTTATCCAGTATCCTGTTCCACCTAGTCTTGTCGGCTATGTAGTGTATGCAGTTCTTACTTCCTACATTTGGTTTAACCTTAGAGGTATTATTGATTTCATTCCAATTTGTAATGTGATAATCTTCAATCGGGTGTAATTCTAATTCAACATTGTCTAGAGGTTCATCATTACTACTGGAATTAAGTATTATAGTTGTGATTTCCTTTTTTACTGCCTTTGTTAAACAGTTTGCTACAAATATACCAGGTCTTATCTCCTTTGACATGCATACAAATTCACCATTATTTTCCACTGGAATTCTCACAATTTTTTCTGAGCGGGCAGGAATGTGGGTTTTACTCTGAACCTTCCCATTTCCTAATCCATTCAGTTGGCGTTGCTTATTATCGCTTCGATTGTAGCAACTTACAGATTCCAGCTTCCCAAGTTCCCATTTTGGAAAATGGACTGACTTTCTGTTTTTCAACGTTTCGAAGGGACTATCTTCTATGTTCAACCCCTTCTTTTCTATGTGAGAGTTTAGTGGTATAGCGAAGTTTGTATTATTTACTTCTGAGACTGGGAACTCTAAGGTTTTCTGTGGACCCTTAATATTACATGCTTTTGACAAGAAATTGTAGCCTAGTATGCCATCGCAAGGTACATTCTCGTTGTCTTTTACTACATGAAATTCACATGCTTGTGGGGTTTTAAGTAGAAAATTCCCCTTGCATGTTCCTACTGTTTGACCTTCTCCAAAAGCGCCGTTAAGGTTTGTTTTATTACCTTGATTAATCTTAATATTGTTTTGTAATGCCGACTTTTTTATTAAACTAACGTCAGCTCCCGTGTCGACTAAGAGCTCGACCGTGGAATTAGCTGCTATATCCAACGGTAATTTAACTGAGCACTTAGGAGCTTGGGAGGGCTGACACCGGTTTTCATTGGTACTCTCCAGGCTTCCGCGGTGTCGTCGTAAGCCTACATCTAGTTTTCCGAGTAATTGTTTGTTCTTTGAGCACTTTGTGGTATCTTGCTGTCCCACTCTTGCTTAGCTCGACAGTTGGTCATAGTATGTCCCTTTCTTTGACAAAATTCACATCGTTGGAGTGGCCCTTGTAAAAAATGCTGCAATGCGAGACTGGCCTTCCATTAGTTTGTAACGAATTTATCTGAGGTTTTTGGTAAGTGGTTCTCTTTCTGCAATTCTGGGCGACATGCCCATAACTTTGACAGTTATTGCAGAACCCTACTTTTTTCCGCTGGAAGCATTCGGAGAAAGTGTGGTTTGCCTTATTGCAGAAACTACATTTTATGGGAGGCGGATTCCGCCTATCGTTTTCTTCACGGTTGTTTGCCGAATATCTTCTTCCACTGTAAGAATTATTCTCTTGAGAAGGTACTTGGTAATAATTTGGATTTTGTTGGATCCCCATTAAATTATTCGCAACTGGATATACGCTTCCCATTGATGGGTTCATTAATTGAACGCCCAAAGGGTTATGGTACTTCGACATTGCTTGCCTTTCTATCTCCTCAAGTTTTTCCGCCTTCTCGATTACTACAGACAGTTCCTGACTTGTATCTTGCATAAGGTGGATTTTATGGTTAGGGTTGATTATCCCTGTTTTAAGCACATATATGGCCGTTTCCACAAGCTCGGTTCCTACTGCTTTGGCAGCATCACCTTTATGACGCTCAGAAATTTTTGAGACACAATTTTTATATAATACTTTCACTCTGTGTGCAAAATCTGTCAACGTCTCTCCAGGCATCTGGTATAGCACACGGAGCTCATTTACCAAGGTCACGTAGCTCTTTGTGTTAACCAGTTTGCTATGAATTTTGGTCTCTAATTCGGTGAAATTTTTAAATTGTGTCCCCTCTAACGAGGTGGCTGCTCTTCCTCTAAAGCGTGTGGGGAGGAGGGTTAAAAAAATCGGAATTTCTTCGACTGATAAGCAATTTATTACATATTTACAACAGTTTATAAATATGCTTACTTCTGACTCTAGGTTTATTCCTATATAACCAGTCAAAATAGGAATACTATTGAAAATGAATTGGTTGACTTTTGCTATGTCAACTTGTACGGTTGCCATATTGTCTTCTTGTGAAAATCGCGGACAAGATCTTGATCGTCGTCTGAATTCTCTTCCCGACCTTAGCATAGATGCTTCCCCGCTCTCTGCGGGACTGCTGCTTGTACTGGGGTCAGTGCTATCTGCACTCAAGTTTGGGCTTGTGTTCTCAAAGGAGAAAGAATTAATTTTTTTCCAAAATCTCTTTTGAGCTTTACTCAACACGTAAAATGGATATGCGTTGTAAGAAGTAATATGATTCGCAGATTTACCTCCATTTGGTAGATTTTAGACATGATAAAATTTCCAAGTTCTTTTTTCTTCTGTTTTTTTTTTTCAATATAAGTTCAAAAATAGGGTAGATGTTGAAACTTTCAGAAGAATGCTCTTGTCTAAAGATATATTGATGTTAAAAATAACCAAAAGTTTTTTAACTTAACAGTTCCAAATTTAATCATAAAAAAAACGAAATATGGTATTCATGAACAAAATTATGATGAGTAATATTTAATAATGGAATATAAATATATAAATCATATTTTGTCTTTCATAAATTTGCCTTAGTTACTACCAAAATTATTACAAGGCAGATATCTTCGAGAAGCTTATTTTAACGTATATTTAAGATTTTTATCACTGTCTTCCAGGTAACACTTGTAAGTGTGATTACTTAAAGATTTTTTAAAGATTCTCCCCTACATAAGGAAGCTTGTTGAAAGAATGGGAATAATAAATAAGAGAAACAAAGTAAAATCAAACTGTTAAAGAGTTAAAAGAAAAAGAAACTTGATTCCATGGTACTATGTCGTTGCAATTTAAGCTCTTCAAATGCACCGAAAATATCTTTCAACATTCACAAAAAATTTTTTGTGGACACACAGACCAAGAGTATAAATCACCTTACCCTTTTACACATACACCTTACACCTTTTGGGTATAATAGAAAAATATTCCATACCAGCCATATGTTGCAATTCTTTGGTAATTTTTATTGTAAATAAATAAATATTTAATATATCCCTATCAAGTCTTTTTATACGTATATCAGCAAAGCACTAATGGGAGTAATAGATAAAAATGAAAGCAAATAGAAAAATAAAAACAGTCATAAAAAGGAAAACTTGAGTCAATGGTACTTTCTTTTGTCGTACGACTTTGAACATACTTAGGTATATACATACATATATATAAAAAGATATAAAAATCTTACAATTTTTTTTTCAATTCCTTGGGAAATATACTGCTTCAAAATAAATTTCAACGTTTGTACTGCTTCAGTTTCAGCTGCGAGTTGTCAGGTACTTGCACTTGCACCTTTTCACACACTTTCTTTTCTTAAACAGATTTCTCTTTTTTCACTTTTCTTCCTTTTTGTTTTTCTTATTATTCTGTAGGTCGAATAGCGCCCCGCAATCAGACTCAATTCAGGTTTGAGGGCGTATAATATCTTGCCCACACTATTCAAACACTACCAGCTGCGCCAAATGTTGTATTTCGTTCGGTTAGGGAAGTTCACCACATAAAACACTTTTCTTTAATTTAAAAAATGTTTATTAAAAAAAAAACTTCTTCCCTTCGATCGCGTATTTTTCGCCTAAAGCCGCACGAACGAGAGTCTTCGTAACTTGACTCTTAACAATATTAGAAAGAACTCCCAGAGCTTTCTCCGGCCAGTCACCATGTCACCTCACTCATTCGTTCCATATCTGGGCCATTGCTATGTTGCGTCATATTAGAACATTTTTAAGCAGGTAGCCACTTGATGTTTAGCATAGGCACTTTCATAACAAACCAAATAATTTCCAGTTTGTTATGAAATGCGATACACTGCAACTTTTAATGGGGCTACCGTTGGCACACTTAAGCAAGACCTGGATGCATTGTATTTATTGTGCAAGGTCTTACTTAGTATCTCGCAAAACAATGACTCAATGAGGAAATCCTGATCAATTAGTTGTTTCGTTCTATGATAACATCAATTGATCAGCATCAAGATTTATATTCACAACAGCGGTATCTAGCAGGAACGCCAGATCCATCCCTGTCAGCTAGGAAATTGTGGTCTAATTTAAAACGCAATGGAATATGTGGAAAGGTAGCGCCATAATACGATCTTAATCCTGATGACCTTAACTCATATTTCATCAACACCACTAATTCTCAATCCCTACTACCTATTTCTATGGAAGGGGAGCTATTCGAATATCATGATTGTTTCAGCTTTCGTTGCGCCTCTCATGAGGAGGTTCTTAATGCAGTCATGTCCGTAAAATCTGAAGCCTGTGGTTCTGATGATATTCAAATTTTTTTTTTAAATCTGTACCCTATCATTTCTGATAGCTTAGTTTACATTTGTAACTCTTGTCTGACATATTCACAATTTCCCTGTTTTTGGAAAAGAGCTATTGTTTTACCTTTAGCTAAATGTTCTGCTCCGATTGTTGCTAAAGATTTTCGCCCTATAAGTCTACTTTGTTTTCTTAGCAAAGTGCTGGGGAAACTTATAAACAATCAAATCGTTCAAAGTTTTCTCGAAAATGGGTTGGTCTAACGGTGGCAATCTGGTTATCGATAGTAACTATTTCACGGCTGTGGTACTGCTTGATTTTAGCAAGGCGTTTGACACAGTTAATCAAAGCTTACTTCTTGATAAACTTAAGAAAAATTCTAATTTTTCATCGTCGTCGCTTAAATTAATCACAACTTTTCTATCTGGTCGCTTTCATTAGGTTAGGTTAGGAAATGAAAAATCCGCATGGAAAAGAGTACATACCGCAGTCCCACAAGGGTCTATTCTTGGACCTTTATTATTTTGTCTGTTCATCAATGATCTACCGGATGTACTTCATGATGTTAACATTCATCTTAATGCTGATGATGTTCAAATTTATTTATCTCGACCAATAGGTTTAATAGAGGACTGCATTGATAGAGTAAACTCTGACATGTTAAATATATCTGCTTGGGGATGTAGAAACCAATTGACACTAAATCCTTTAAAATCTACCTGTATTGCTTGTTACAGATATGATCTTACCTTTGCCGATCTTCCTCCCATATACCTTAATGGAATGATTCTCCCCCATACGGCTAAAAACCTGGGAGAACGTATAAATAGTAAGCTGAGTTGCTGTGACCATGTCTCTTGGCAAGATTTATAGTGGCCTTAGGCATCTATGGTTATCCGCTAAACTACTCTCTATTAATCTAAAGCTGAGACTTGTAAAATCTCTGTTGATGCTACATTTCATTTATTGTAGTACTGTCTACCCTGTTTTGGATTCTGAGTGTTACCGCAAGATTAATACTGCTTTTAATGACTGTGTACGGTTTAAATATAGCCTAAAATGTTATGATCATATTACCAAGTTAAAAGATACTGTCTTGGGTTGTTCATTAGGCACTTATCTAAATATTAGGGCATTGGTGCTTTACATAATATAGTTAATGAAAGATCTTCTTATTTGATGGAACGTTTTGAAATTTTGCACTCATATATTGTGGGGCATCGCTCTTTTTTTGTTGCAATAGTTCGATTATGGAATACCCTTCCCAATCTTGTCAGGGGACATGGCGGGACACATGAATTTATACTTGCACTGTGGAAGCATTTTTCTGTTGTGGAGTAATACGATGAAGAGCACCGTTTTCGTCAAAGACTTATTTATTTACATATATACATATCTATATATTCTGTTGTTTTTATTTTTCTTTCAAATAGTTTCTCACTTTAAATTCTTTACTTTTACTTACATTATCCGCGATATAAAATTAATTAATTATAGGAAATACTCTGTGTTTAATGTTCACAAGCAGTATTGAAATTCCACAAAAAATAGGGACAAATTCTCCCCTAAATTGACAATAATTAGTATCCTCTCTGATTTCATTTATCCAATAGACATAAGCCCTTTATATAAGAATCACATGACTACCTTACTATGAATATAGTACATACATACATAGGAGGGTATTCATTCGTTAATTATGTAAATTCCATTGAACTAAGACAGCTCCTGTTGCACCTGAAAATTCCAATCAAATATGATCATTCCAAATAATCCCCTTAATTGTCTCAGATGCTGCAGACAGTCTATCGGTGTTTGCATGCAGGTAAGAAGCAGACATCTATATATACCTTCATTCCTGCGAGTGATTTGCTTACCGTTTCATATTGCGTCTTAAAATTGGCAGAAGGGAAATACCACAAAACCTAATTGCATTTTGCTTCTAACTCGATTATTTCCAAAGCTTTGAAAGCTTTGTTGATATGAAGGGGATTACTACAGTAAGACATATGTAACCAAAAATAATTTGGTTCAATGAATCTGTTCCAGTTAAGATTTTTACGTGTATTTGAAAATAAATTCAATTGCCAAACCAAGTTGTACAAAAATGTTCTTTTTAATTCATTTGTCACGTGTACTAGATATGATGTCAAACAGAATGGTAGTAACAAAATATGACAATTGGGGAAGAATAGACTCCAATCTACGAGACGTCATTGAATAATTACTAATTAAAGAATTTACATAACTACAGATAGTCTAGTGTTCATGAAAGGTATTTCATAACCCAAGGTCAAGACAAAGTTAATGCGCGAATGCATTCAATGACTGGCTCCAGCTTTGCGGCAAAGAACTGTTTCGTGTGGAGTCCACTGCAATACACATTAAAAATTTCTAACAAAAAAACAAAAAAACTGGAGCTGTCCATTAGTACAGGAGACCTCACTAGATACTTTAAAACCAATAAAACTCTGTAGCAGAAGATATGTAGGTAAACGTCTCGAAAAGAATTTACGCTTTGAGAGGCAATTGTATTATGTAGATTTCAGGATCACTTGCATGCTGATGACGTGCCGATTTGCTACAACAGATTTAGCATACCAATCGGTCTAATAAGAGATTGCCTCGTTTATATAGTGATCTAGATAAAGTACACGGATGAGAACAATCAATCCACCATACTTAATCTAAGTAAATCTCACAAGCTAAATATTACTCAATTCTATGACATTTGACTACACAATTCTCCTCAGACTTTGATTAGCTCTGCAAAAAATCCAGGACTAACTATATATTCTTCCATGAAATTCTGTGATGATATCAACGTAATCCTTGATCTCAACGAAGTTATAAATTTCGTGAAAAGGAATGAGTTTGTTGGTTGGCTAAATTCGAGCTTGTTTGGCGTTGATCTTCCACTTAAATGTGAAGAAAATTAAGACTAAGCCATCATATGCGCCACATGTAGGATATCTCCAAACTTTGATGATTGAAAGATAACTTTTCAACGTACATATAAATCTCAAAAGTTTCCTTCAGTTTTATCCGTAGTTAAGGCAAGTAATTTATAGGCATAATGTTTTTTCGAAACTTTTCATTTGGTTTCATTTTCTTCGGCTGCATCATATTTTTTAATTAGTTTCAAGACAAAATACCTTGGAAAATATTTACGTTTATATGCACCTACACATTCACCTCATCAAAATATATTTAACTATAGGAGCGCAACTGAAAATTCATCATTCATAAAAACTTTCCCAATCAATTACTCAATTGGTGCAAAACATTTCTAAACACTTTTTTATGTATGGATAACCTTTCATGAATAAATCTCGAACAGATTTCAAGAAGAAGCTGCAGAAATTGTTTTCGAAAAGTTTAGAATCTAGCTCTTGTGTGAATTCACGTAGAGACCGTTTATGGACTCTCCTGTTGAGGGTGAACTTCCTAAAATTGCTACAACTTAGAAAATAACCCTCCAATTCGTAAATATTCCAACCTTTATATTCCACGGAAATTAAGTTACAACTTTCCCTTTTAACAAGCCACTTGAGAAAAGGATGATGCTTGTTGAAAGTTGATCAGAGAGAATCCTTAGAAGAACACACATACACACACGATTCAAAGAAAATCAGTGCCTTTGTAAACAATTTTGCTGTATAAATGATAAATCCAAAGGCAGATCTGAAAATATTTAATGCTTCTCAGATTTGGGTGACATTGGGCGTAATGATTGCTTTGTACACATATTTGATGGCTCGTAAAATTGCGATAAGATTGCTTAAAGGTGGACGAAGGAAATTGTAATTAATACGCGCCTAATAAATTTCTTGAACTGATTTCATTTAATTGAATTGGGGAATTATTTTATTTCAAGAGTAGGAGGTCATGTAGTTATGTCGACGTAAATTGAGGAGACATTTACAGAATTATCTAGGTACTAATATTCATATTTAACGAAATTAAGATTATTTTATAATTAGCAGATTACCAATGTAATTCAAGAATTTAAATATTTAATATTTTTTGTTTTCAGGAAATTCATCATCAGTAATCAAATCTCCTACCTCTGAAATCGTTACAGCTGGCAATAATGTTGACAACATTCAGTGGCTCAGACATTTTTCTACAACAAAACATGTTGAACTATTTAGCGAGCCTTTTATCACAGGAATTAGTTGATAGCCCAACTCATTTGCTGGATATGATTGGACATGTTTGACCTCCTTATAACAACTCATCCTGATAAGTACTCCCTGTAAGTGTGATCCCTCTTGACAGTTCGCATTATTGTCTCGTTTTGTCCAATACTCTTAAATAGCGACTAATTTGGCAATATGACCTAGTTGATTGGGCTGGTTTCAGTAAATTCATCAGAGAGTTTTTACTAAAGAGATGTTGAGTGCTGATCTGAGTCCTTTGTTTACAACTTGAAGCTTGGGATGTGCAATTTCATTCCGCACAAATAGACCACAAAAGAAAAATGGCTTGGGTTAACAATGGCTGTTATATAGCCATAAAAAACAAGAAAGGTGCATTTTAAGCATTTAAATTTGCCACTAATCTAAATTGAGACACAACTCTACAGAGAGGTGCGTAACAACTTAGATCCATTATTCAGCGGGTATTGTTCCAATTCGACCAAAATATTAGACAGAAAGTACTTATTAGGCGAAAGGGTAGTAATAGCTTCTTGTCTCTTGCTAAAACAGTCGCAAGAGGAATGTTTGCGCGGAATCATTGGATTTAGATAATTTATTTGCAGGTAAGTTTGCTGCGAATTCTTACTTACCACATACTTCACAGCCACTTCCTTGCTTAACAACATGAAATCAAAATCAAAGACCGTTACGTTTCCGACCAAGGGGGGTTTCAAAGTGCTCAACAATCTCAATGGGTCTAAGGCTGTTGGATCTGATGACACGCAGTACTCAAGCTCTGCGCCGTTTCTTCAGATGTAGCTATACGCAAACTATTTCAACAGTCCTATTCGACAAGGGTCTTTCCATTGGCATAGAAATTTGCTTATACTCAGCCAGTACCCAAGAAAAGGAGAATCAAGCGATCCCCTAAACTAGTGCACTTACTTCGATTCTTTTCAAGGGTTATGATATACTCATCAACACACAATTGGTGTAATATCCAGGAGCTAAACACCTTATTAATGACCGCCAATACGACTTTCATGCTGACCGCCTTACTAGGGATTTACTAACATTCCTTACTGAGCGTTGGAACAAAGGACTCTATAGTTTTGGTGAATCAGAAATCATAGTATTAGATATTTAGTATGAAGGCCTTCGACAAAGTCTAGTATCCTGCTCCTTTAGTCAAACTTCAGGCATTAGGTGTGGACCCTCTCTTCTTAAAAAGATTGAAAGTTTGCCAATTCTAATAATTGTGTACTCGAAAGTTTAATGGGGTTTTCAATCAACCAAACTGTGGGGTGCAGGACTTGGCTCAACCCAAAAATCCTCAATTCGATACTCCTTCATCCTTTTTGTGCTGCGGCATCATAGCGTATCCCCAAAACTTTAGTAACATTATAAAAAAAAGGACAACGACATCTTCCACGCCGCTTTAGTAAAATTCCTACCAAAAAAGTTTTGATTCGCTCAGAATTTACATTCGTTAGGTGCTAATTGAATATCAAATATAAAAATTTTGTATTCCTTTTTCAGCTATTGTAGACATTTATGATAGCGGACAAATAGGACGATACATTGTGACCTTACACATTTAGGAACAGGAACAGTCATTGAAGATATCGAAGATCTAGGGAAGGTGGAACTTGTGAGGCAGCAATTGTAAGTATGTGTAAGAGCAGGAAGAAATCGTGTCACTGTCAGTACAATAATTGTGCTACGCCACAGTTACTTATGTATATGATTACCGAATTTAATTGTATGAGTATTCCAACAAGTCACAGTTATTCATATTAATAATAATTGTGTCACAAACTCACCGCATGCAATGAGAATTGAATTATTATTTTATCACATAAATCGCAACACAGCGTCCGATCGAAAATATCAAAATCTCAAAATGGCCGAAACTATTTACTTGCAGTAGTATAGGTATGCTGCTCGTTCTGAAACTTAGAAAAGTCTAGCATGGAATTTTTCCTACCCGAATGCGTTTGATCTTTGAAAAGTGTAGCATGCTGCAGCATTTGGACCTTAGCATAAGTGTAAAGTATAATAGAATGCGAGATATACAATGATACATTTCCTTGTTTGTTCCACTTCTGCAGATGTTTTAGGAAATTTTATGAATTTCCCAAGATTGGTTCCAACCAACATCGCAATTAGCCGATTATTGTAAATACCGAAGGTTGGCCTAAATTGAGGATGTCGTTACGTCTAACAGTATTTTCGTGTAAACCTGTAGCAAAAAAAAGTGAGTTGCTGCCAAAACCTTAGAGTGACGATTCTGTGGGCTCCTGCGCCTTGACCCCCATGGGAAATATATGGCTGGAAAGAGTGTGTTGTGTTCCCAATAAAATACTCACGTAATTGAAAGATGATACTTTTTTTATTTAAATTAGTTTTATTACAAACACCAGTTACTTGTGATCGAACTCCCGAATTTAAACTTATCTCCATATAAAATCCAACTTCTAACTCAGCAACCTGATCTACCGAATCGACTGCTCAGCTTCATTCAACCAGGCGGAAGCCACTTTGACCCAGTGACCAGCGCAATAGCTTGCAGTCATAATTACAAAGTATTACGTCAGTCAGTGCCGACACCTGCAGCGCCCAATACTGCGTGTAAACAAACAATGAGCTCAGCCGAGTATTTCACTATGCGAAATGAATTACTTAACCATGACTCAATGCCCAATTCCATACAGCAGTGGATGTGACAGTTTTCAAGTAAACAATTCGCAATCGCCAGGCATTTTACTGTGCGAAGTAAAATGCTTAGTTATTGCAAATCGTTTAATTTCCTCTACACCTGGTGCTAGCTCGAGTCGTGATGTCACAATTTCACCAATTGAATATTGGGCCACGACAAGTGTACTAAGCATTAGAGAGTTAGGCTGCTGGACAACAGCAGACCTTGGTCGCAACAGTATACTGAAGTTCTGTCGTGAGGACTGTACACGGGAAGCCACGGATTACATCGTCCCTAGGAAAGTCTTCGAGAAAACATTGTCAACTAGCATTGCTAATGGGGATGATAACCTCTTGGCAAAAAACTACGACGTATGTGTCTTCACATACGGCTCGAAACTCGAAAATGGTTGTGGGAGTGGGAGCCGGGGTTTACTCAGTATCCCCTCAAATACAGGAATTGTACCGCCTACCGAACTACTGTAGTGTGTTCCAGGCGGAAGTTCTTGCTATCAGCAAAGCAGCAACGCTGCTGGCAACAACATATTATGTACCCAGTGATCGTGTTATCAGGAATTGTATTGATAGCCAAGGTACTAGAACTCGAATACCAATAGTTCGCGCCTTGTGCAACGGTGGCGCTGTTAGCTTGGGATACTGGGTGCTAACCACAGGGTTATTATCTGCTGCGGGTCTGGTCACAGTGACATACCTAGAAAAGAGGCAGCTAATGCTCTAGCCAGAAAGGCCTCTGCTATGACTAATTGCCTAGCAGAGGAGCCCATAGATCAACTCCTGGAATCAGTGAAGAGGACTCTAGACGTAGAGGGTTGTAAGTTGGCAAATCGCAGATGGGGAGAATTGACCACATGCGCGATTTAATGACAGCTGTGGCCTGAGGTGTTTCCCAGGAGCACTGAATTTCGGCTGCGGAGGAACCGTAATGATGTATGTAACATTATCGCAGTTATTACGGGGCACTGTCTCTTCGGTAAACAAGCAGAGCGCATCCAAGCAGCACACAATGACTTCTGCAGAAGCTGTATGGATGAGGAAGAGGATGAATGTCATAACCTTGCAAAGCGTAGGAGGAATGCGCTCGGCAGCTACCTTTTCGACGAATTGGAGGAGCTAGCAGACACGGAGCTGGGGGATTTGGAAAGGTTCATTAACTCTTGTGGCTGGTTTGAGCGCTCCCCTTAGTCTGAGGTATCTTTCCCAGGTAGGGTCCCATTAAGATGGTACCTATCACAATGGATCGCAAATGGTTTAAGTGAGGCTCATGGCAGGTGCAATGGCCACCATTCTTACCTAACCTATCCTAAGACTGTGCTATTTTAATCACTTTAAAAGCCTGCAATTTGGGAAAGAATTCCCTCATGTTCTTCAGAACTATTATCTGTGCACGACTGACAATTTAAAAATCATAATTAAGTGCGTCAGTCGAGCAAGGCCTCAATCCCGACGTGATAAGTCCATTACTTTTGATGTTATTTCACAGGTTTTGATAGGAAGCTGAGTATGTAGAATGGACTAATAATCATCGGAATCATAGGAACCGCGGATCTATGATGGGTTTAGTAATGGAAGGATCGTGCTTTCCATACAGAGCTGATAAAACTCTATTCACTTCAGTTCAATTCAATTCATTTATTGCCAGTCATACACACACAAAATTAAATATCTTTTATCGTACTAACACCAACCATAGAAGTTGTGTTCTTTCCGGGTAAACATGGCAAAATCTAATACAATCATGGATAGACTAGTTTACGCCATTTGAGATTAACTGATTGTATATATGTAGTAAATGATTTTTGACGAATGCCTTTGAACACACCGATTGTGTCCTGTAAGAGAGACTATCCCACACATGAATAACGTGAAGGAGGTAAGATCTTTCCATCACCAGCTCCTGAAAGCGAGGTAATACCAGACTTTGATTTCGATGGGAATTTGTGAAAATATAAAAATTCTCTGAGGTACTGAGCTTTGCTTGAACGGAATATGTTGTATAAAAATACCAGACGGGTACAGTGGAACATGAACAAATCTCCGCAGTCCTTAAGCAAAACTAATGCAATCATTAAAGTTTTCATTTTACGTGCAGAAGTACTGTCACGTTTACGATAGACCAAGCTAATTAAGTTTCAACTAAGTTCAAAATCAAAATAAATTCTGAAACGGGGTTAAAGTTAAATTCTTCAGCAAAATAATGAATTTTTGTGAAATACTTAAATTTTTAGGTGTTTTCTTTTTAATTAATTTTAATCAAAGCTAAATTTATTTTCTTTCCGAAAGCAGTAAGGACTTCATAAACAGAATTTTAAAATAACCACAGTCTCTGTGTTGCTGGAAATTTTACTTCAGGAACTGACTGTGAAAAGCACCTCCATCTACCGCAGAGAGAGATTAGAGCACAGAAAATTCCTGGGTTATTGATATTAATTTTATCCGGTCACGAGTTTGTTGCTGCGGCAAAAATTTACTGCATTTAAGTTACTGTTGTTTATCTCAAACGATTTAAGATAAGCCCTTAGCGCAGTAAAAGCTAAGAGTGAAATAATCTTCTAAAAAGGTTTTGACTTTTCCTACGGGAAAGAGTTTGAAAATAAGTGATTTCGATCCCTGTCTCTCCTGCAATATACTTAGAAGCTTACAGTTATATACTTAGCATCTCCTGGAATCTCCTGGGAACGGTTAACACACGTGTGTAGAATGTTGCAAAACAAAGGAATCTCCTCTACATTGTGACCCTAGGGAAATAAAAAAGAGAAGCGTTTCAAGCTTCTTATTTTTCACCATCGAAATAAGTAGTGGTTTTAGCTGCAGGTGATTGTTGTTAATTCACTTTGGTTTCTCTTTTTTCCTTTCTTTGTAAACTATGGCGGTCTGTAGGTAATTGGTTTTAGTATAAGGCGTTAATTGATATTTTGTTAGAACGCAATAGCGGGGAATTTATGAGGAAATGTCTTAAATAATGTATGTGACTTACCTACGTACATATCTGCTACAGCAACACATGTGATATTATTACGTTTTTTTTAAAGGTGACAATTATAATAGCTACTTAATAACATGACTCTGCAATCCTTGTCATTATTTTGTGACGTTTTGTTATAGTGAAGTCACATGAAATGTTTCTTAGCTATATTAAAACAATGCGTAGAAACGTGAAGTTTTGCAAAAGTTCTACTTCTAAGACGCCTAAATTAATTTTTCAGTTTCTTTCCAGGGTAGAAAGACATAGATAGCTGAAACTGCACATGGTGGTAGGTCAGAAAAGGTTTTCAAATACTCAGAAGCCTATGAAAACTGACCTAATCCCAAAATACGTTTACACACACATGGTATTCATCTTCAACTTCAAATTCGCCGTGTAAGACCTAAAGCCAAGTCAGAGTCCATAGCAATTTTTATATCATCAAAAACTTTGAGCAGAGCTGTAGTGCAACTATGATTTTCCCGAAAGCCGGACTGCTAAGGTATCAACAGATTTTCAGCAGCTACGTAGTTCAACATTTGCCAGTTCAGAAGCTTTTCAAATATTTTGGAAGTGAATGAGAGGAGGCTTATTGGGCGAAAATACTCAGGAGACAGAGCACTCCTATTTTTGGAACGGGGACTACTAAGGCTGATTTCCACAGAGAGGGGTAGGTGGAGGTAGTAATAAAAGTGCTAGATATATGAGTAGCATGAGTGAATACAACTCCACAATAGCGGAGGTAACGGAGCTGCTGCTGATGGTGAAGTGACTGAAAAGGTAGAACTGGGATTTATAACAAAGCATCTATTTAAATTGTTAGGATCCAGTTGGCATTCGTTGTTATGAGATTTTCCAACCCCAATTTCACGAAGGTTTTTCCATAGTTCTTTAGGTGGGAGTTTTGTATTGAGCTTAGATTTATAATAGTTTACTTTGGCGGTACGAGCAGCTATTCTGGTAATATTCCTTAATCTACGAAAACTATCCCAGTTTTTCTCCTTCCGATATCGTCTCCAAAGGTGATATAAAGAATCTCGCTCTGATATTAAATTGGCAATGTTCTTGTTAAACAATGAAACAGATCGATGGCAATACCGAGGGTGAAGATGTACATGCTTTTCGTAAATAAATTTCACCAAGGTGTTGAAGTGAGCGACTTGATCGTCAGGACTAATGAGCGAGAAAACTGTATCCCATGGGAGAGATGGAATGTCATTGATGAGCCCATTTAGATTAATACGGTTGTAATCTCTATAACTAATTGAAGTAATTTTATTCAACGGTGGAGACTGAAGGTGGTAAGTTAAGAAGATAAGGTCATAGAGTGAAATTCCAGGTACAGAGAACTGATTGAAGAATAAGACTTTATCACGATCAGCCATCAGGAAAACATCAATAACAGAAGGTGTCTCACCAGTAAAATGGGTGGGCTCATTTTGATTAATAATTTGAAGGCCGATACCACTGACATCCCCCAAGAAATTAGCAGAGATGTTATCTGCTCCATAGGATGTTCTTATTAATATCACCAACAGAGATATTATATTATTATTATATTGGCTGCTTAGCCTCTCCAGAATGTTAAATAGTTGTCCACTATCATTATTCTTATGGGGATTATAAGCACAAACTAGCATGAGTTTTTCTTGACCCGAGGTATATAATATAACGTGCACATTAAGTGAAGATTTAGCAAGAATAACAACAATACCTCCACGGCCACTTGTGCGATCTTGTATAAAGGTTTTGTAGGCTTTAATTGTTACTAACTCGTTAGGCGTATGTAGTGCCAGCTATGTTTCACATACACAGATGAGACATACCTGAGCAGCTCCGATCATAAACTCAATTTGATCAATTTTCCTAAGAACACTTTGGCAATTCATATGTACCACTCTTAGTCCATTCGAATGCTTGCAAAAATAATATAGAAGGATACGGTTATTCACACGATTGTCCATAGAATCCATTATGCTATACTATACTATACTATACTATACATAGGCCACCCGGGAAAGGGTAATCTTGAACACTAATATAATCAAATATGTAAAACACGTTAAAAAATTAAACTGCACCACCCGTAAATATAACAGAATATATAAATACACCAGAACCAAAGATAGCAGCAATTGATAGCAGCCCAAAATAATTAAAAGCCGAAATACAATGATAGCGACACGACGTTTACGACGACAAATTAAATGTTAACCTAATGGCAATACCATGTTGCTGTACACAATGGCGCCGACCGATTTTGTCGCCGTAACCAGAGTTGGGAATAATTCAACTTTTGTCATCGTTGTTGTCGTAATTTGAATTTGACAGCTGAGAGTAATGAGCAAAAAATTTCTTTAGAGAAGCAATTAATTAATTTAGTGAGGGAAATGAAGTATTTTTATGCCAAAAGAAATCCTCAAAATCGAAATACATATTTAAAAGAAAAAAAATAAAGAAGATAGATGATATGTATCTACATATCTCTATAATTTCTTTAAGTTGGTTTGCTAATGTATAAATGCTATATAATTACTTTCGTAAGGTGCCCACCGTATGTATGTTTAAGCTCAATGCTTGGGGTTACCATTAAATTTCCTAGCTTTAGTTTTTAGTTTTAGAAGTTGAGAATAAGTGGAAGATGATATTTTGTAATCCACATAAACTCGGCGTTAATCATTGTTTATTACACCTTTACAATTTTTTTTATATCTTTCTCATTTTGTTAATAAATTTCAACAAATAATTTTACCACCTACATATTTTGATATGCTAGTGAACATAAGAATGTCGGTGTCATTGTGTTAATTCGGCGACGTTTACGACGACAGTGTCGTCGGCATCATTGTGTTTCGGCCTTAACTTACATGAAGCAAATTGTGAGCAAAAACATGATAATAGCAATGCTGACAGAGGTATATAAATGACATTATTGGTATTATTGATGATATCAAAATAACTGAAGAGCTGCAAGTACTAGGAAATTTAAAATCTCTACATAATTCAAGTAACTGTACAACAAATGAATATATATTGACATTGTTATGCTGAAGAGATAATAGAATTGAATACTTAACTAACACTAAATTGTATATAAAAACTAAACAGCGTATGTAAATAGAAACCAACACAAAATTGGCAAAGGGCTTAATTATCAGTACAGGCATGATTGCAAGTTATTTCCGTAGTCCAACGATTCGAGATTTGTTACGTGGTGGATCGAGTTGTTAGGGAGTGTAACTTATACCAGATTGTAGTAAGCCTAGCATTTAATTATCTTCTTGCTTTTGTAGACTGTTGGACTGGACTGGCGAACTGTTTAATTTTGCATTCCCAGGAGATTTGACTCTAAATACATCAGTATATATTGCCACTTTATGCTTTAACTTCGCAGCAATGTTATGGTAGATGTCAGCGGCACTTTCCTCTGAGATTAATGGTACACCAATGAGTATTACATCTTTGAAGCGCTTTTGTTTTTTTTGCAAATCGAAGGATGACTCTAAGGCAGATATGCGAGTATCACGGCTTTCGATTTAAGCTCTTCAAGGTTATTAGTGACACTGACCATCCGAAGATTAACGTACTGTTTTATGACGGCAACGGAGCACTTGATATCATCAAAATCCCTATACAAAGCATCTATCTTTACGCTCAGTTGTTTACTTAGGTTGTCGATATTATCTGCGTTGCTGCCAGAGATGACTGTACTAACCCCATACTGTCGTGTAATGATGTAATTGCATTGGAATCAAGCGCTGGAGAATTATCACTGATCATTGATCGGGTGGATTTGCCCGTGGTCAAGCTTGATGTTGTTTTACTCATTTTCCTCTGATTATTTAAAAATGTAAACGCTCACACCAACGTGATAGATTACAGCGATACAAAGAATTTCTGCAGCGTTTGATCATCTATCGCGAGCTGTGAAATGCAAATGAATAGTGCAAATTCAGGTGCGTGTTGGAGAAGCAATTAAGATCATATAAAGGAATACCAAATTTTATATTATATGAATTTAAAACATTATAAAAAACAATAGAAAAATGACAAAATGGGGGTGATATTGCCAAGGAGTTGAATATGGGTTGCATTAGCTTAAAAGTGTTGCCAGTTTGGGTACACTGCGACCAGAGTTGATTTATTGTGCTCTTCCCTAGAGGCTAAATCTAGCCTAAAATACAAGTGGGAAGTTTTAAACGGAGTGAGGTTATTGTGCAAGTGGATTTCGAAAATTTCGTCGTTGGTCTTCTTCCATTAACTTCAAAATTTATCAAACCCTCCAAATTTTAATAAAAGGGCTCCAAATGTTGAGTTTAAAAATTATCGTTCTCATTCGCGATTTGTAAAAAAATATGAAGAGCGTGTGGGGCTTGAACAGTTTTAATAGTTGTTTCAGGCTGTGTTGCAGTAGGATTGACCCAAATTCTCCATTTTGCGCCAAACGCGGTTCCATTATCTACTTATCAGACTGTGTAAATTTAAGTGTTGTACTGATCCTTCTGATCGACAATCGATGTATGAGGTGTTCTTTGATATTGATCAGGCAAACATTTGGTGGTATTCTTTGAACAAACCGTATTCAAATTTAATCATTATAGACGACACATTTAAAACACCTGCGTCACTACTTTTTCCGCATCTTTCAACGTCGATTTATAAAAATTTATATTCGATATCAACGATGATCAGTAATATAAACTGTTTCAAATTAAAAAATTAGTCGACAGTACACATTGAATTGACACATAATCGTAGCATGTCCACCAACAATTGGGAAACTCTAATTTGTCCCATTTTCAGATTTTTCCCAAATGTCTTTATTTAGTTCAGGCATATGCATGTAACTAAAGCTGTGATCGATCGCGTTGGTGTGAAAGGAGTTCTGTCGCTAGTTTATCGCTATGATTATTGCTACTGTTCTCGCAATCGCTATCGCAGCGGTGTGAATTGGCCTTAAGTTTAACCTCAGGCCAAAGCCCTGCTATTAGCTTTATTATCTACATATTTATTATGACTTTAACAGTTGTGTGAGGGGTGTTCAAATTAATGACCGGAGCTCGTTATTTAAGCTTATAATAATCTTTTTTTCCGACTCTTGTTTCTCCGCATTATCGTCCTATTAAAATTTTCTGATTTTTTTTATATTTCATAAGCTATGCACTAACCTTCACTTGATGCCCGAAAAATAAATAGTCTTGTGAAATAAATCTTTCAATTGTTTTTAATTGATAAAATAAAATGTTAGCCCAAATATCACCAGAAAAAGTAATAAAGCTTTTCGCTACGTTGATAGCAACATACGGGTGGCGTCTCGAATGGGAAAACACAATGTCGGACATTTTACTTATGTAGTCTGCAAGAACAAATCGTTGTATCAATTTTATTCGTAGCGAGGCTCTAGCGAAAAGAGAAACTATACTTATGGCGATTATTAGTAAATGCTTTGCCGATTTCTAGTCTGCAACGTTCAGAGGAAATTACTAGCAAAACGTGGGACGTACATTGCACTGTGCTAAGCCTCCCATCGAATTTCGCAAAAGAAGAAGCGTCTTTTTGTAAATTCAATCACCAGAGTACTGGTGGATTGTGGGGGGTGCTTATTTTACACTAGTGTAAAGTGTACTATTTGAAGTTTATTAGTCTGGGATGAATGTAACATTACGCACCAAAGAGCTGTCAAATGCCACGCCTTTCCAAGAAATAGAACTTTCAGGGGAATTTACATATTTCTTTAGTTTATCGCGGATTTCGTGCAATGTTTAAAAGGCAAGTACCGAGGTCAGATACTAGCTTTGTAGACGAAAATCAAAATTTCATAAAGAACTTTTGAGAGCATACTGCATGTTTCGATTAGCAGTGCAAGGCGATCTCATCAGGACAGTATTGAAGCCCTGAACTGCCTGCTGTCTACACTACAGTGAACTCAGATGCCAGTAAGTTGCTGGTGGACATATAAAGATGTATTTATCTGTTTTTCATATCTAGATCTGTAAACAGATCTTTATATATTCAACACCAACTTTTGGACAACTGTGTTCACTGTAGTCTAGACAGTTCAGGGCTTCGTTACTCTCCTGATGAGGTTCTTTTGTACAGTACTTGTGTTTTAAAATCTCAAAGTGAAATGACCAAACCTTCTAGTGTAGGCAATAGAAATTTATTAACAGACTTTTATATATAAATGGAAAAATAATCAAATATTTATTACATTACAATAGGTGAGTGTTACCACTGAGTCTGTGGTGTGGTAATTTTAAATTATTTGAATACCTAGTTATGTTATTTGCGTAAAAATATAGCACGCCAGGGTGCGGAGTTATTCTTATTACTCCAGTTGTCTTTAAGTTAAGTATAACTTTAATTGAGTGCAACGAAGTGGCTATTGTACTGATCTGTTGTTCTAAAAGCAGAGGCAGGTGGATGCTTCCCCGCTGTCTCTTCCAGTGAATACAGGTAGGTGCCTTTCCCCTGTGTTTTGGTCAGCTGAGGCTTATTACTGACAGAATCAGAGCGACTGGCTCTTATTTATCACCCTTCACTGGAAAAATAGCCACCTTCACTAGTGTACTTACTTCTGATAAATCTTACACAGTTTTTTTCTTCTTTTAATTATTTCAGAATATCTGACGGATGGGTTGAGCATTCATGTGAAACGTGCCTTATTTTACTTATTTTTGTTTTATTTTATTTTAAAATTCAAAAATTAAATACATATTATAATTTTTCATTTTTTAATTGAAACCTCTTTTAACACATTCACACAACGTTTTTGTTTAGTATACCATATTAAAATCGAGGAAAGTGCGTTCTGATGTTATAAATATGTATGTCAACATAACAAATATGTACATAACAATTATACAGCATCCTTTCTTCTATGTTCCAAATATTTCACAGGGTGGTAAGCTTCGAACAGACAAGCGATAAATCAAATGTGGGGCTATGTTTTATATGTTTTCATCACTTAAAGTTCTGTGCCCTTTTTACTATGTCTCCTATAATGTAAAATTACACGTAATTCGAAAGACAATTTTTCTGCGATTTTACGATTCTAAATTAAATTATTGAATACAAGAGAAATATTATTCGCCTTATCCGGTTTTTGAAACCGGGACCTTCCGCTTTCCGGGCGACTGCTTTTTTCACTGAGCTTACGAGACAGATGCGTTTTTCTCTCGTATACATATCTTGATTTCTCTAGCCTATTAAGACACGTAACGATGAAAGCGCACAAATAAATAGTCAACTTTTAATTTTTTTAGTTATTTATGGGATTCGAATCGCAATTTTTAGATTCGATGGAATAGAAGAATCCGTTTGAAATTTTTATTTTTATAAAATTGTTTCAAAAGTATCGAGTCGATTTATTTTTAAATTATAAACGTTTCTTTGTAAAATGCGCATTTTGGAATTGTTATTTTTTTTTGTGGCTTCCATTGTAGCTTTAATTAACGATATTAAGTTTCCTATCCATCAATAATTTTAATTACATAATTAAATGGTAAGCAGCCGTCTTATCCGCCTAGCACCTGACACCGATTTTCCATTAATTACCGTCAGTTTATCCCCTAGGACTTACCTTTAGGTATATTTCGAAAGAAATCCAGTTTTCCTCAAATTGTCGTTGATTGAGTCATTAAATATTAACGAAAAGCCAATCTTTTCTTAATTAGATTTCGACCTACAAAACTTTCCTGTTTTTTTTATTGTTGTTGAATGTTTGACAAATAACTTTGTTTGCAGTGGCAAAGTTATTGTTGGCAATGTTCGTTTTTTTCGTTTGAGGTTTTCATAGGAAATTCCTCCCCCTCTCAACCGTATTTTCAGAATTCATAATCTATAATGGAGCTGCCATAGTTTCTTTGAAAATGTTTTGTGTGGAAAGTTGAGTTTCTTCATTGTTAAGTGTTTCTTTGTTTTGAACTTTTGTTTGGGCCTTTGGTTCTTGAGATAAATATTAACTTTTTGCATGGATGGTGGCACCTACATGATTATATAAGAAGTTCATTAAGGACTTGTACTTTTCTTGCAAGCATTTGTTTTTTTTTATTGTATTTGTTTGTTTGTTAATTTTAAGAGGGCTTTGATTTACTCTTCCGCATTTATACTTACTCAGATGACTCTTTAAAGAAGTAAATATTGCTGGAATGCTGGAGCTTGAGAGTTGTCTCATCTATTTTAAGGGAAACATATTGTTACAATTTTTCCAGTTTTTCGGTTCGGTTCGAATAATTTTACCTGGCGGAACGGTCTCCAGTGTGATGAGGTTGTTACGTTTTTGTTTGTTTTATGGTTCCCATTGGATGTACCTTACCCATTTGTGAGCTATCAAGTTCAGCACGAATGCTTCCGTCAACGATCTCATTTGGAAAAGACAGGGTATTCCAGGATAGCGCAGTATACAGCGATCGACGTACCAGATCTAGGACTCTTCTGTTTTAAGGGGTTTTCTTGCGGGTCATGATAAAACTCTCCTCTCACAAATAAGCACAACACGTTTACCATGAAATTTCTGGGTTTTATTCAATTTTATTTTGTTTTTTTATTATTAATTTTTATGGATTTTTTCTTGACTTCTCTCAAAACCCCTACTTCAGACAGACCGAACCAACCACGAAATATGGCGACTTACAATTTTTTTCTATTCCTACTTAGCGACATCTATTCTTCGGTTCTGAAAATTAAATTTACGAGTTTTTTTTTTCAATCTAATTTAAACATTATATCTGTTCTTATAGTCTATTTTAATGGTTTGTCAATTTTTAAGTTTGCTGGGTGTTTCATTTTCGATAGTTTTCGCACCTGTTTTTATTGCTAAATTTCATACAGGTGCCAAAATTAATTCCAATAATTTTTTATTTCTGTTACGGTTCTTGTTCATACATTTGTCAAAACTTTCGTTTATTTTTAATTTTCCATACCTGTCAAACTTTAAATTTATTTCAATTTTCTATATCTGTCAAAGTATTCAGTTCATTTTAGTTTTGTACATTTGTCAAACGATCTGTTTCATTTTAGTATTCGCCAAAGTTTTCATTCAATTTTACCTATGTGGTTGGCAGTGTTCATTTTGCTATTGAAGACGTGGCAAAATAATTAGTTGCCACATTTTTGTGATTCTACGTCTAGGAACAAGTGCAGCAATATTCTCGTGCTCCATGCTGCTACGTGCTGACATGCTGACTGAAATGTCAAGGATTTCGTTCGGAGTTTAGTTTTTTTTCCACTGGGTTTGGATTCTTCCAGCTCAATCAGTTTTATTTTGTCACATATTATGGCAAGAGGAATCAAAATTGCCTCGCCTGTTGGCGTAATTGCATTACTACTTAAAACCATGAAATTTCAAACAGGTTTGAGCAAACTTGTAGCGAAGAGCGCGCCCATTGTCAGCCCTACCCACATCAGTCTTGCCACAAAGGTAGATAGGCGCTGCAAGCAACACCTGTTGCTGCAAAATCATCGCGGGATTAGCACAGCAGATTGCCGCTAGCGGTCAGCCGGCTTGGGGTGGTTCCTGCCACCCACATCCCTTGATGCTTGAAAGCTGTGCGTACAAAATAATAAAAAAAATGTTGTTGCTTATCGACATCTGCTCCACGGACCGACGGACGGACAAAAAAAATTTCCAAAAAGGAATCAACATCGGCTCGTTCTCCTGGTTCAACCTGGAAGTTGAAAAGCTGAAAGAAAAAAAGAATCTGGAGGGAGGAAAATTGAAAATTCCTGTAAATTCCATACGACGCCGGACATGTGATCTATACCACCCGGAGTAGAACACAACGCAGAGAGTGAGGGAGAGAGAGAGAGAACGTGGACTTCAGATGATGATGAAGTCCGGACTGGACCTGATTTGGGCCCATCGCCCCCATCCACCCTTGCTAAGACGTCGCAGTCCAACAGCAATCTCTTAGCCCCATCTAAGAAAAATGTACCTATTTACATATCACTGACAACGAGGGTTGGTGAAATTGTGTGTGGGATGCCGACCATCCTGCTCGTGACCACCTCCTTATGGGCATCTCTTAAAACGACATCTGGGTTAAGCCTTAACAAACTCCAGTACGTGAGATAGCTAGGTGCCCAACTCACCCGGCGCTCCCTGCCCTTGGTGTCACACTGTTTCACATCCACTGTTTACATCCAAAATTGAATGGTCACTGGAAACAAAACACAATGTCCAAAGAACCTAAATGGAAAGAAAAGTAATATTCCTAAATGTATATGAAAACAACAATGAAAAAAAATACGCTGTCGGATCTAAATGCAAGACTTTTATCTTTAATTGAAATTTGAAATTCGTTATAAACACCTCCTAAAATTAATCTACCGATGCATCCCTACTAACCTACTCCAAAAGGACGAATTCATAACAATCTTATGCTATAGTCTAAGTCTAGACTTCCAAAGCAACAGCAAAAAAAAAATAAAAAAAAATTGTAAAAAGATGAACTTACAATACTTTCCTTTCTGATCTGTTTACAGGTTACCTTCGTACCACCACCAAGTGCCAACAGTGAGACGGGGTGAGTGGAGTTTTATTCACTTCTCCTAGTCGCTTCCATTCGAAATTCTTTGCTATCACTGGTTTTCTCCTCTCAGCCCTCTTCTTTCGTTTCGTTTTTCATATATATAGCAAAAGCATAAACACAGTATGCATACAATGATCTATTTGTTTCTGTTGCCCTTACATATGCAGAAGAAAATTTAATTATGTCGTCTAGCATTAACGCCAATCATATAATGATTAGAATGTCCCAAAACAAAGAAAGATTCGTGCACAGCTAGTGTTTCTTCTCGAGAATTCTTTCTCGAGAATTTCTCGAGAAAACAGTATAATTCGTTTTTCTCATTTCTCGAGAAAATAGTTTATTCTCGAGAAAGGCGCCAACACTCAAGTCGCAACCAAGATACCGGAGATTTTTTCCTAATAGTCCCGTGCTGCCTGTGGCTGACATGACTGTATATAAATCATAGGAATACGTAGCAAATTAAATCGAAAATCGACAGTAGCAAAAACAGGAAGAAATATGCGGTGAGCTCTCGACTTTTGTCGTCTGCTGTTTTATTAGAATATAAATTCTGGTAATTTTTGAAGCTGTTGCCGGTGCCTACAGGCATGTAGTAGCAATTAAATAAGATTTAATGTATACAATACTAACTTTTCCTACCGACAATTCTCAAATAATTCTCAGAAGTTTATAAAGTTACATTTTAAGAAGAATAGTATAAACTGAGACGACTTACATCTAGATATGAAAACCCCAAATGAAGTGGCTCGAAAGCTGGCCCCCTAATGGCCCGCAAATAGAAAGGTCTATACATTCTCTCTCTGATGTATTATGTCACATAAATTCCTCGCAACATTTTTTACTGATAGCTTTCTTTAGTTGAATATAAAATTAAAGTATTTTGAAAAAGTGATCCGAGTTTATATAGAGATTCTCATATCTAGTTGTATGTTGTTTGTGGTATAAATAAGATTTTGGCAACGTTTAATGTTTGCAATAAGATTGTAAACATTCAGCAGAACTTTATCTTGTCATACAGCTTGAAGGTGTACACGATTATAAACTGAAGGAATCAATTATCGGGCCAAATAGTTCCTCTTCACGGCAATAAGCCAAAATACGATTTTAAGGCCCTACTACTGATCAAATAATTTTAAGGTATAAATGTTAATTAAAATAAACAAAGAGAGTCAATCTGCAACGTAATCCTACAAAAGTAAGGCAACTGATGATGAAATTATATATTGTACTGTAAAAAGGAGGAATTAAGTTAGCTCACACCATAATGAATCTAAAGGATGAAGAAGAAAATAGTGTATTTATTAACGTATTAACTACCATTATAAATAAAAGATACATGGATGTTATCATATATAAAAACTTTCTAAAGATTCGTCAAATCTTGGGTCAGTAGATATTCTGCAGGAAAAAACGTTAGTTGCTATAACACAAAAATTATATGGAACTGGTATTTCAATTGTAAAAGATATTGTACTGTAGGTAATAAGTTATTGTGCTGCCGTTATGCAGAAAGTTGAATTGGAAAGTTGCAAATCAGCAACTATGCTATAATCATGGTTTGCACTTAGCTATTTTGAAAACTGTTTACATTGAGAAGAAGAAAGAAAGTAATGAATTCAGGAAAATATAGTAATAGTGAAGATTAAGATTCTTTTCCAGAATATGAATTGGATTTTCGATTTGAATTAGTGAGAAACACAAAGTTGCAAATGCGAAAGCTTATACAATTACAATTATACAGGAGAATTTTTGAATATTTTTACAATTTTCCGTATATGTACTGTATACCTACGGAAAATTGCAAAAATAGGAAGTGTAATTACTTTTGAATTATAAGACAAGTTGGCTTACTATGAAGATTATGATCAAAATGAAAATGTCAACAATGAGCATATGTTAGAAGTTTTCTATTGCAATTAAAGATAAAATAAGTAACAGAATAAACAAGAACATCATAAATCTTTACGAAGTCTCACTTGAGGAGAAAAAGATGTATGTACAAACTTTTTAGACTATTCTCGAAATATTATATCAACACAATTGCAAAAGAAATCTTAATAGATAATTTGTTAGTTTTGAACGGTTTTATACTGACGAAGCAGAAGTTAACGAATTTCTAACCAATGGAAATGAAGAACTGCTTCTTCGAGAACAACATAAATAAATATAATAAATAAATCTATAACAGACAATAAATCTATAACAGACAATGCCAGAGAAGTGAGCTCTGGTGTTGCTGAAAATTATTAAACAAAAATTCAATATATTTCAAGCAACGGGTACAAGAAAAACAAATGTGGAACTGCATACTTAGAGATAATTTGTCCAATAATTAATTAGTAATGAACGTCATTTTACTATTCCGAAGGATTTTGTTAAGAAGAAAAGAAATCCATTGCTCAATACTACTTTGGATGCGCTGTGATTTTAAAAAATTATATCAAAGCTGAACAATAAAAGAATTAAATTATATTTTGCAATCATTTTATATTTACACCTTCATATTGAAATAATAAATAAAAACACATATGAATTCAGTATTGAAGAGTGATACATATTTTACTGTTATATAACATTTTAAATTGAATATAAGCGAGAAAATGTTATTTTATTTATTATATGAGAATTCTCGAGATCTCCGAGAAATATGCGTTATTTTTTTCTTTTCTCGAGAAATGAAAACTATCGAGAAATCTTAAACACTATGCACAGCACTCAGGTACATCCATTTTGGAATTTTCTTTAATACAACTAATACAGATGTTCTTCACAGGTTACTCGCTGCATCGCAGATAAACGCACTACAGCCAATCATATGTTGATTGGAACTTATAAAAACTATATATATACAGGGTGTTCCGTAAATGTTTTTAATCCTTTAAGGGGATGAAAGTAGAGATTATTTGGGTGAAAAACGTCTAAATACTTTTATATCGACCTCCGCTGGGTTTTCGAGTAAATCGATAATATCGATTTTCGAGATTTTGCATACCTCTTCAGAGTAATTTCGTTATAAGTTCTATTATAATTAAGGGATTGTGACGTTAACAACTTTATTTAAAAGAACACATATTGGCCTTTCTAATATGTATAATAAGTTATAATTGTGCCTTCAATTATATAAAAAAAAGCAGTTTTCTCTAGAATTTTTTATTTCACCAAAATTTGTGTCGCGCTTCAGTGTACATTTATTCGAAATATCACCATTGCACGAACTTGGCATAACTATGAAAATATTTGCGCATTATGCCCCCTTTCCAAAATGACCTCCCTAAGTGCTATCAACAATAACAATCAACAGTAATAAGCAAACATTTGGAAGATGTGTCCATCGAGCTAATCTTCAGTTTTTTCGTAAGATTGTGTCTCCTCCTACAGTTTTTAACCAAGACAACCATTTATAGGTCATTGTACGGGAATCTGAACTGGCTATTAGATAGGGTACTTTTCGATTTCGAATTTCGAAATTGGAGGGGGTAATTTCGAAAAAAAAACACTTTTTTACCAAACTTCATATTTACGTAGATTTCGTTATTCCGCATCTTCATTTTTGCGGGAGGGGCAAGCTCTGGGAGGGGCGGGAGTTCAAAGTTTCAACTTTAGGCGACAATATTTGAATAAAAACCACCAAAAATGTCTTTTTGATTTATGAATATAGGACTTACTTGCTAGAGCAATTCTTGGTTGAGAAAATATAGCCGCTTAAAGTTGAAACTTTGAACTCCCACCAATCCCAGAGCTTGCCCCTCCCGCAAAAATGAAGATGCGGAATAACGAAATCTACGTAAATATCAAGTTTGGTAAAACAGTGTTTTTTTTCGAAATTACCCCCTCCAATTTCGAAATTCGAAATCGAAAAGTACCCTATCTAATATCCAGTTCAGATTCCCGTACAAAGACATATAAATGTTAAATGTCGTAGGTTAAAAACTGTAGGAGGAGACACAATCTTACGAAAAAACTGAAGATTAACTCGATGGACACATCTTCCAAATGTTTCCTTATAACTTTTGATTGTTATTGTTGATAGCACTTAGGGAGGTCATTTTGGAAAGGGGGCATAATACGCAAATTTTTTCATAGTTTTGCCAAGTTCGTGCAATGGTGATATTTCGAATAAATGTACACTGAAGCGCGACACAAATTTTGGTGAAATAAAAAATTCTAAGGAAAACTGTTTTTTTTTTAAATAACTGAAGGCACAATTATAACTTATTATACATTCTTAGAAAGGCCAATCTGTGTTCTTTTAAATAAAGGTTTAAACGTCACAATCCATTAAAATTACAATAGAACTTATAACGAAATTACTCTGAAAAGGTATGCAAAATCTCGAAAATCGATATTATCGATTTACTCGAAAACCCAGCGGAGTTCGATATAAAAGTATCTGAACTTTTTTGACCCAAATTACCTCTACTTTCATCCCCTTAAAGGATTAAAGACATTTACGGAACGCCCTGTATATGTATGTATGCGCAGCACTCAAGTAAATTCATTTTTAAACATTACTTTAGTATAACTAATTTAAATTTTCTCATACTTTACTTGCTGTATAGCAGACAAACCTCTGACGTTATTTATATGTTGATTAAAATACCAACGAAATTTATGCACAGCACGCAGGTGAGTCCCTCGTTGATTCTTTTATCCAAAAACTAATATCACTTTCTAT
The DNA here is from genome assembly GCA_963930735.1 of Dioctria linearis. Lineage (NCBI taxonomy): Eukaryota > Metazoa > Arthropoda > Insecta > Diptera > Asilidae > Dioctria > Dioctria linearis. The sequence continues at coordinate 108,407,017 of OZ005743.1, forward strand.
TCCTTTATAGAATCATCGCAGATGTTGAAGATAAGCACACACTGATCAACGCTCCAACAGCCGATCATATAATGACTGGAGTTTATATGAAAAGAAAATTTCATACATATATGCCGCAGCACTCAGGTAAGTCACTCATTAATTCTTTTATCCAACAACTAATATCACTTCCTATTATCGAATAGTCGCGTGTATTACTGACAAACGCACGGAACAAAAACTATCTATGTATAAATAAACTTTTCTTCTTTCAGGAAAATTTCTTTATTCACACTAATCAAGGTGTAAAGTACTCCGCGCAAGTTACGTTACCTCACCTTAATACAGGAAACCGATATTCAATTACAAGTTTAGAGAGTCTCGACATAAATAAAATTCCGATACGAACCGGATCCATTCTCCATATTTTCCACATTTTCCCACATTCCCAGACTTACCTGCAAAATAAACAGAAAAAAAACCATTTATTAAAAAGTTTATCAAAACTTAACGTGGGAACAATGAGAATTTTAGAATTAAAAGAAACCAGAATTCAGTCTTAAGACCGACGTGAATTCATTCGCAAGTAATTAAGAAAGCTTGAATATAGTAAAAGCTCATATATATATATTTTGTGTATTGTCTTGGTTTACTCTAAAGATGAACCTAATTTTGTAATAAAGATTATTATATAAAAGTGTACACAGATAGTTTTTGTGAATATATACTATATGTGATTGTTCAGTACAGTGGAAGTTGTGTTTTATTTAATGAAAATCTATCGTCTGTGTTTTTTTATTATCAATCGTAAAGGAAAAAGTTAATTGGCGCAGTCGGTAGGTTCTGTTCTAAAGAATAAGAATCCAATGGTCGAACAAAAGCAGAAATAGGAAATTGAATTGAATTGAAAGATATTTTCGTTTCGTGATAAATTTTTATTTTTGTTTTGTGAACGATAGATCTCTCGAAATCAGTAACGAAGTAGTGACATCAAATTTGTTTACTGCGAAGAAACAAGATTTCTATGATCTACACATTTTATGAGGAGAAATAGAGGAAGATCTTTCGACGCAAACAGAAACTTACATCGAGCAGAATGGCTGAACAGCAAGATATTCACGATCTGCAGCAAGCTATCCAGCAATAGCAGGAACAACATCAGAGGGAAATCGCCTGCTCTAAGGGACCAAATTAACCAACCACAACCGGCACAAATTTTTCGGCTGATGACGGACCAAATTTTGAATAAATTGACTTTCCATCGAAAAGAAGACTACCCCTTACAAGAATTTATCAGCGCAGTGGAAAATGCAGGAACATTATGCGGAAATAATGCAGCTCTCCTACAACATGGTTTGCAGATAGTGCTCAAAGAAAAAAATTAAGGTGAGGCCAAGCGGTGCATACAAAGGCTTGGAAGAAATTTAACATGGCAACATGTGAAATCCGAATTAAAAACTCAGTATCGGCCAAGGAAAAGTTATAAAAAACTGATGGACGAAAGTAGATGCATCAAGGTAGGAAATTTAAGAGAATTTTTTTTTTCAAATCACATCTATAAATTTTCAATTAAATGAGCTTTATGAATACGAGGATAATAAACCAACTAATTATTCCCCTGAAAATAACGATAAGAATTTAGTAGATATAGTAAAAGATATATTAGAAATAATATGAATTTAAACGAAGTTTTCAATACTTTTGATGAGTTAGGGTTGTAAGACGAAAGTGACATGATTCATTATAATTATAGGAAATATAACAAAGATTCAAGATCTAACAACACACATAGTAGAGATTTTAAACGTAATGACAAGATCGACAAGTACATAATTTTCACAGAAATAATTTTCACGATAAATTTAATAGAATTTCTATACAACAACGAAATATTCTAGGAAATTTTTCCGGACAATTCAGACGAAATGACTACATTAGACAAGATCGAAAATTTCCCCACATTATCCGATCAGGGCAACACAGACAAAATTTTAATCAACAGACACCATTGTTCAATGGAAATAATTTTAACAACCATTCAGGACATTTTAGGCAGGGACAAAATAACAGTTCTAATAATAATTCCAATAACGTTATCCCAATGGAAATCGATAATATTCAACGCAACGACGTAAATTTTTCAAACCAGCCTCGACAGGAAGATTACACAATAGTGACACTAACTGTCGACCAAACGAAAATAAAATGTTTAATTAATACCGGAGCGCGGAAACTAGTACTTTAAAACCAGGAATTATTACTAACTATTCCCAAGAAGCATTAGAAAAACCTCTATATTTTTCAACTATTAATGGCATAAATAAGGTAACAAATAGATAAGTTACTCCTATTCCTATCCCAAAAGAATTTAAAGTATCAGGCACCCTATCCTGGAAATTAATGGACCAATCAAGGCGTAAAAATGATGCGATAATAGGTCAAAATTTCTTAAACCCTTTGAGAGCAAAAATCGACTTAGGTCAAAATTTTTTAAACCCTTTGAGAGCAAAAATCGACTTAGGTCAAAAATTTATTGAAGTAAATGACAATCAAATTTATTTTAAAACAGACGATCATTATTTTATTATAAATGAAGTCTGTAATTTCGAAGAAGGTAACATCAAAAACTAAACCTTGGTCATTTAAATCCCGTAGAGAAAAGAAACATCATAAAAGCCCTAAAGCAGTACGAAAATCTATTTTATAAAGACGGTGGTAAACTTACCGCAACTCGCGAAGTACGACACGAGATTATTACGAGTACAAATAACCCTATATAAAAAATCTATCGGTATCCTCGAATCCACGAAGAGGAAATAGAAAGGCAAATCAGGGAGATGTTAGAACCAAATATCATACAACCAAGTAACTCACCTTATAATAATAATAATACAACTAATACAGATGTTCTTCACAGGTTACTCGCTGCATCGCAGATAAACGCACTACAGCCAATCATATGTTGATTGGAACTTATAAAAACTATATATATACAGGGTGTTCCGTAAATGTTTTTAATCCTTTAAGGGGATGAAAGTAGAGATTATTTGGGTGAAAAACGTCTAAATACTTTTATATCGACCTCCGCTGGGTTTTCGAGTAAATCGATAATATCGATTTTCGAGATTTTGCATACCTCTTCAGAGTAATTTCGTTATAAGTTCTATTATAATTAAGGGATTGTGACGTTAACAACTTTATTTAAAAGAACACATATTGGCCTTTCTAATATGTATAATAAGTTATAATTGTGCCTTCAATTATATAAAAAAAAGCAGTTTTCTCTAGAATTTTTTATTTCACCAAAATTTGTGTCGCGCTTCAGTGTACATTTATTCGAAATATCACCATTGCACGAACTTGGCATAACTATGAAAATATTTGCGCATTATGCCCCCTTTCCAAAATGACCTCCCTAAGTGCTATCAACAATAACAATCAACAGTAATAAGCAAACATTTGGAAGATGTGTCCATCGAGCTAATCTTCAGTTTTTTCGTAAGATTGTGTCTCCTCCTACAGTTTTTAACCAAGACAACCATTTATAGGTCATTGTACGGGAATCTGAACTGGCTATTAGATAGGGTACTTTTCGATTTCGAATTTCGAAATTGGAGGGGGTAATTTCGAAAAAAAAACACTTTTTTACCAAACTTCATATTTACGTAGATTTCGTTATTCCGCATCTTCATTTTTGCGGGAGGGGCAAGCTCTGGGAGGGGCGGGAGTTCAAAGTTTCAACTTTAGGCGACAATATTTGAATAAAAACCACCAAAAATGTCTTTTTGATTTATGAATATAGGACTTACTTGCTAGAGCAATTCTTGGTTGAGAAAATATAGCCGCTTAAAGTTGAAACTTTGAACTCCCACCAATCCCAGAGCTTGCCCCTCCCGCAAAAATGAAGATGCGGAATAACGAAATCTACGTAAATATCAAGTTTGGTAAAACAGTGTTTTTTTTCGAAATTACCCCCTCCAATTTCGAAATTCGAAATCGAAAAGTACCCTATCTAATATCCAGTTCAGATTCCCGTACAAAGACATATAAATGTTAAATGTCGTAGGTTAAAAACTGTAGGAGGAGACACAATCTTACGAAAAAACTGAAGATTAACTCGATGGACACATCTTCCAAATGTTTCCTTATAACTTTTGATTGTTATTGTTGATAGCACTTAGGGAGGTCATTTTGGAAAGGGGGCATAATACGCAAATTTTTTCATAGTTTTGCCAAGTTCGTGCAATGGTGATATTTCGAATAAATGTACACTGAAGCGCGACACAAATTTTGGTGAAATAAAAAATTCTAAGGAAAACTGTTTTTTTTTTAAATAACTGAAGGCACAATTATAACTTATTATACATTCTTAGAAAGGCCAATCTGTGTTCTTTTAAATAAAGGTTTAAACGTCACAATCCATTAAAATTACAATAGAACTTATAACGAAATTACTCTGAAAAGGTATGCAAAATCTCGAAAATCGATATTATCGATTTACTCGAAAACCCAGCGGAGTTCGATATAAAAGTATCTGAACTTTTTTGACCCAAATTACCTCTACTTTCATCCCCTTAAAGGATTAAAGACATTTACGGAACGCCCTGTATATGTATGTATGCGCAGCACTCAAGTAAATTCATTTTTAAACATTACTTTAGTATAACTAATTTAAATTTTCTCATACTTTACTTGCTGTATAGCAGACAAACCTCTGACGTTATTTATATGTTGATTAAAATACCAACGAAATTTATGCACAGCACGCAGGTGAGTCCCTCGTTGATTCTTTTATCCAAAAACTAATATCACTTTCTATTCCTTTATAGAATCATCGCAGATGTTGAAGATAAGCACACACTGATCAACGCTCCAACAGCCGATCATATAATGACTGGAGTTTATATGAAAAGAAAATTTCATACATATATGCGCAGCACTCAGGTAAGTCACTCATTAATTCTTTTATCCAACAACTAATATCACTTCCTATTATCGAATAGTCGCGTGTATTACTGACAAACGCACGGAACAAAAACTATCTATGTATAAATAAACTTTTCTTCTTTCAGGAAAATTTCTTTATTCACACTAATCAAGGTGTAAAGTACTCCGCGCAAGTTACGTTACCTCACCTTAATACAGGAAACCGATATTCAATTACAAGTTTAGAGAGTCTCGACATAAATAAAATTCCGATACGAACCGGATCCATTCCTCCATATTTTCCACATTTTCCCACATTCCCAGACTTACCTGCAAAATAAACAGAAAAAAAACCATTTATTAAAAAGTTTATCAAAACTTAACGTGGGAACAATGAGAATTTTAGAATTAAAAGAAACCAGAATTCAGTCTTAAGACCGACGTGAATTCATTCGCAAGTAATTAAGAAAGCTTGAATATAGTAAAAGCTCATATATATATATTTGTGTATTGTCTTGGTTTACTCTAAAGATGAACCTAATTTTGTAATAAAGATTATTATATAAAAGTGTACACAGATAGTTTTTGTGAATATATACTATATGTGATTGTTCAGTACAGTGGAAGTTGTGTTTTATTTAATGAAATCTATCGTCTGTGTTTTTTTATTATCAATCGTAAAGGAAAAAGTTAATTGGCGCAGTCGGTAGGATTCTGTTCTAAAGAATAAGAATCCAATGGTCGAACAAAAGCAGAAATAGGAAATTGAATTGAATTGAAAGATATTTTCGTTTCGTGATAAATTTTTATTTTTGTTTTTGTGAACGATAGATCTCTCGAAATCAGTAACGAAGTAGTGACATCAAATTTGTTTACTGCGAAGAAACAAGATTTCTATGATCTACACATTTTATGAGGAGAAATAGAGGAAGATCTTTCGACGCAAACAGAAACTTACATCGAGCAGAATGGCTGAACAGCAAGATATTCACGATCTGCAGCAAGCTATCCAGCAATAGCAGGAACAACATCAGAGGGAAATCGCTGCTCTAAGGGACCAAATTAACCAACCACAACCGGCACAAATTTTTCGGCTGATGACGGACCAAATTTTGAATAAATTGACTTTCCATCGAAAAGAAGACTACCCCTTACAAGAATTTATCAGCGCAGTGGAAAATGCAGGAACATTATGCGGAAATAATGCAGCTCTCCTACAACATGGTTTGCAGATAGTGCTCAAAGAAAAAAATTAAGGTGAGGCCAAGCGGTGCATACAAAGGCTTGGAAGAAATTTAACATGGCAACATGTGAAATCCGAATTAAAAACTCAGTATCGGCCAAGGAAAAGTTATAAAAAACTGATGGACGAAAGTAGATGCATCAAGGTAGGAAATTTAAGAGAATTTTTTTTTTCAAATCACATCTATAAATTTTCAATTAAATGAGCTTTATGAATACGAGGATAATAAACCAACTAATTATTCCCCTGAAAATAACGATAAGAATTTAGTAGATATAGTAAAAGATATATTAGAAATAATATGAATTTAAACGAAGTTTTCAATACTTTTGATGAGTTAGGGTTGTAAGACGAAAGTGACATGATTCATTATAATTATAGGAAATATAACAAAGATTCAAGATCTAACAACACACATAGTAGAGATTTTAAACGTAATGACAAGATCGACAAGTACATAATTTTCACAGAAATAATTTTCACGATAAATTTAATAGAATTTCTATACAACAACGAAATATTCTAGGAAATTTTTCCGGACAATTCAGACGAAATGACTACATTAGACAAGATCGAAAATTTCCCCACATTATCCGATCAGGGCAACACAGACAAAATTTTAATCAACAGACACCATTGTTCAATGGAAATAATTTTAACAACCATTCAGGACATTTTAGGCAGGGACAAAATAACAGTTCTAATAATAATTCCAATAACGTTATCCCAATGGAAATCGATAATATTCAACGCAACGACGTAAATTTTTCAAACCAGCCTCGACAGGAAGATTACCAATAGTGACACTAACTGTCGACCAAACGAAAATAAAATGTTTAATTAATACCGGAGCGGAAACTAGTACTTTAAAACCAGGAATTATTACTAACTATTCCCAAGAAGCATTAGAAAAACCTCTATATTTTTCAACTATTAATGGCATAAATAAGGTAACAAATAGATAAGTTACTCCTATTCCTATCCCAAAAGAATTTAAAGTATCAGGCACCCTATCCTGGAAATTAATGGACCAATCAAGGCGTAAAAATGATGCGATAATAGGTCAAAATTTCTTAAACCCTTTGAGAGCAAAAATCGACTTAGGTCAAAATTTTTTAAACCCTTTGAGAGCAAAAATCGACTTAGGTCAAAAATTTATTGAAGTAAATGACAATCAAATTTATTTTAAAACAGACGATCATTATTTTATTATAAATGAAGTCTGTAATTTCGAAGAAGGTAACATCAAAAACTAAACCTTGGTCATTTAAATCCCGTAGAGAAAAGAAACATCATAAAAGCCCTAAAGCAGTACGAAAATCTATTTTATAAAGACGGTGGTAAACTTACCGCAACTCGCGAAGTACGACACGAGATTATTACGAGTACAAATAACCCTATATAAAAAATCTATCGGTATCCTCGAATCCACGAAGAGGAAATAGAAAGGCAAATCAGGGAGATGTTAGAACCAAATATCATACAACCAAGTAACTCACCTTATAATAGCCCATTATGGGTAGTCCCGAAGAAGTTAGATAATTCAGACGAACGAAAATGGCGAATAGTGATTGACTATAGAAAACTTAAGGAGTTCACCATCAGTGACAAGTTTCGGATACCAAACATCGAACGTATTCTCGACAAACTGGGAAGAGCCTAATATTTTACTACTCTAGATCTTGCCAAGTGCTTTCACCTGATATTAGCTAGACTAGAAAATAGGAAAAAGACTGCTTTTTCGAATCCATATGGCCATTATGAGTACTTGATAATGCCATTCGGGCTTTAGAACTCTCCGGCCACATTCCAAAGGACAATGAATCATGAATTGAGAGGACTTATAAATAGGATTTGCGTTGTATATTTAGACGACATCTTAATATTTAGCACTTCTTTAGAAGAGCACATTTCAAATGTCAACAAAATATTTGAAAGAATAAAGGTAGCAGGGTTAAAAATTCAAATCGACAAATGTAACTTCTTAAAAAGGAAAGAGAATTTCTGGGACATATTTTAACACCAGAAGGTATCAAACCAAATCCGAACAAAATCACGTGCATTCAAGAATTAAAACTTCCTACTACAGGGAAACAGATAAAAAGAATCTTAGGTATATCAGGGTACTACAGGAAGTACATTAAAGATTACGCTAAAGTAGCTTACCCTATGACAAAGAACTGAAAAAAAGGAATGACAGTCAACATCAATGACCCAAATTACATTGGTGCTTTGAGAAGTTAAAAGATATTATAACAACACATCCCATCCTTAAATACCCCGATTTTAATAAGAGGTTCAAATTAATAACTGATGCTAGTAATTTTGCACTTGGTGCGGTTTTGACACAAGATGGATACCCAATTTTTTATGCATCCAGGACCTTAAATGATCACGAAAAAAACTATTCGACGATCGAAAAATAGCTATTGGCGACTGTCTGGGGATGCAAATATTTCAGACCATACCTGTTCGGTAAGGAATTTGACCTACATACAGATCACCAGCCGATTAAGTGGCTTGCAGCCAAATATGCAGGAAAAGATATAAATCCAAGACTAACAAGGTGGCTTATATCTTTGGGTGAATACAACAGCAAAATCGATTATATAAAGGGCAAAGAGAATGTAATCGTGGACTTTTCGAGCAGAATCAATTTCGAGACGAGGGAAATAAACTTATTAACTGATGAGTACCTGAGGTTTGATCAGATTATACCGTACATATAATGAAACAAAAAACAAAACGACGAGTAATAACCCTGGAAATGAAAATTTGAGTTGCAATCTAAATAACATGTTTCGGACAATGTAGAAGATATAACTTAACCAACAACGAGATAAACGCATTAAATGACTCTATTAGAAAACCAAACCATCCACTCTCAAGATGAAAACTCTGACGATCATATACCAATATTAGAAACAATCGTCAACAAATTTAGAACGCAAATTATACTTAAAAATCTAGAGAAAAGGAAGTTGAAACCATATTTAGAAATAAAAGAATTTTCGTCGATTCACGGGACATAGAAAATGAAAACGTTAATGAAATCTTACGAAGTTATATAGAAAAAGGCAAGGTTGGTATATTTTCAGAACTAAACGATCACGAATATAACAAGCTACAGCAAGTAATAATTTCTCTGTTTCCGCGAAGCAGCGGTATAAAATTCGTTAAGTGTAACTTCTTCGCGACAGACATTGCAGACGATGAGGCACTCACTTTTTCACAAGAATGAGCTAGGACATTCCGGAATAATAGCAACCTATGAGGGAATTAAAAATAGAATTTATAACCCGGCCTTAAAAACAGCAGTCCATAGAATAATTAATAATTGTGACATTTGTGCTGTAGGTAAATATGACAGGATTCCAATTAAGAAGAAGTTCCATCTAACAGAAATCCCTTCGACGACTAACGAAGTCATCCACGTGGACACTTATGTAAACAGCAAACATTGCTTTATAAAATTTATTGAAAAACCCAGACAATATTTAGCAATTAAAGGAAAGATAAAGAAGTTTTTGTTTGATAACGAATTTAACATTAGAAGTGTTAGGGAATTTTGCATGCAAGAAGGCATCGAATATCATGCCACCAAACCAAATAGTCACACAGGTAACTCTGACATAGAACGTTTTAATAATACTATTACTGAGCGAATTAGAACCTTAAATCTCGAAGAAAAATTACCGATTAAAACACAAATGTTAAAAGCGGTTAAACTTTATAAAAACACTTTTCATTCATACATCAAAGCAACGCCGGTAGATGTACAAGAACATAGGGCAGACCATAAAATAATCCACGAAAGGTTAGAAAAGACAAAAACTAGAGTTATAAAGGGATGAAACAAAAGGAGAAGATTATACGGAAGACAGAGAAAAAGGGTTCATTAGGAACTACAAGTCGATTAGGCACAAAGAAGAGCCTAAATTTAGAAAACATAAACTAAATAGAGTTCACGAAAACAATATTAAAGGACCATTTAAATTTTCTGCCACTACTAATAATAGGAATCATAATACTAATGATACCATTCAGTCACCAAACACTAATAATTGACCAAACTAAGTCAGAATCGGGCTACGCAAAAATTCAAACAGGCGTAGTAGAGATTGTTGGTTTACTCTAAAGAGGAACCTAATTTTGTAATGAAGATTATTACACAAAAGTGTACACAGATAGTTTTTGTGCATATATACTACTTACGATTGTTCAGTACAGTGGAAGTTGTTTTTTATTTAATGAAATCTATCCTCTGTGTTTTTTATTATCAATCCTAAAGGAAAAAGTTAATTCGCACGATCTTAATCCCAGAATAGTTTACACAAGACTACCTCAATTCCCCCAATCTATCTACATTGCAGCCGTGCCTTTTCCTTTTTCCACCGGCAGGTGAGCGTTTCTTCCCGTTCGTTCGACTGCCGACATCTCTTCGGGCAGCGGTGCTTCTCTGCGGACGGGTGTGCGGTGCGTGTCACAATTCTAGGCATAATCGTTGCTACCGAATATTTTGTGTGGCAAAATTTTCTCGGAATTTTGGGTCGGTCTCGCAATGCCTATTGAATTGCCTATAACGCGTTATATTTACGGCTAGGCGAATTGCCGTTGGTTCATTGGAATTTTGGCTGACTAACGGTAGGTTTTATCGGAAAGATTGTAATTTGTGCACGTTTTACACATTTAGATTTTTTTTCTTTTCTGGGGGGAATTATTATATTTTGCTGTGTTGCCAAAGCGAACTAGGTTTTGATGTGTTCAGGTTTTCCTATGAGTTGATATTTTTATACTTTCATTTTTCTTCACAGGATTTCCTTTCAGGCTTTTGCTGTGCTTTCTTTTTAGGCTTGTTAGGAACGGAAAGATCTTGATTTGTGCGCGTTCTGCACGAATTGGGATTTGTCTTTTTAGGAACGCTAGCTATGTTTTTCTTTCCTTGCTACTTTCCGAAATTAAATTACCTTTTTGCCCCTTTTTAGGAATTTAAAAGATATAGACGGAAGAGGAAACGAACAAACAAGCAAAATTACCACAAAAGGTAAATTTCGGGGATCGAAGATGAAGCCTCAAATGATGAAGAAAAAAAAAGAAATTTAACAAAAGGGTTAAAGGGAGGGTAGCGTGAGGTCTGAACGCTACAAACTGTCCTCATCGCTTCGAATGAACATAGCCAAACGAATTAATCGCCGTGTAGGAATTATGAACGAAATTATCCAAGGAATTCATGTTATCAGGATGCATGCGTGGGAAATACCTTTTCAATCTGTCATAGCAGAAGCTAGACGTCTTGAATTAAGGGTATGCGCAAGATAACGTAAGGTGAGTTGTTTTTAAACAATATTAAAAATTATTTTCGAAATAGAAGAAGAAAATTCCTTTTAGTCTTTTTTACTTTTGATAATATTTCTGTAATATTGAATGGGTTTCAGACTGCTGCAATTAACGAACACAATGTACAGATGACTTAATTATGTAATTCCATTTGATTTGCGTAATGTTATCGAAGACAAGTTACTCTCATATCATCGTATTGTGTCCCAGATTTGTTTATGTGGAATGTAGCCATGCTGTGTCGATTTTTATCTCCACTAAAAAACTGCTGCTTGCAGGTAGGTATACATCATTTCGCTCCCAACCTATTTTCAATAATCAGAAATACTTGGAATTATAAGCTTTTAAACGATTTTACTTTCAGGTGGCTATTTAATGTTGGTTTCAACAGAAGGTTTCAGGCACTTACCTATATCGGTACTTGATCACATAATGTGCATGTGAAATAATTGTTAACTCTACTTTCCAAAACTCTTAAATTTGCCATATAAAATTAAAATTTTGCACATATTTGGATACAGAATGTGCTGACATGGAGAACTATAGTTTTGGATGCAGTAATTACACATATACTACAATTTCAGATGTAATCTTCGTAGGGTTTCTATATACTGGAAAAATAATCCCTCACAGGGCTAACGGGTTCTTCGAAATGTAAAAACATTTGAAATTGTTTATATTATTCTTACCGTCGGTACTCCATACACCGAAGGTTGCTTGGCTATGGGATATCCTTGCTCCTAGTATGCACTGGGCGGCTCTTGATGTTAATTAATTTGCCTGTCTGAGGTGCACCGCCATGGCTGACTATTGATTCTTTGCTCCACATGGGAGCTGTATGGGGAGAATACTAAATTTTAAAATGAGTGTCACCCCACAATTTTTCATGTGTTTAAGGACGATATGAGAAAACCGAAGGTGTTGCCACGATACAAAAATGCGAATCTCTATTGACTTACATACAGAAATCTGTTGGAGAGCAACACCAGGAGCAGTCAGAAATTGCAGAACTGCAGAAGAAGAATTAATGCAAAAAAGTAAGATTTCACATGTCAAAGTGGTAAATTAGGGGCAAAAATTACTTGGACACTTATAGACATTGAGGTAATGTAATAGGCATGAACCCACTGAAATAGCAAATAATTTTTGGACGAACTATTGCGAATCCATTGAAATCGCGAGAGATACTGTTCATGGTCCAAGTGTGCCCTCCCCCTGAAATTAAAGTCTATACGGGAGATAGTTACAAAGAACGAAAAAAATTGAATCATTTTCATCTTATAAATTATCACGAATTGACCGCATCAAACTTTCATGCTTCAGGAAGGTGATGAAGGTGATGTATAAAATCTGCATGCCTCCCTAAGCTTGGAAATATATGAAAGTTATCTCGACTCACAACTCAGAATGAAGTGGATACACGACCGCACCGCTCAGCACTTAAGACCTACCAGCTTTATGTCGCTTCTTTTAAAGACTTTCGAAAGCCACTTGAAGGTTTCCTCAGCGAGTAAAAGAAGCACACATGCATGCAGAAGTTCTTTTCTTTTTTGAAAGAAAAAAGCGTTCCTCGTACTGAAAATTAGTTAAAGCTAATTTCGTAATTTTCGGAGACTTAAATCGGTCCTCGAAAACTACATTTTTAAGACCATATTTTTTACAATACATAAGGGTTATTGAGGAAGGGCTATGTGACCATTAACAGTTGAATCGATAAACGTCTATATAGAGTGCATAAACTATCCCAACATTGGAGGTTGAATTTCTTATCTTCGAGGGTCGATCGACCAATTTTGTTTAAAATTACGTAAATTAGACTTAAGAATTTAACCTCAAAGGTCACTATCCTTTAAGGTAAATTAGGAAGGAAATTTAAATTAATAATTCCTTAAATGGAGCCTTCTTGACTTTTTAATTAATTACTAGGGAAAATAAGGTAATGATTTCTTTTTAATTTACCTCATAGGAATGAGGATACATAAGGAAAATATCTTAAATCTGAGGCAAAGTTCCTTACTTTTTACGTAAATTTTATTTTACTTTTAAGGAAATTTAAGGAATTTAAGGAAATGTATGGACTTTGTAGTTGGATCTATTCCCAAGTTCAGGGCAAGATAACGTTAATACCCTCTAAATAATTCCCTATTCGATTGTGTTCGCAATCAAAGTCCGCATTTCCAAAAAAGTTAACCTTAAGGTAAATTGGACTAAAAGGGCACGTTTAGCGAAATTCCGAAATAATACAACCAACAATTAAAGTTCATTAACTTTTGTTTCGCTTCAGTATGACCGGAATTAATGAACTGTTCCTCCCATTGCATTGCTTCATTAAGATTACACATGTTACTCCTTTTTACGACATATTTATATCGGAACCAGTCAGGCTCTGCATCTTTCTCAAACATGCTACAGTTGATTGGGGTCAATACCTTGATTATTTGCTTCCCAAACGCTTGCATTCACCCGCTTTTTAACAATTCTTGTACCCAAATGATGATGTCAATGCCATGTCATACTCTTTCTAAGACGTAAATAGAATATAGGAGTTAGTAATATCGAGATATCCTTACCGTCTGTTTGACAATCAATTCGATTCTATCAATTGTCAAATCAATTTTACCTATTTAAGGCAAAATTCCATAATTTAGGGCAAAATGCCCTATTTTAAGTCAAAATTTATCTATAGGAAAAAATTATCATTGCTTTTTGCCCTCAAAGTCGAAAATTTTCATTATTTGGCCTTGTCATCCAGGAAAGTCGTCGTATAAGGAAAACTTATAAGTCAAACTAACTTTTAAGTCGAGAAATGTAATATGCGCCATATTTATTTAACAAAACATGGCTGCCATATATTAAAGGAATGAATAGAAAAATTGCATGATACCTTAATTTAACTTTTTCCATAGCTACTGAAGAAAACTCTTAGATAAATGATTTTCCTTCAGAACGATTAAAGAATATTTATATTAATTTCAAGCTTCTAAATGGCAAACCAAAGAATAATTTAAAAAACTTTAAAATTATTTCCATATTTATCAATAAAATTTTTGTCGTTTTAAATTGAGCGCTTAAAATTTAATAATTAATTTAATTTATTTTAATTTAATTTAATTTCTATTATTAAAGGAATACTTCTCTTAATCATTGAAGTTATGTGCCTTATTCATTATATTTACATTAGGTTAGGTTAGGTCAGGTAAGAGGGGTGCCGCTAGACAATCAGCCAGCCTCACTGAGACCTCCAAAGGGTCCATTGTGCCCCTAGACCTCATGGGATGACCCTTCAAGCCGTGGATTCATCCTGCTTTCCTTGGGACAGTCGGGATATATCCAAGACCTTTAACCTAGATCCATCCTGCCTCCCTCAGAAAACTCAGGATGTCTCTGAACTTTATACTTTGAAGCTCCCTCAGGCTTGAAAAGAAGTAGCTACCTAGTAGCCTACTTTTTTTATTCATCAGAGCGGGGCATTCGCAAAACACATGCTTGACGGACCCAATTTCCTCCGAGTCCCTACAACTCCTGCAGAAATCGTTCGCCGCTATTCCTAGTCGTCTAGCAAGGTCCCCTATTGTCCAGTGACCCGTCATGACCCCTACTAGATTCCTGGTATTTGCTCTGCTGCTATTAAGCTGTTCCCTTGTCCTTTTCCTGTCATATGAAGGCCACAATTGCTTCGCAATATGACAGGAATCCCTGCTGGTCCATCGGAGGCCTGCCTTTAGATAGACTTCCCTGATGATTTCTTATTTTAAGGCTCCTATTGGGATCCTCCCGTAAGCTACAGCTGCGGAGATATCCAATTCGGAGCCCTTTTTAGCCAACTCATCAGCCATCTCGTTGCCTGAGATATCCTTATGGCCAGGTACCCAGCTTAGGGTCACCTTGTGCCTTACAGTAAACTCCTCAAGCCTGGTTTTGCATAACTGTACCAATTTTGATTTTACCAGCCCAGCATCCAGCGCCCTGATGGCAGCCTGGCCCTGATGGCCGCCTGATAAATCGCTGTGAGCTCTGCCTGAAAAAAACTACATTTGTCAGGCAGTCTATAAGACTCGTGCCACTGGAGATCTCTAGAGTACACTCCAGCCCCTGTGCCCACACTCGTCTTGGAGCCATCCGTAAATATAGAAATATCGGATGTAACGACCACCTTATTCCCCTCCCAGTCACTCCTGGTGGGTATCGTTGCATTGATACCTCCACCAAAAGCCAGGATGGGTACTTGTTAGTCTGTTTCTACCCTGCAGTCCCTACAGTCTACCTTCTGGAGTATATTGGAGTGCCCAAAACCCCTCTCCGCCCAAAAGCCCCCCGTTCTCAGCCTGACAGCAATAGTTGCCGCCATACCCTTATAAAAAAGGTCCAGCGGCAATAGGTCAAGCATGACCTCCAACGCCGCCGTGGGCGTGGTGCACAGATACCCAGTTATACCCATATAGACGGCTCTTTGGATTTTTGACAGCACATCAAAGTTACAATTCCTCGTCAGTGCCGTCCACCAGACCGTAGAGCCGTAGCAGAAGATGGGCCGAACTATGGCTGTGTACATCCAGTGTTCCACCCTGGGTTTTAATCACAAAATTCCGCCAAATATTCTCTTGCACGTGTAGAAGGCCACACTGGCCTTCTTCACGTGTTCTTGTTGATTAGCGTTCCAGCTCAGTTTGGAATCGAGGACGACACCCAAATACTTCGCTTCACTGGAGAGAGTACGCTCCTCTCCTCCCAGCATTAGAAGTCTGAAATTTTGCACCCGCCTCCTTGTTGTAAAAAGGATTAGCTTCGTCTTCGAGGGATTCACCCTCAAACCACTATTATTGGCCCAGCTATCCATCTCAAGCAGCGCTCACTCGAGCCTTTCGGTAATAGTGGAGAGAAATTTGCCAGTTACCAGGATGCATATGTCATCCGTATAGGCAACTACCTTAAAACCCTCTCTCTCTAACTTGATGAGGATTTCATCCATTACAAGTAGCCACAGGAGTGGTGATAGCACCCCCCTGCGGTGTACCTCTCTAGACTGCTCTTCTGACAGTAGCGCCACCTGAGCAGGAGCTGATCTCTCTGCTGAGAAGCATTGAGTTGATCCAGTCACATAGACCCTTATCAACACCCACCCTTCTCAGTCCATGAAATATAACCTCCGTCTTCACGTTATTGAAGGCCGCCTCAATATCCAGGAAAGCACCTAGAGTGTACTCCTTATACTGTAGGGACTTCTCAACAACAGACACCACTGCACGTAATGCCGACTCTACCGATTTCCTTTTTGTATAGGCATGCTGACTAGCACTGCCGCCCTGACAAACATTTCTTATATGCACCTCTATCAATCTCTTCAAGACCTGAAGCAAAAAGGAGGAGAGGTTGATAGGTCTTTTGCCTCGGTATGGCCTGTTCTGCCTGCCTTTGGAATGAAGATTATCCTCACTTCCTGCCAGGCCCTGGGCAAGAAACAGAGCCTCAGGCAGCTCTTATAAATCGGCACTAGCCATGGTATTATGTACCTAAGTGCCTTCTGAAGCATAATGGGTCGTAGTCCATCAACCCCAGACGCCTTAAGGGGATTAAAAGAATGGACCGCCCATTACGTCGCTTTTTCCCTAACTATGTAGCTGATCACCTCCTCCTTTCCATCCTGTAGGTGCCGTTCTGAAGAGCTCTACACCGACGGACCTATCTCCCCGCTGCCCGGAAAGTGGGCGTCAAGAAGAACATTTAACATCTCCTCGTTGTCCAGACTCCGTTCTCCCCTTTTATGAAGGACGGAGTACTATGGTCCTTAGCAAGCACCTTCCGAAGTCTAGACGCTTCTGTAGTAGACTCTATTGACTGGCAGAAGCTCCTCCATGAAGATCTCTTTGCCAGCCTTAGCGCCTTCTTGGAAGATCTTAGGCCATCCTTAAAGCAGGACTAGTCTACCTGATCTCCGCTGCGTTTGGCTGCATTAACCTACGCGATCTTTCTCTTACCAGTTCCGCATTCCACCATGGTGGCCTTGATTTTCCACTGGATCTGCTTATGGGGCAGGCTTCCAGGAATGCTACATTTAACGCATCGGTGACAGTATCGACCACATCATCCACTGCTGACTCTGTGATGAGTATTTCGGGTGGTGAAACCAGCCTGCCACTGACTACATCTCAGAATCGGTCCCAATTTGTCCTAGGAACATTCCTGAAAGCCTCAACAGGTTGCGCAGCAAATACATCCTCGAAGAGTATCCAAGCTTGGTCTGACTAAGACGCCTTGTCAGACACTCTCCAGTTCCGAACCACGAAGTTCTCCGAACGGGTGACTAGGGTTAGGTCCAAGACCTCACTCCTGTTTACTGTTCTGAAAGTTGGCGTATTGCCTCTTTGCACACAAAGAGCTTAGTCTCTAACAAATAATTAAAAGGAGACTCACCTCTCGGGTTTATATCCGTGCTACCCCAAATGATATGATGGGCGTTAGCATCACACCCTAGTAGAAGATAGATGTTCCTCGCTTCAGCAGCCTCGATCACCAATCTCATATTCCTGGAGGGGCCTCCTCATACGGCATGTATGCCGAGGCCATCCAGCATTTGTGGCCCCCCGCCTCTAGCCCTACAACCAAAAGATCCTTAGAGCTGAAACTAGATAACATTAGTGCCTGAAGGTTTTTCCTAACAAGTATACATCTTCTTACCTTGTCTGACTCATGACTTTAAAATAGTCTGAATCCTCTGAGGCCTAACCCCTGAACTTTGGTGCCACGGACCCTCGGCTACTGGATAAGCGCCACATCTATGCCCTCCTTATTTAGGAGCAGCATAAGGTTGGGTGAGGCAAACTTACTATGATGAAGGTTGAGTTGCACCACCTTCATCCACAGTAATTACGTCCTCCTCCCCGCAGGTTTCATTTCTCCTAAGGAGCCTGAGAAATACTTCTCCCTCAGCAAAATGGAGCTTCCCCTGCCTCTTCCTGATGATGGGTATCGTATCTTCGTCCACCAAGATCACGAAGCCTCTAACCCCATCTCTGGGCTCGTCTACCGCAACAATCTCCCACTCCCTCATCGGGACGTCAGGATTTTGTGCCTGTTGAACTTTTAGGAGATTACTCCTGTCGATGTACACGTTTGGGATCACCACACGCCCTCTCGGTCTCTCAGGAATGTCGTGCAGTGGGACGAGCGCCAGATGGGCTCCTTCCCACGGCACCTCCAATTCCGAGATCGCTTTAACAGCAAAGTCATACGTGGTCTTGTCTCTGCACTCCAAGACCCTGATCCCGTGCTTCCACCAAGACATATTGAAAGTCACCGCACTTAGCGAGGGGTTACTGAGCACATACCGGATGACAGCGTTCGATAAGGATCTCTCCACTGTCTTCCATTGCTCCTCAGTATAGCGCCCGTACCGATTGCTCCTGTCAATCAGTGCTAGCTTTAATCTATCTCATACCACCTCACTAAGCGGCCTCTTCTCCTTTTCCAGACCCTTACTCGGACCTGGTCTGGATGCCTTACTGAATCCGGGGGATGGTCTGCTGGAGCCTGGTTTCAGCCTCTTGGCATCATTATCCTCCTCCTGTGCAGATCTGGTTAAAGGTCCCTTGCCCCTGGGAGCCTCCTTAGCGGAGTCGCGTCCCCTGGGAGTTTCCTTCTTCTTCGGCCTTGTAATATAGTCCTCTGCTATGACCTGCTTGGCCCAGCTCAGACTATTACTCTCTTTCTCGGTTAGAGAATCGGGTACTATGGCACCTGAAGGATGCGCTTAGCGCTTTGATAAGTACGCTTCCGCCGCAAACCGTCCGTCACCTTCCTTTCCCTCCTTCTCTTAGCCTTTTCTACTGGCTTGGCACTGATCTCAAGCTCGGAAAGCAAGCACTCCTCAGTATCCGTCGACATCGACTCATACTCCTGAGACTTCAGTTGCAGCCCTGAGAGCTCTTTGTCGATAGCGCCAGTTTCCACCCAGGCTTCCACTATCTTTTTCGATATCTTTAGGGGAACACCGCCCTTTTTCAAAATAAACTATTCCATAAGATCCCGCGAGTAGCGAAGAAACTATGTCACCCGTGGCACATATTCGCATTATCACGGAATGGCTACAATTATAACTGGAGGCCGCCAGGTATCCAGAGTTCGCATACTAGCGACTAAGCTCCCCCTTAGCCACGAAACCCTCGGCGTATGCTGTTCTACCATGGCTTGGGTTTGGATCAGGTGTTAGCCCCCTAATCAGTGTCAAGCCCACCGAACAGCAGTTACCACCTCGCACTACGTGGAAGTACCCGATCCAACGCCAAAATCTTCACTTCACCCACCACTGGGCTGACAGTATAACGGGGTTCATTACTCCCAGAGAAGATAGCTCTGCTTGATGTCAGCTGTAGCGAGGCAAATAATAATTTTACATATATATATATATTTACATTACCTACTTGGGAAATTATACACAAAAAATTCTTATAAAATGAAATTCCTTCTACATTAACACACACACATTAATATGAGTTAAACTAGGTAAAGAATAGGTGAGGAAAATTTACGTAAATTCAACGTGAAATTAACGTTAAATTTTCCAAATTACGGATACATGTCCTGTGCCCTATAGGGAAATATTCCCTAATTTTCCTAATGTTTACGTCGATATGATGTCCTCTTATTCTCCACTTACGTAAATCAACTTAACCACATAAGTAGAATAGACGCAAATTCGACCTGAAAAGAGGGGAAATGTTACGTGGGACGGAATAATGGTTTCTGTATAGAGCGTATTAGTTACCATCAAAGGACTTAGCGGCTGCACGCAAGGAGTAACTCTATGGAGCCTGCTATTCCCGATTACATAAAAATTAATTCAAAAGATCAAATTCGAAGTAATAATTTTCCAAAAAATTAACCTTTCACTTCAGTCCATATATTTAAGGTAATAGAGCTCAAACGTTTAAAAATTAAACGCAAGCTCTTACTGGGCAAATCAAAATGTCCGTCAAAGATATGCAAATTGAAAAGTGGAGCAAAATGTTATTGACACAAACCTTTGTGATTTTTTCAAATATGCGATTGGTGATTCTTTTTCCTTCAATATTTCAAACGTGACTAGAAAGTTTTTCGATACATTTTCGTAGATTCGCTTAAGTACATGGACCAAGATATTTATTTAACCGACAAAACGTGTCCTTTCAATCACCATGCCGTAAAAAGGATAAAAGGTCCGCATAGAAGTCAATCAAAGGACTTAGGTAAACTCTAGATTAGAGTGATTTCTTGCGTACGGATTTCGTGTCTTATCAAATGATTAAGGAAAACGTTGACAGTTGCCCTGTAGTGGATGCTCTTATCACGATCCCTCAAAATCTAATTTAAGTTAAGGTATTGAGGATTGAGGTAATAGTCGAGTTTAAGTTTAAGTTAATGCTGGTGACAAGTGATAGAATTACAATTTCTCGTGTACTTAAATAAAATGGAAATTGTTGGTTTTTGATGTATGGTGAGCGAACAGTAGAAAAGTTTACATAATTTGGACTCAAGCAGCAATTTACAACCGATATTCCAATATTACCGTGGCACGTTTCTAACCTCGACTGTGAATTAGTGACTTTTTTACACATTCGTGTTTTGTTGCATCAATAAGTTCTCTTGAAACCCCTGCACAAGTTATAAATTTGTGTTAGGTTGCGAAATTCCTTATAATTCCTTAACTCAATTGCTGCATTTCAGTTATAAAGCAAACAAAAAAACCCTTAATTGCTTTCAAGTTGTATTGCTCCCAATTTTAGTAAAATAAGTTTCTGTGTAAACATTTTAAAACCGGATTTGTTTTTGGTTATCATCTGCTAACAATATTACTGATAATGTAACCTAGATATTGCGCTACATTTATTCCGGGCCGTACACTTATAGTGTTCTCAGTTTTACTGAGAAGTACATGTTGTTTAGACGAGTAAAAATGTTGGTAATATTAAAAACCGGGCCAAGTGCCAGGCGGACTCGCACACGAAAGGCTCCGTACTATCGTACAAAATTTAACACTATGTACTTTTTATTTATTTTTTCAAATGAGAATGGGAAAAAATAATGCTGTCGTTTGAAAGAAAAAATTTCTACTTATGATAATAATAATGAATGAGAATGAAACAGGGAAAAAATCACGTTTCTTGTATGGGGTCCCCTTTAATTTTTGATAAAAAAGAAATAAAAAGAATAAAAAGAAATTATAATATATAATAGGTATTATGAAACGGGGAGTTGGAAACTATTTAATTGTATGTTTCCTTGATAATCAAAATCATTGGTTTTGTGACCTGTTTGCTTTTGACTTACATAAGCAATCGTAAAAAAATCCATCTCTTTCCTTTAAGTTGTTCGGCTATTTACATTAACTTTAAATAAGGAAATTTGGATTTACAATTATCTGAATAAGCGTTGGACTTAAGTTAATAAACGTGTGAATATTTCAATAATGAAACGTGCTGACAGTGCTGTTTGAATAATCGCCGAAATAACCCCGGAAATACGTTTTTTAGGATAATTGCAGTCCTGAGATTAAACCAGAAAGGTTGTTATATGGAAATACGTGGAAAAGAAGTGAAAAAGGGATAGGATAACAAAAACATCAAAATGACATTTACAAATATTTCTTTGTTTACATTTTTGTGCTTTCTACTTGCTTTTGTTCTTTAGTGACCTAGTGGCAGTTCACAATTTTCTTTCATCTTAAAAAAATTGTATGCACTAACTGAGAAAATGAGAGTGTGTGCAATCACTCAATATAAAATAATGGATTTTAATTCATTACGAAACTTATCGCGGTGCTTGCATACCGGTGCAAAGAAGAAAATATACTATATGAAAAATGCTAATGAAATCACTAAATTGGCGTCGTCAACCAGCCATGTATTTACCAACAAAATTTAATGAAAACTGAAAATAAAACTATAACTGAGCTTTTCGTATTGTTAACAATTCTTCCACGTCTTACTTTTCCAGTACAGTATCCAGATCCGGTTTTTAGCAAATTACTTTGAAGTTATGTTATATACCTACTTTTATTTCTTAATTTATTGTTCACTTTTAATCTTCTTGGTTAACTTAATATGGTTTCAGATCTTACCTCGTCTTTTTTTTCGCTTTAGGCCGCCAACTTTTAACGGATATTTCTTGTGAGCCCTTGTTAGGAGTTCCGGGTGCTCGTGAGTTACGCCAGGGTCAATAAATAAGAACGCCCATTTACATAAACAAATAATTAATTATATATTCTTGCTTAACATCTACCTTAATATAAAATTTCAATGTATGCAACTTATCCTAATTACATTTATAAATGTATACATTTATAAATGTATACATTTATAAATGTATACATTTATGGGAACAGTATACTTGTTCACAAATTTCTCTGGATATTTCCTTTATTTCATTACAATGGTAATCTAAATGAGTGCATGCAAGACGAAACCATTTTTCGACCAGTACTATATTACTCTCTACTGTTCTACCTTACGGGAAAGAACGGGACATCACTCACAGAAATACATCACGAGAGTGTGTCGAGGAAATAGGTTAGCGATGGGAATAGAAACACTTACAGAAATAAATCACGAGAGTGTGCGGAAAGGAAACAAGTCACTCACAGAAATACATCACGAGAGTGACAGGAAAGGAAACACTCACAGAAATACATCACGAGAGTGAACGGAAGTGAAGAAAACTACAGAAATACATCACGAAGGTGTACTGAAGAGAGAATAGTAAACACTCACAAAAATACATCAAGAGAGTGTGCGGAGAGGAAACAAGTCACTCACAGAAATACATCACACGAGTGACAGGAAAGGAAACACTCACAGAATACATCACGAGCATGTACGGGACGGAAAAAACCTACAAAAATACATTACGAAGGTGTACGCAGGGGAGGGTAGTAAACACTCACAGAAATACATCACGAGAATGTACGAACAGGAAACAAGTCACTCACGAGAGTGACAGGAAAGAAACACTCACAGAAATACATCACGAGAGCATCAGTAAACACTCACAGAAATACATCACGAGAGTGTACGGAACGGAAAACCCTACAGAAATGCATCACGATGGTGTACGGAGGGGGGGGGGGGTAGTAAACACGCACAGAAATTCATCACGAGAATGTTCGGAAAGGAAAAAAGTCACTCACAGAAATACATCACGAGAAAGACAGAAAACGAAACACTCACAGAAATACATCACGAGAGTGACAGGAAGCACGCAGTCACAGAAAAACATCACGAGAGTGTACGGAACGTAATACAATACACTTACAGAAATGCAACACGAAGGTGTACGGAGAATAGGACTGGAGCGAGCTACACCAATGAACCGGTGTCCAACAGGAAGGAGTCCCCAGAAATACATCACCCGAGCTCCCATCTTGTCGGCAGCCTGCTACCGACTGAGCTCTCGAATGAATGGTGTGCATGCAAGTCAAAGTCAAAGTTCATTTATTTGAGACTAGTGCACACAGATTTCTTAAGACTATGCATGGAAAAATTTCAGATTTAGCCGACTTACATATTTGTCTGGCTATATTACAGTACAGTTTGTTGTTAAGACTATTAACTAATCAAAAGTGCTTCACGCGTCTTTTTTTTTTTAAGACTACAAAACGAAGAGGACACTTGCTCCCGGCGTACTAATAATTGTTGGCTGTTATGGCCCTTAACCTACTTTCAAGTACATATATAACAAGAACAAGAGCTCAATGGAGCCCAATACATAAAATTTCAATGTATATGAACATATTAATTAGAATAATACAGTCTCGTTTATTCTATAAGGCAAGTAGGTCCAGCTGGGAGCTGACTTATTTTTGTTGATTAAACACTCTTCGGTATGTGTACACATATAAATGAAATGGGGTAAACCTACCCTCTGTAATTTGCAATAGATGCCCTTTCGTAAAACTGGATTTTCAGGATATTTCCCGGCTCACTTTGGAAGAAAGGTTGAGAATTATTGTGGAGTGTATTAATAGGGGATATGTAACAGTTATCTAGAATGGAGTCATTCCGGTTTTCTTCAATAATTTGTCTGATTAAGGGGTTGGGATGATCCATGAGTCCTTCTAGCATTTTTTGTGAGATGATTAATGAGTACTTTTAAAGAGGAGGGATCTCGGTTTTCTTATATAGGAAGGCGCTGGGGTACCACTTTTTGTTATTAGGTCTCCTGAACTTACCGATACAGTGTCGAATAATATTTCTTTCGAAGGACTCAAGTTCCTCGGCCACAGAAGGCGTGAACCAATTTGTGAATCCATAGGTAAGTATAGGTCGAATTGGAGTCTTATATATTATAAGTTTAGTTGAGTAAGACAAGTGTATGGAATTGAGAAGAGGTCTAAGCATTGCTGCTGCTGCCTTAGCCTTTTTTAATGCCTTTCTTGCATGTGTGGTGAAACGGAGTTTGTTACTGAGGTGAATACCAAGATGTTTTATTTCCTCTTTTAGAGGTATTTGATATGTGTTCGTATTCAAGGTAAGAGGTTTGCTTTTTCTTACCGCAAGATGGTGGCCTTTCCCACTTGCATTTCGGAAGCAGATTAGCCGGCATTTCTGTTCATTAATTCTGAGCCCCCTTTGGCTGTAATATTCGATGATGTTAGGTATGATCGATTTGATATTGTCTAGCGCTTGATAAGGTCTTTCGTGTTTACATGTGATAATGGTGTCGTCGGCGTATAGTAGAGCCGTCTGATCACTTCTTACTCATCATGCAGAAAGATATTGAAAAGTTTCGGGCCCAAAATTGATCCTGGTGGAACTACGGACTTCACTGGGATTAATTCGGAGGGTATGTCGCCAATGAATATTGCTGTGTATCTATTGCTAAAGAAGCTGGACAGTAAGTTGATGAGGCCAAATGGGCAATTGATGTCAATTAGCTTGAAGAGTAAGCCCTTATGCCATACCTTGTCAAAAGCCTTTTCAATGTCGATGTCCAGGGCCACCGTAAATATTTTGTTACCCAAATTTTGGGTAACCTTATTGACCAATGTAATCACAGCATGGTCTGCGGAGTGGGATCTCCTGAACCCAAACTGATTGTTGGGAATGACGTTTAGTTTGTCGGCAATAGCTCGTTCGAAAAACTTCTCAATGGTCGACAATAAGGAAATTGGCCTAAAGTCTTGGATGCATTTGGAATTTTTTGTTTTAGCAATGGGAATTAGCTTCGCATTTTTCCACTTAAGAGGGAAGTAGCCTTTGTTTGTACAGTGGTTGAACAGGGTTGCTAATTTAAAGTCTATGAACTTTGGACACCTCCATAGAATATAGTTGGAAATGCCGTCAGGGCCAAATGATTTCTTATTATTCAGAGAGGCCCTAAAGGAGGCAACTTGGGCTTCAGTGGTAAATACCGACGAATCGTTGGGCTTTGAAGCAGTGTTATCTGCAGAAAAGTGTGTTAGTGTTTGTTGGGGATTGTTGTTGTGGTGAAATTCGTTTAGTCTTCCTTCAACGAGACCCGGAAGGGGTCTATCGCTTTGTGGAGTTGTCTCAGAATAGAGTGCGGAGTAAAAGCTCTGGAAGGCAGTTAGTTTATCATTTGTTGATCATAATTCCTGATCTGCGAACAGCAGAGTGTTGTTCACAATGTCTGTTCCGAAGAGCTTTCTACCCGTTATACGATCTATTTCTTTGAACGCTTGCGGAGAAGGACTAATGTTTCTTAGTCTATCATGGAAAGCATTATTAACATCTAATCTGACCCTATCTTTGATTATTTTGTTTAGACATTTGATTCTAGCGTTCAACTTGGCATATTCGTTGTTGATTCTGTTGAGTTGCCTGTGTAATATTCTTTTTAATCTTCCTAGCCACATTTTCCTTGTTATATACATAAGTTCTAATGTGGAGTGTCTTTCTGCACAGTCATTGATATCCGCTGCAATTGTCTCCATGGCGGAGTCAATTTCACCACTTGAGATGTTATTTCTTTCTGGGATTATTGACGAATTTGGTTTGCAGTGAAGTTCAAATCTGAAGGCCGTCCAGTCAGTCTCAGAGTAACAGACATATGCTGGTGGTTCCAGGGGAAAAGGGGCGAAGCCTTCCATTGTGACGTGAGAGGGAACAGTGTAGCAGGAGAAGCTGGTTCCAGTGGTGCCCTGACCAAGGAACGAGGTCGACACCAGGAAAAATCTAGTGTTGAGGCAGATCTTGGAAAGGTTGGGCCACTGGGGGTAGACACGTCGAGATTCAGCGAGGGTTCGTTAAGGAACCAGTTAGCTAAACGATTACCATTTCTATTATTTATTGTGTCACCCCAGTTTCTCTGTCTCGCGTTTAGTTCTCCACCTATAATTGTGAAGTCAAAACTATTGGAAAGATTATATATGTTGTCTAATTCATTTACTAGAAGATGGCCAGCGTTGGAGGGGATGTAAATGCATCCAGTGAGTAGTTTCCTTGTTTGACCCTGGTTGTCTATAAAGGGAACTGAGATAAGACAGGCGGAGCAGATATTACTGTTGAAAGTTACTTTTTAAAATTTTACTTTGTCACTGAGGATCGTTGCTGTGCCTCTTCCTTGGTCATTTCTTATAGTGTTATAGCTTTTCGGTGATACACGATGCTTGTTATGTAGTCTAGGTTCGGAGATATATGAGATAAAATGTTTAATCTCTTCTAGAATATTCAAAAGGGTTAGCCTCCTTTCGTGTGAAACTAGGGAGTTTATGTTGAGTGCGAAAATTTTGAAAGAAGACATTACCCTACTATTGAGGCAGTGAACTGGAGATAAGCAAAGGCTTTTTCATCCTGCGATTTCATGGCCTTATATTTGGGCCACAAGTCTCTGATTTTTTTATTAGCTCATGAAAAGGAATTTTAAATAAATTGTTAGATTCGTTTAGAAAATCATTTAATGTATTAGAGTCTGATACTTTAGGGTGTACGTTTGAATTGCTTTTGCTGCCTCTTAACACATCTGCAAAACTTGTTTGGGGCTTGATGTAGTTTTTACAAAGTTGCTTCATTCAGCAGTTTTTTCTTTGATTTTATTTTTTAGGCTCTCTTTTTTTATTCTGAATTCATTACGTTGACAGTTTTTGCACCGGGGGGGGGGGGGGCTCTTCTCTTTATCAAAAGAGATGCAATGTGAAGGGTCGTATTTTCACCACATAGGACATCTGGGATCGTATTCACAATAGTCACCTGTGTGACCGAATCTCTGACAACGGAAACATCTGAGAATTTTCTGAGATCGTTTCTTTGCCCAATATACAGTATTGAGGAGAATGACCCTAATCTGAACTATTTTCTTCAAGTCCTCCTCTGAATCCATTTGTACCGAGAATGTGCTCAAGAGGATATTAATTTTTCTCGAGTAAGGGGTTGAAAATCTTGAAATTCGTGAAATTCGTGATGTTCACTTCAATCGCTTGGGTATGCAAGTCCTGTAAAATTTCTTCAATAGGGGTATCCCCGTCTAATCCCTTGATTAGGATGGCATGTTGTAGGTTGGGAGTAAAGGAAAAGGTATCTATTGCCGAGTCTCTAAATAACCCGAACATCTCCCTGTGTAGGCCCACGTTGTTGAAAAGTTTTTTGTTTTTAAATATTGAAGGTTAACAAACCTTTTTAAATCAACTACATTCAGTCTTTTTGCTGTTCTATTAATAATTTCATTTAATAATTTGGTGTTAACACCAAACACAAAAATAGGAGGACAAAATTTAATTTTTTGTTTATCTTGTAAAATATCAGAGTTAATTGTATTTTTTATATTTCTATTGTCATACTGTACTTGTTTATCACTTATCGCGGAAATATGTTGAAGTTCATCCTCTACATCCATGTCGTCTAGTTCCGCCAGTATTGCAAATTTATTTTGCTTTGAGGTTTTGTTTTTCCTCTGATGTTCCACTCTTAGTCAAGTCATCTCTTCTGCGTCTTTACTTTATTCCTTTAACCATGGTAAATCCATCTACAGCTCGTTTGAGATGGTTTTTAGCAAAGCTATCAAAATTAACTGCGTTGGAACTGTACGTACCTCTAGATTTGGAGTTATCACCTCCGGAGTCAGCATTGTTTTTCCGTAACCCATATTGTTGGAATACTGGCGTCTCCTTGAAGTGCCCCTTCAAATTATTACTATTAGTAGCCAAGTTGGTTCCAAGCGTGTTCGCTTGTTGCCGCTGAGAAAGCTGTTCAGTTGATTGCGCGTTAATGTTAGTGGCGTCATCCGCCATTTTGTAATTTTCAAAGTTTTTCACAAAGTCACTGTTTAATTTTCCGATTTCATCCTGTGAGAAGTAATGGGATGGTAATTTTAATGCCATACCTAGCCCACTGCTAGTTTAGCTCATTATGACTCTATTAAACACTTAAATTTCTAGTTAGTTAATCGCTTACTGATTGAAGTGAAGTGACGCCACTCCTCACAGCCGGTTAGCCAGTGAATATATATCACTAATTTTAAGTCAGCGCTAAAATACAATTATTTCTCGGTTCCACTGTTAAATTATTAGTGAGACAAACTTTAAAACGATTCCGGCCTTTCAGCCCTTTAAACCCGATAAATTATAATTTTCTATTTGCACTTGTCCGTCTGTCTACACAAGCTTCGCACATCTGCAATGGTGTGCATGCATTTCTGACGGCAGTTACTAGAATATTTTGATCAAAGTTAACCTAATGAAAAGTTAAGAAGCAGTAGTGCAAAATTGGAAAATATCTGGGGTTTTTTAGAATGAAACCAGTAATTTCATATACAAATGCAAATTCGACATTTATCTTAAAATTATCCAAAGACTAGTCTACAATGTTAACAATGGTTATGAGTAATAGGTGATCAAAGTCTATAAAACTAGAAATTCTTGCATTTCTAACTACCTAACTAGATTTAGCTTAGAGTGAGACGCTATTCTCAACAAACAAAATGAAAAAAAAATTAATACGAGTATGAAAGCACCTCTTAACACTACTGACAATTCATACTTTTATCTACCATCTTGTTGCAATGGTGATTAGTCGCAATGCACGATATATTGATAAAATACCAATCTGGGATTTACAGTTTTCATCGACTCTCCTGAATACCAATAATTACGTTTTTTATTGTCACTTTCTAACTATTTAGACTGAAAGTATTTCGGAAGACGTAAACGATATTACTTAGGTGATAGATTTTCCAATAAATGAGAGTGAATGGATCTGCAAAATTCGAATGGCCATGGTTCATACCACAGAAGAAATTTGAAGCGGTTGTGAAAAATTTAGTGGTTCTGGAAATAAGAATTTGGCAAGAGCATAATAAATCTTACGAGCGACACGCACAACATTCAGGACATACTCAAAATGATTTTGCGGGCGTACAAAAATTACCCCCAAAATTTAAGTTACAAAAAAAACCAATCTTCAATAATATTTCAGATTTACTTCATCCAGAGTAACGAATACATAAACACAATTTTACCACATAGTGAGAATTGCTGCAATCTTTCAATCTTATTGCACTACCTTTAGTTATATGTTTAAAGATGGGATTCGGATTTGGCAAGTTTGTTTGGATTTAAGTTTTTACATGTAATGAAAATAAATGTTTGTATTTCATGTGAAGAAACGACTGAAAATACAGAGATGAGTGCAATAATGGGACAGCTTTTGTCCAAAGGTGAATTGAGGTTTTCTGAGTATTATACCCCTCTCTAAAAATAATTTTTGTAAATTAAGGTTCCATATCAATCCTTGAGAGGGAACTGGAGGGCGTTAGCTTGTATATGCTGGTTATATTACATTTAGACGACCTAAAAGTGATTAGAAACGAATCTTGTGTCAATTATGGCAATCGTGGCAGTTTTGACAAAATTTCAAAAAATAAAATTCCTGGGCCTCTAAAGCTAAATTTATATTATCAGGATTAGTAGATATTTAAACGCAGATAACAGTAAAATTGCTGGCTTTTTCCTCAGTTCCATAGATGCTGATTCTTTTCTTTTTATTCTGTGACTCTTAGAAAATCATTCTTGGGCCCGTCTGTTTGAGTGTTACTGAAATTTTACCATACAGAAGTGTTTAAAACATATGGAATTTACAATAGACAATAACTAATTTACTAATCTTTCACAGGCAAATTTTGTTTAAATTTAAATATACTTAAATTCAGTCAATCTACTTTCATTGATAAAATTCTGGCACGGAGACTTGATTGAGAAGCCAGCGAAACTCACTGTGGACGGTAAAGATCTCTCGATCCGGAACGAACGGGTCTATACAAGGAATGACCCGAACGTGTTCATACAAGGATTGAGTGGAACGGATCCATAATTAGTGGAGCTATCGTTCACTCGATCCTATGTTTAGACCAATTTATGCAAAAAAAAAACTGAATGATCTGATCACATTACACTTCGACTTTTCTAATTACATATTTTAATATTTTGTAGGAACTTGTTTAGTTTTACTCGTACACTCCTTAGAACATATACGAAGCACAGGAATACGGGAATCATATACAGTTTGTATGGGTATATGAGTGCAGCCAAAATTACCTCTCTTGGCTCAAAAGATATTAACGAAGGGCGCAAAGTGCAGAGAAAAATTAGATGAATGCAAAAAACAAAAACCAGTAACAAGTGGAAACTTAAGTGATGGTAACATGTACAAATATAGATATATTTGCACTCATTAGTTCTGCTAGCTGTTTATACCTGCAGCCTGCAATGTGTTTTTACACCTGGCAAATTTGAGACCAACACAAATATTGGTCCGGTCTTATGCCCAGATTACAGCTATCGAATTTGACCAAATGGTAAATGCATGTGGCAAGATTAAATTGCAATTTCGACTTCAACTGTGAACTTCGACTTCGACTGCGAATTCGACTGAAACCGAACTTTGCTCAAAGTGGAAGGTTTGTGTCGGCTGCTGCCAACTTCAGTTCAGAAATGTCCACGTTAAGGGCAGAGTAATGCAGGAAATCGGCAAAGTCGAAGTCGAATGATTAATCGTGATTTAAATACATCCTCAGCGTCCACTTCGACTGAAAATAAAGTCGACGATGACTGACAAATCGTAATTGCAATTCGGGCCTTATTTAATTTAGCAACGCAAAAGTGCACATCGTCTCTATCATCCCCTTTATCAATTGTGTAAAACTAATGGTCGCTTCACAGTGAAGGCTAAAGCCACAGCGATGGCTTAAGCCAAGGCTTAATAAATATTTCGGTTTCACCGTCAAGGCTTAAGTGATATCACTGGCTTAAGGCAAGCTTAACTTAAGCTCGTCATCTCCAAGGCTTAAATCTCAGATGTTGCTATGAAACACATAGGAAATTATTGCTAAATATATATTTTACCTAAATTGAAATTTTCCAAGCGAAAAATAGTTATCTAGTTAGCAGTTTTGAGTACTGTCCATGTGACGTTTTAGGAAGAAATAAACAGTTTAAAACAAAAATGAGTTATTTATCCGATGCAGAGGATATAAGCGACAAAAAAATGTATAGTATAATATCGCAAAGTGGTACCCATGAAAAGCAACATTTCGAGAAACGGGATGACGTTGATTTTCATTCTCGGTTCCGACGTTGTCGAAACATTCTGCAACAATGGTTTTTGGGTTTAATATCCTTCCGACCCATGGCTTAAGCCTGGACTGTGAAACCGGCCATAAGTCACAAAACCCCGCCAACTGGCCTTGTACTTTTTTATTTGTTAGTGAAATTGAGGCGCATTATTTTTACAGTTAATGTCTGTTACAATTGGTAAAGTGAGGCTTTGCATACCAACAACTTCAGTCCCACGTAAAAGGTTTGTACAAGGCTTGTCAAGTATATAGTTTAATTACAAGCTATGTTGTTTTTTATTAATTTAAAAAAACAGCTGAATTCACAATTCAGGGAATTGAATTATGAAAGGAACGGTTCCGCGGAAACGAGTCCAAATTAGAAGATCCGGAGCTGGATCCGGTTCTAAAAGTTCCTTGGAACGTAATATCCCTACTTGACGGGGATTTTTTTTCATACATATCCGAAAAGGTATTACATTCAATTCAGAATACAGAATCGAGTAAAATTATGAATCAAGCAACAAAGCTCATTTTAATGGAAAATAACTTATGAAAAAAGTATACACCTATCAAAATTGAAGTGGCGTCGTGTGTAATTATGAACAAATCAAATGACCACGATATCGAGCCTCTAAAATCACATACGAAAATGTTAGTATATAAAATTTTGACTAGAACACGTAACAAGGTAAAAAATAAATCCAGCCAAGTGCGAGTCGAATTCGCACACGAAGGGTTCCGTACCATCGTACAAGATTTAACACTATTCAATTTTTAGATCCAACAAAAACAAAAGTATTTTGTGTGGGAACCCTCTTAAATTTTAACATTATTTGTTGATATAGCGGTCATATACCCCATTCACATGAGGCGGACTGGACTGAAATATAATAGTCCTATTTCGCATAGTACCAAATGCTCACATGCGATGGAGAGAGAGACATCTTTCTACTGACATTTCCCAATTTAAAGTCAGCTGTCATTTGAAATTATTTTTGTAGATATTGTAAGACGGATCTTGGAACTTTTACAATTTTTAAAATACTATCCGAAAGCACGAAGGAGTTCGATGCAAAGGACAAAAGTGTACTGAAAAATATCCAAACGTCAATCCACTACCCAATTAATGCCAGTCCGGTTAGAGTTCACATGACGAATTATCTTACTCCGAGGCATGATACAAAGAAACAAGGTATGGCCGAGTTTCTTGTCAATTGGGTGCTTACGTCATAGGATGACAAAAGTCATTCAGTCGTGCGATCTGTCATTGTCTCAAGTTGTGATTATTTATTTGAGTGTGCTAAAATTTCATATTATTTCACAATAGTTTGTGTTATATTTATAATAAAATTAAAAAGGGTGAATATAAAGTACCTAATTGCTTAAGGGAGCACTGCTGATATGATAATTTGTTGTAATGTAATCTCAAAAAACGGTCAACAATCGGACAACTTCTTATAGCGAATCCTTT
Source organism: Dioctria linearis (assembly GCA_963930735.1). Lineage (NCBI taxonomy): Eukaryota > Metazoa > Arthropoda > Insecta > Diptera > Asilidae > Dioctria > Dioctria linearis. Next base: position 108,440,508 of record OZ005743.1, read on the forward strand.
TATAAAAAATTTTTAAAAAATTTATAAAGTTTTAAACATCCAAACGTAACCAAGCAATCTTTTTTCTGTTCACTGACAGATACAAATATTTTGATGTTTTACAAAATAATTGACATTGAAAAATGACTTTTGTGTCCACATGACGTAGTAACCCAAAAAGTTTCTCTCGAATCGGCCATACCTTCTTATCTTTGTATCATGACTCCGAGGTACACTAATCCACTCCCGTCAACTTCATGTGAACCAGGTCATAGTATTACGAACTGTTTCAAAATTTCATGTATCTATTTATTGCGGTGCAAGAGATACAGCGATTTTGAAGACCGAGCAAAAAACGCCGAAGAAATTACGTTTCTTGTATGGGAGCCCCCGTAACTTTTCCAATTTATGTTATTTTTATTATTTACTGTTATAGCGGCACTAGAAATACACACTCCGGGAAATTTCAACTGTCTACCTATTATGGTACATGAGATATAGCCCACTGAAAAATATATGGAGAGACAGCCGAAAGTTAGTAATAGGGTCCCAGTGGTACCCTATGGTTGCGGATCCCTACAAATTAAATGTGATGTGTCACTTTCGAGTAGTTCTTTAAAATAATATAAAAAAATAAAGAAATAAAATTAAGTAACTTCCCATTAATTGTAAACTTTTCTCTCCCATGCAACTGAAAATAATGGCAAATAAATAATAAGGGTAATTATAGTTGAACCACCACCCCATTAGATATTTTTCGCAAACACAAAATACAGCAGAAGCTCCAGACCAACCACCAACCGAAGTCTTATGAGCCTTCCCCAAACTCCTAAATCCTGTGTCCCTGAGATTTATTACTCAAAGCAAAGTTTTTACGCCACATTTACTCACTCCTCAGACAGAGTAGTAATTTTCGCTGAACTTTCTCTTTTATACCAGGACTATCAAGTGTTAAGAGTGGCATCCTTTTCCCAAATGGCTTGTTAATAAAGAAAACTCTAACTTAATTATCACTGAATTTATGGTTTGGAAACTTATTGAATTGTCGGAGTAGTCCTTTCAGAGTTGTAACAGATTTAAGAAGTTCACCCACAGCATGAGAGTCATTAAGAGCTTTCTACGTGGATTCACGCAAATGATCAATCCCTTACATAGGCGGAAAACATTTTTCTCAGTTCCTTGAATCCATTTAGATTTCTTTTTTTCTGGCATAGGAGAAATTATCAGTAAAAGGTAATGAAAAAGTTTAGAGAAATACTTCGAGTGTTCTTATTCCATTTGTGAGTAGGTAACTATTTGATTTAGGAGAATTGAATTAATTGAAGATTTTAAAGCAGTTTTGAAGATATTTTTGGAACTAGTTTTACTTCTGTATAGAATTTATATAGCCTCGAATATTTCGTGTCCTTAGTTTTATCACATTCTATATGGAGTGAAATTTCGTATTTGTCTGGCGATATGCGTGAATTTGGTATTATTCAATTGTTTTAAATATATATCTTTTTTTTATAATTCGTTAACCCAAAAATCATTGAATTTCAGTCGATTAAGATAAAACAGACTAAAGAGCCTTGCACATCGAACTTCGGTTTAGCAAAATGAATACAAAGAATTCAATTTGTATGATGCGAATACAATTATTACAGATCTCGAGAGCTTTAAAAAAACAAATTTTGTTCTTGAAAAACTGTTAAATAATAATATTTTCAACTTAGGTAAAATGTTTTCATGGTATTTAACTACAATATTAAAAATTATTTGAAATCCATGCGTCCAAAATGAAAAAAATGACTCCTGATCCATTTGCATTTTTCGGGAGAGATTTTAGATGCGAAAGGCTTTAAGTGTGAGATCATTTGAATTATTCTCTGTTCACATCTTTGTTAGACTAAATGTTGGTCCTGATGTCTGTTGTCAAACATAAAATCAACTAGATGAAGAGATTGAGAATGAATGAAAGCTATTTAGACTAGAGTAATGACCTATCTGAGGGGAAGAGTGGGTTGTTATCTGTTCCGTATCAATTATATGGAACGCTACGTGGTTTTATATTATATGATTTAATTAGCAAAAAAATGTAGATACAGGTAACCCTTGTAACCATATAATGCAAATCCGTTTTATACGAAAAATAGAGCTAGCCCAAAAAGGAATTAGGTGTTATGGTCGTAACATATTGCATATAGCAATATGCTACATGACAGCTAGCAGCAGCACTCTACCCACAAGTTACGTCCTATATGGATGTCGTGACTTGACTACTCGAACACACTCGAATCGACCAGAAGAGCGTTTCCACTTACTTTTTAGTTTTGACGATAGTAAGAAGAAGACAATCGACTTCTGTCTTCTCAGACGTGACACGAACAAACGTGAAAAGTTAGAGTTCGAAAAAGCAAGGATTTTCCATCGGCATCGGCTATCAATTTAACCCCGCACGTAAGTTTAGAAAATTTTTTAGTCATCCCTAATAATAAAATTTCAATGGGGAAAATATTTTTCTAGCAACATAAGTAATCCGCCATCTCGTCGTCCAGCTAAAATGTATTCCGACATTTTGGCTTAATTGCGTTGGATATAGATATGCAAAGTAAATTGCAGTAGCATAAGGCTGAAGGACTTATGACGGCAAGGAAATTACCGAGGGACTTAACTGCCGGTTACTTGGCATTAACATTACACGGATTCTCATGGTATGTGACTAGATTATCATTGTTTTCTTGTCCCCGGATAGAAATTTAGATTAGCAAACTCTGTGCAAAAAAAGTTACAAGACAACACAGGGTCTGAAAAATTACGCATTATAACCCATAATACATCACAAGAATATCTAAATTTAGCAAAAGTGCCAGTTAAAAGTTCATCGCCGTCACAGTCTGCTGGCTACTTAAGTCCATCAACATATATACCATAACATAGGTTGCAAAAATTAGAGAAACATAATATTGCCTATATTTTTACAATTAGGAAAAAATGTTTATTAGACGCGCGGTCCTAGGTTTTACTAAAAATCTAATTCTCTCATATGACTGCCAACGTACTCTATCCAGCTTTTCCGTACTCTAAAGCTTCCTAGTTTTTATTTCTCTACAGGTAGTGCGGTAAATACTGATACTTCTTTTGTAATTGGGGAAATGTGTACTCATAGGTCTGCCGGACAGTGCGTCTGTCGTTAAGTACACAGTAAAAAATAATTCTCTAAAGTGAGTGGCAACAATTTGTGCCACACACGTTAGGCATTTGTCGATATGATTAGGGAAAGCTCCACCTTTGAAAACTAAGATTAGGTTTTTATCTCTAAAATGTAGGTAGTTTTTTCTCCCTCAAATGTAGGGAATTTTGGTTTTTCCCCATAAAATTTAGGGAATTTTGCCTAAAATGTAGGGAATAGGTGACAGCACCAGACCACTCTCCACATAGGTGAAGGTGATAGAAGACCACCCCTTTTAAAAAACATAAGAATGAGGTGAATACCTCATTTCTTATGGTCCATACTACTAAGTAATATGAAAGTTATATTGGTGCACTGGCACGCTTAAACAAAATATTGAAAAGCAATATATGACTTGTTTTCAAAAATAATGTGTGAATTATATAAACAAAAATATGTTTCCATTAAAAATGCAGCATAATTTATTGAATGTTCTTCCTCATATCCAAAAGAGCTAACATTTCGGGAAGTTTACGTACTTTATAGGTTTTCTAGTGCCAAATACCTAAATTCATTGAATGTTCCATTGATTTGGGGAAATTAAAATGATTTTCCCTTTCTATCAGAGAAAATTACATTTATTTTTAGGTAAAAACGTGTCCTAAATTTGGGGAATAGTCCTAATATTTTTAGAGTGTAAGTCTTTTTTATAAGGAATGCAGCAGTGAAATTCAAATATGAATCAGCTAACTTGTACAAGCCAAATTCCAGATAGAATAAATGGAAGTAGTACAGTTTTTGAGAAAATTGTGTGTAGAATTTCTAATGGCCATGATCAGAGCGAGATAGAGGGGAGCCTTTAGGGCCATATGTCACGGGACCCCTAAATCCATGGTAAATGCAACTGAAATAAATAATATTTTTGTCATAATTTTTAAAATAACTAAATTTTTGCATAAAAATTTTCACAACAAAGTACCATAAAAATTTTGTATAGATATATATAGTTATATATAGTTATGTACATTGTTTCCATTTCGAACAATCGCATCCTATAAAGGTTATATTTAGGCGTATTATGTAGGTATATGATATAGGTAGTAATACTATTATAATAGAAAGAAAAATTATATCGAAAAAATTTATGTGTGTTAGTGCGGTTTTGGGTTACGATTGCATATGTATATGGTAGCATTTGATGCATTCGATATCCTTCATTCCTATTGTTGAACTCTAATGAACTTTACATTGGTTATGGAATTTTGTTTGTTATTTCTTAATACAATTTCATTGAACCCTAACAAGCTCTACATAAACAAAATTCCATATCCAAATTATTTCGCAATACAATTTAAATTTTTATTCATAGCAAATAATATAGGTCAAATTTTATTGTAAATTTAATGCGAGCGTAAGCTATATTACACTCAAGTTGCTTTAATGTTAACGTAAGTCATTGCACGAAAAAGAATTTTATGCAAGCGAATGCAAGCGAATCAATTTTGTTTTTTCTAAAGGCAATAACATTGAATGAACGATTTTGTATATATAAACGGAAGAAATATCAATAAAATTAGTAGTATTGTTATACAAGTTAAGAACGACTTTTAATTATACTCAAGTGAATCTGCTACGGCATTTATAATCTCAAGCGCTGTGCATAGGTTTTGTACCGTTGCACACTTACTACAAGTACAGGTATTTGAACCTGGGCTTACTTCCAACAAGGTACAGGTATTTGAACCTGGACTTCCAATTTACTTACTTGCAAGGTATATCTACCTATTGCAGTGACCATCAAGGCGGCAAATTAAGTTTATTTGTCGCGGTACAAAAAAACATTTTGGTGACCCCGACGTGATCGCCACGAGATCAGTATATACCACATCTACGATTCTAAAGACGATAAGGTGCTCATCATGGAGACATTAGCTTCTGGACAATCCGAGATAGGAAGAAAAATAGAAGACCTGTTGCAGGCGTTCAACACTGAGACCCCTCAACGTGTGACCCGCGGGACGCTAGAATATCTGAATAAGGTATCAGATCAATTGGAGTCACTATGGATCAAGTTCACGAACAATAACGAAAGGTTAATCAAGGTTAAGCAGAGTAATAGTGATCATCTATACTTCAAAAATAACTACTACCAAGAAATTGAATGTGTCTACAACGACCTTAAGGAAAAATTGAAGGAGGCTAATATAAAATTATCAGCGCCAAGGCTCTCAGAAGATGACCAAGATAATACTGTTTTCAATCTCACCATTACAGATGAAAACCAAGATGTCGTGAAATTAGTCAAGAAGCAAAGATCAGCAATGAGCACATTGGTCCATTACATTCGTGACATTGAGTCTAAGGCACATCAAACACATCCAAGGCCTTACTATGAACTCAAGCTTAAATTGCTTCAAACCAATTGGGCAGATATCACCCAAAATAATCATGTTATATGGGAATCTGTCTCGAGTGAAGAGCCGTGTGGATATAAGAGAGAATTCTATTTTGTAGTGGATGACTGGGTTCAAGACACCATCATATCGCTGCAACAACAATTACGGAACTTGCAGGACTCTGCATCATCCCCACCTCAGAATACATCTGATCTTGGTACAGCAATAAAATTGCCTAAGATAACGCTTCCCAATTTTGATGGCAACTACCTAAGGTAGACACAATTCCATGACTTATATATCCAACTGATTCATAATTATCCCATCAGCAACGCACAAAAGATGTTTTACCTGGTTTCCAACTTAACTGGTGAAGCAAAAGCGTTAATACACCATTTGTCAATATCAGATGGAAATTATGAAACGGCATGGAACATATTAAAAAATCGATATAACAACAAACGGCTATTGGTGACAGCATTAATCAACAAATTTCTAGCACAGCCAACCATTCAAACCGAAGGGGCTGCAGCAATCAAGGCACTGCATGACAACACAAATGAGTGCATTCTTGCCTTAAAAAACCTTGGGATCTCCATTGAATCATGGGATCCATTGCTCATTCACATACTCATTAAGAAATTGGACAAAAATACACACACATTGTACGAGCAATCATTGGAATCACCAAGAGAACTGCAAACGATTAAGCATTTTTTTATGTTCTTAGAGAACCGCTTCCAAGCTCTAGAAGCATTAGGAAGAGATAAACGTCACGCGATTCAAGAACGATCCAGTCACTCGTCAAAATCGTCTTCTTTCGTATCGACAATTAATGGGAGACAATGTGTTGTGTGCAAACAGAAACATCCACTATATCTGTGTAAAGAATTTCTGTCACATGCGCCAGCTACAAGATACCAAATCTTGAAAAGGAACCACTTATGCATCAACTGCATGAAAGATGGACACTCAGCAATCAAGTGCTCTATGCGAAATTACTTGAAATGCTCCAAAAAGCATAATACGCTAGTTCATATTGAAGAGTCCAGTAAATCATCTCACACTCCTGGAAGGATAATATCATCAACGGATCAATTACAACTACAACCACGGCAATCAATCGCTGAGAAACGCACTGCAGACATGTCTGGACCAACCAATAATAACGCAGAGGGTAGTAACTCAACAATCCTAGCAGCACAAACAGCTCAGAATCAAAGAGGTTACGTGCTGCTAAGCACTGTCATCATCAAGTTAAGAAATAATGAAGGCAATAATGTAGAATGCAAGGCAATTTTAGATTCTGGCTCACAACTAAATTTTATAACGGAACGATTAGTCAAAAAATTGGGTTTAAAAGGCACCCCAGATTCTATGAGCATCCAAGGCATCGGTGAAGGCAAGCAGCAATCTAACTATCGAGTCAATTTAGTATTGCAATCACGATTGACCGAATTCTCAACCAGAGTAGAAGCCTTTATATTACCAAAAATAACTTCTTATCAACCAACATATTCGTTGAACACGGACTCCTGGCCCATCCCGGGAAACATAGAGCTAGCCGATCCAAATTTCAATCGCCCCAGTCAAATTGATTTTTTGATCGGAGCGGAGTTCTATCATCAACTCCTGTCGACTGGGCAAATAAAACTTGGAGACGATTTACCAACTCTGCAAAACACTGTTTTTGGTTGGGTTTTCGCTGGAAGGATACAAGGCACCAACCAATCTCAAGCAACATGTGGCATCTGTAATGAAGGAGGCCTCACCCTTGACGATAAAATCGAAAGGTTTTGGAAGCTCGAAGAAATTGAGTCGCATCCGCCAAGTTTAACTGCCGCTGAAGTTAAATGCGAATCTCATTTTAGTCAGACCACACAAAGGGACTCGTCAGGCCGCTTTGTGGTAAAACTACCTTTTTTACACCATACAAGTAAATTAGGTGAATCCAGGGACATTGCTTTACAACGATTTCTCTCCTTGGAACGAAAATTCTGTAAAAATCCAGAAATCAAGGGGCAATACGTGGCCTTTATGAAGGAATACTTACAACTTGAACATATGGAAGAGGTCAATCCAGACAACATCACCAAGCCGTACTATTATTTACCACATCACTGTGTGATGAAACCCGACAGCACTACCACCAAGCTTAGAGTAGTTTTTGATGGTTCAACCAAAAGCTCATCAAATATCGCCCTGAATGAGTTACTAAGTACTGGCCCGAGGCTCCAAGATGATCTTTTTTCCATAATTCTGAGGTTTCGAATGCCACGATTCGTCTTTACGGCGGACATAGAGAAAATGTACCGTCAGGTCTTAATGCACGAAAACGACAGAAAATATCAAATGATTCTATGGAGAGATAATCCTAATGAAGCAATTAAATCGTACCAACTTAAGACTGTCACATACGGAACTACTTCAGCACAATATTTGGCAAATTAAATGCTTACAACAGCTATCAGTGCAAGGATCTGATAAATTTCCACTTGGGTCAAGGATACTCAAACGCGACTTCTATGTAGACGACATAATGACGGGATCCAATAGCTTAGTGGAAGCTCTCGAAATTCAAGAACAACTGACAAAGCTTCTGAAATCAGCAGGTTTCAATTTACGAAAATGGTGTGCCAACCACACCAAACTACTTCAAAACATTCACAGAGACGATGTCGGTCTTCAAGTAGAACTGTATGATGAAGAAGAGGGACAAATAAAAACCCTAGGACTAATGTGGCTACCAAAGGCAGATGAATTTCGTATCAAAACTGTATGACCAGAAGGAACCAAGGTGAACAAACTCACAGTCCTGTCAGACACAGCACATTTATTTGATCCACTCGGCGTAATGAGTCCAGTCATAGTAACGGCAAAGATCTTCCTTCAAAGGCTATGGAGAATAAAACTCGATTGGGATACATCTCTGTCAACCGAGCTTCAGTCTGCATGGCTAAGGCTTCGTGAAGGATTGAAGGCTCTAAATGATATTAAGATACCAAGGCATATATTCTCTGGAAGAATACTACAATCTAGACAATTGCACGCCTTCTCGGACGCTTCAGAAAAGGCATATGGAACTGCAGTATATGTACGATCCAGGAGACAGGATGGTACAATAGCAGTACAATTATTATGTGCTAAATCAAAGTAGGCCCCTAACAAAACTACAACGTTACCTCGCCTGGAACTATGTGCTGCAAAACTCGCTGCCCAACTAGTACAACGAATTACGACCGATTTAAACTGTCATGATCAACCATGCTTTATTTGGACCGATTCCGAGATTGTGCTTGCATGGCTGAATTCCGAGTCCTCGTCATATCATACATTTGTGGCAAATCGTGTGGCAGCTATTCAAGAATTAACAGCCATTAATCAATGGAGGCACGTCCCATCAAAGGAAAACCCTGCCGATCTAGTCTCTCGGGGAGTTCCACCGGAGAGGTTGTCAAATTGCAACTTATGGTTCTACGGACAAATATTTTTACATGGCTCTGAAAACGTATGGCCCACAAAAAACACAATAACTGATATTGATTTGGAGAGAAAACAGTCGAAAATAATCTTAGCAGCCACCGAAGAACCAACGCATTTCGTCCACACAATCAACCATCATAACTCATTCAAACGATTACAAAGAGTCGTTGGCTATGTGTTGAGATTTATTGCAAATATTCGTCAGCACACAAGTATAAAAGGGAAGATCGAGCTAACTGTGGCAGAACTAGAAGACGCTCTAACAGTCATTATCAAGGAAACACAAGCTCAGGGATTCAGTGAAGACTTGAACCAATTACAACAGATCAACCATGTTAACAATAATAGCGCCCTGAGCAGCCTCAGTCCATTTATCGATGAAAGAGGAATTATTCCTGTCAGAGGCAGACTGGAGGCATCCAATTTACCGTATGATGCCAAGCATCCAATACTACTTCCATACTCTCATGACATTACAAGATTATTAATGACTCATCTACACATTACGAATCTACATGTTGGTGCTCAAACGTTGCTGTCAATAACTCGTCAACGATTCTGGCCCATAAAGGGAAAGACAACTGCACGATCCGTTGTGCAAAACTGTCTTCGTTGTGCTAGATCGAAACCAAAGATGTTATCCCAATTTATGGGAAATCTGCCACCACATCGAGTGCAGCCAGCGCGACCCTTCATCAATTCGGGAGTTGACTTTTGCGGGCCGTTCAGGACACACTTCAAGGTTAGAGGCAAACGACCTCACAAATCGTATATTGCAGTCTTTTGTTGTTTTGCTACTAAAACAACACACTTCGAAGTGGTAAGCGATCTAACCACAGAAGCCTTCATTGGAGCCCTCAAACGGTTCATAAGTAGACGAGGCAACTGCCGGAATTTGTACTGTGATAACGCCACGAATTTTGTAGGAGCAAGAAACCAATTGATAGAACTGAAGGATACAATTTGCTCAGATAATTCACACAATAAAATATCTACATTTTGCAGCACGAAAGGTGCTGATTTTCATTTTATACCCCCAAGAGCACTGCACTTCGGTGGACTATGGGTGGCGGCTGTGAAGTCGGCTAAACACTTGCTTCAACGGAGCTTAGCATCAGTTTCCCTCACCTATGAAGAACTAGAGACAGTAATAGTTGAAATTGAAGCAATACTAAATTCCAGGCCACTGACTCCACTCTCAGCCGACCCGAAAGATCTTACTGCTCTCACTCCGGGTCATTTTTTAATCGGCGAACCATTGACTGGCACCGTCGATTCACAGGCTCAATCATTGCAGACCAGCTTACTTCAACGTTGGAAATTGGTGTCTCACTTAAAAAATCAATTTTGGGAACGTTGGTCCAAGGAATATTTACACGAATTACAACATCGTTATAAATGGAAGCAACGATGTGACAATGCTCAGGCTGGAATGATGGTCTTAATCAATGAAGATAATTTGCCTGTGCTAAAATGGCCCTTGGGCCGCATCATTCAAACAATCAAGGGAAAAGATGGATTAATTCGTGTAGCCGACGTCAAGACTTCATCTGGATTACTGAGGAGACCAATACATAAACTTGCTCCATTACCAATCGTACAAGATCAAGAATCACTGAATGGTCCAGGCGACGCCGAAATGAACTCGCAAAGGGAAAAAACCGATGCATCTAAGAAGGAACGACTTACCAAACACAAGACAAATCAGAATCAAACCAGTGACACAACTAACGAAGAAAAATCAACTTCCAGAGAGCAAGATCAAGGTCCGTCTACGTCTAAAAAACGCCGGTATACAAGCTCCCTCTCAAGTGTACTATTCCTAAGTTGTTTGATAATGCCAGTATTGAGCAATCCAGACGTAGAAATAAGTCCGTTCCAATCGCAACCAGGACTATATTTCGAAGGAATGGGACCTACTCATCTACTGTCCAATGAGTGGAACTTGGTTATTTTCTACAACATGACAACCTACTGGAAGGAATTTGAGTCGATTACCAGTGGTATAGTAAAGTTAGAAAAACTATGCAAAACGATGAAGGACAATAGCACTTACACTCTGACGGTTTCACAGTTTTTCGATCTATTGGCGACAATACAAATCAACAATGAATTATTACAACATCAAAACAACCCAAGAGTTAAGAAAGCTCCTCTCGATGTAATGGGAAATCTGGCTAACACATTATTTGGAGTACTAGATTCGAAGTACGCCGAAAAAATGGCTCAAACCATTGAAAATTTGAAGGATAATGACGACCATCTATTAGAACTACTTAAAAATCTAACATCAATCATAGACTCTACAGCAAACGTCATGCGTAAGTCATACAAGGTAATTGAAGGTGACCTTCGGAATATTGACACGTACATCAACCTGACCATCGCCCACCTTAACCAATTGCATCAAGAATTGCACGAACAAAAATCAATGGAAGTCTTTAACGCAGCATCTGTTCGATTAATTCTAGTTATTACCAACTATCAACGAATTCAATCTATATTATTAGATGTACTGGTAGATACTCATCATGGCAAATTAAACCCGCAATTGCTAGTTCCCAGACAACTAGAGACTGAACTTACCCGCATCAAGGAACACCTACCATCAATACTTCGCCTTCCTGCTAAACAAGACCATCCACTAGCATTATATAGCCTAATGACGATAGAGGCAAGAGTCTTGCCAGCCCATCTAATTTTCCGACTAAAACTACCATTATTCGCTTGTGAACAATTCGAAATGCTGAGAGTAGTTCCTGTGCCAATTTTAGTTAATGAAACATTCATCACAATAAAGCCATCATCTGACTATCTCATAATCAACTTACATAGGGACCAATATTACCACCTGTCAGAACAAGAAATGTCATCATGTACCATTATTGGCGATTCGACTCACATGTGCAAACAACATCATCCTCTTCATCGTAAAGGCTCCAATGTAAGTTCCTGTGAACTCAGCTACCTTAGCCACTCATCATCATCAGCATCCTGCCAATTCATGAAGCTCACGGAAACACCACGATGGATTCAACTATTAAGCTCAAATCATTGGATCTATGTTATGAAGAAACCAACTATAGTTAATGTCGTGTGTGGAACTAAGGTTTCGCAGCAAACACTAGAAGGTTCAGGAATATTGAAATTAGCCAACGATTGCGCTATCAAGGAAGAATTCTTTACTATACAAGCCCATAACATCTATGCTAGTACCATGACGACATCGTTTGTATCATCAAGAAATTTTACCGAATTATTGCATTCATCCAAAATTGCTAAAATACTCTATCAAGCACCATCGCATGAAGACATAGCCACGGACATTCAAGACATTCAAAACCGAATACAGCAATTGAAGAAGGAAGAACAGCAGCCTTTACAGACCCATGATGCTCATCAATTCGTCATCGGATATCTTGGATTGTTATTTATCATCGCTATTCTAGGATATCTTACATGGAAACATCAAGCCCACCGATGGTGCCCAGGCAAGGAACCCAGCGCACCAATACCCACACCCAGGTCAACATCATTGAATCAATTCAAGCTGCGGACGCAACCAGCATCATAGTTGAATTGGGCATTCAACGCGGGGGAGAATATTGAACTCTAATGAACTTTACATTGGTTATGGAATTTTGTTTGTTATTTCTTAATACAATTTCATTGAACCCTAACAAGCTCTACATAAACAAAATTCCATATCCAAATTATTTCGCAATACAATTTAAATTTTTATTCATAGCAAATAATATAGGTCAAATTTTATTGTAAATTTAATGCGAGCGTAAGCTATATTACACTCATGTTGCTTTAATGTTAACGTAAGTCATTGCACGAAAAAGAATTTTATGCAAGCGAATGCAAGCGAATCAATTTTGTTTTTTCTAAAGGCAATAACATTGAATGAACGATTTTGTATATATAAACGGAAGAAATATCAATAAAATTAGTAGTATTGTTATACAAGTTAAGAACGACTTTTAATTATACTCAAGTGAATCAGCTACGGCATTTATAATCTCAAGCGCTGTGCATAGGTTTTGTACCGTTGCACACTTACTACAAGTACAGGTATTTGAACCTGGGCTTACTTCCAACAAGGTACAGGTATTCTATTTCATGCGGAATCAATTGCTTATGTCAAAAATATCAAAAACCATTTCTTACGCCGGTGCCAACATTGAAAACACTCATTGCCGGGAAGTTGAAATATGAGCGCGCAGCTAGAAAAGCGATTACAATAAAACCTTTCGAATTTCTACTGCACATATTATGAATATATTGCCTTTGGTAAAACATTTTAATCAGTAATATCCCTAAATAATTAATTTAAAAACATTTATTTTGACCGACCCACTTATTATTTGTTGCTTACAGTTCTCCTCAGTTGTCAGTGGGTCCCACTTGTTAGTTGTTTGTTTTGTGCTTGCATCTCGTTTGCTCTGCATTTTCCGTCTTTCGTTAATGTTTAACTCTTCGAGATTTGGTTGACATATTTTTATGATTTTCAGACGGAGGGGGCCCAATTTTTCTAGTTGGTCGGGGTCCCCATATCCTGTCTCAGGCCCTGGCCATGATGATGACAAATCAGATTTCAAAATCTATAGAAATCTAAAGAAATGTACGCCAACAAAGCGGTAAGAATAGACCTTGCAGGTTTCCTATAGCCGACAGTTTTTTAATTGCTGTTCTGAATTTCGGGTGGGATGTATCCTAATCCAATGAAACTAATGATTATTCCCATATTTTTTTATTATTTCACTTCGCTTATTCATCTCCATTTAAATCTTTATACTTTTCATGAATTTTTGAGTATTATATGAAAAGTTCTTAAATTAAAGCAGAAAACTTACACAAGTTAAATCAATTATGATTTCCAGCTCCCATTTGGTAATAAAACTCATTTAAATTTCAACTTGCTTTTCATATTTGTTATTTTTAAGCAAATTTAAATTGCAGTTCTCGTCTGTGTTGATGTAACTGATTTATGCGTCTGTGGTTAAGGGAGCAATTTTACTAAAGCGTTACATATTAATACGTACTGAATAATATTTTCTTCGTCAGCAATATACAATTTTTATAAAAAGGGCAATGTCTACTTTTCATACAACTTTGGGCCCGACATTAACAGACATGGGAGATGTCTTCAACGACGCATTATGATACTCTGGACATATTTTATTATCAAAATTTATTTCAATGTATTTATGCAATTCTCAAACCGTCTTCTAGGATGCCGTATTGTACAAGGGATTTGCTTTCGAATTGGGTTAAAGCGAAACCGTATTATTCGGGGTTGCCTCTCAAAGCAATAAATAAACTTTATAATATTTATTTCTTTTAATATCCTATCGAGACTCAATTATATTTGTGCAATAACAATCAATAATTTGGCAGTTTATATACTTAATCCTTTTTCTTTGATAAATCGAACCAAAAGGAGAAATTTGAAGCCACGCAAGAAATTAAAATATGTGAGAAATTATAAATGAATTATTTAAGATCTGTTTTACACCTGGATGTCCTGTTACTTCCCTTCCAAGATCTTCCGAGTTCTTTTCGTAATTTTAAATTTGTTTTTATTTTATTTTTAATGTTGTCATTAATGAATCTCACTGATGGTGGTAAGTTTCGTGGCAATTTATAAACTTTTGGCAGTAAACATCCCCATAGGGTTGGCATCAGGAGAACGGGTCGGATGGTCGAGAAGGTTGAAATTGTACTCCAAGAGCTATATTTTCTGGGGTGTCTTATGCGTTATCCTGTTGATAAAAGAAATGATCGACAGGGTAGTGCGCAAGATACGGAAGGAGTTTTTATCTGAGGACTTTCCGGTATTGCAGGCTATTCATACGATTAGAAGAAAACAGCAATTCTAAAGTTCCATGATCCTGAAAGGCGTCCCATACGATCAATAAATTGACTCAAAAATTTCATATTTGAGAATTCCGGAGATCTATCCGCAGATCGCTCCAATATCTGTATTTTCAGTCAGCCCAGTTGTTAAAGACAATTCAATTTGCAAGGAGAAAGAGGTAGAAAATATTTTTGGTGAGGTGATGATGTCAATAGTGCCAAACCGCACGTAGCTAGCACGAAGCACGCGCATTACGCTTCACTTGTACCCATACATGTCATCACAATAATTTTGCTACGCTGTAGTTCCTTATATGATTATCGGGGTTAATTGTGTGCGTCTTTAATCAAGTTACAATTTTTGATTATTGTATGATAAATCCACAGCACGTAATGATAAATAATTTATTTTTTTACCATCTAAATCCCAGGTAAAGAATTTCACAGCCGACATTACGTCCAACAGGAATTTCGTATGAGCATGTAGCAAAAAATTTAATTGTTGCCAAAACTTTAAAGTGACGATACCATTGTCGAGTAATGTAGATTATCGTAAGACTATGTAATTTCAATCAACTTAAAGGCAAACAATTTTGCCATTCATATTGTATAATGATTTTATATTTCACAAACGTGTACATTATTTATGCAATGCATAATATAGAAATATGTACTTACTTTACAATATTTTTTTCAAAAAATCTTGATGTCAGAAACAAAAAAATGTCTGCGACTATCACGATAAGAGATTTAAGTGTACCTCAATGAGGAAATCTTACGTTAAGAAATATTTGACAGCTATTTTTGTTTGCTAGAATAGCAAATCTCATTAAAAAAATTCTCCACAAAATTTAAGAGATTAGCTGACGTCTGACAAAATCTCTTAATTGTTTACGCAGAATACTAATTCCTGCTGAAGGCTTTGACAGCCCAGTTAAAAGGATAAGATCTTCTTATATCTTACGGTAAGTCTTCTTTTAATGTGGAAATATTCTGAAAAATAAGCACACTGTTGCCATAATTATTCTGCTTCTGTGAAAAAACCGTTTTTATTTGTAACGATGGTAGCTTAATTGATAACTTCTTGGAGTATATTGTAATTGATGGAGATAACAATTTCCGTAATTTGCCTAGTAATTTTACTCAGGGGCCGATATATTAGCTTCTTCATTATAGCTTAGGAACGATGCTATTTTTCAAACTTACACGTAAATTGCATCCATTTTACAACCAATTTTCAAATAAATTTTGAAGAGGAAAAGGAAACCGTCAACATAACTGTAAATTGCGTCATTCAAACAAACTGTACAAAATCATGATCGTAGAAGATCGTAAACGAAGCTATTGTAAGAAAAACGGTGGAACTTTGCACTCAATACTGAATCTAAGTTTCTTGTACAGCTTTAAAAGTTCTATGATTATGTAATCACATCAAACGTAGGAATACTGTGGAGAAAGACATATTAAGGGACATGTACCTTCTTTAAAATTCCCTCATTTCTTAAAAGGAATTATCCTAAAAATTACGGAAAATGAAAATAAAATCCCGGCTAACATTAAGACATCGTGATAAGCCCTTAATACCCTTCTGCTTATGTTGGAACGTCGTAGGACCGAGCAAAAATGAGGAAGTCCTGAGTGAAGGAGTGAGGCAGGCAACTTCGGTTTAGCTTTACCTTTTTGTACACATAAAAGACAACGCTAGAAAATTACGATAAATGCTTGTCTTCCTCCATTTGAAGTGAGAGTAGGTATATACCTCTTGGAGCACGTACGAAATATGAGGATACTCCCATAACTCCAAATATGCTATCATGTACCACTTTCTTAATGAAATAAATTTTCTTGCTCTTATTGGCAAAGCCGAATAGCGAAGTGCTTTACATGTAAATTGTAATGAGATGTCAAGTTCTGTGATATTAAGATGTTCGTGAAATTAACTCATAAAGGTAAATTGTTCGTCTGAAATGGTGGTAAATCTATGGCAGTTTTAGATTACTGTTCTGAAAAGCTGCTTTTGGCAGGTAAGGTGCCATACATTAAAAGAGAAGTTTTGGCAGCAGTTCTTTCATTATTTTTATATTTTGAGGATAAGAAAGTTTTGTTTTTGATATTTATTTTGAAATAT
Source organism: Dioctria linearis (assembly GCA_963930735.1). Lineage (NCBI taxonomy): Eukaryota > Metazoa > Arthropoda > Insecta > Diptera > Asilidae > Dioctria > Dioctria linearis. Next base: position 108,457,507 of record OZ005743.1, read on the forward strand.
TTAATATTTATTGGAAAATCAATAAAAATAAATATCGTAATTTAGAGGTTATTGTAAGACAAGGAAAGCATATTTATATAAATTTTTTGAATTTTTATATTTATTCAGTGTATCGGTGAACATGTCAATTCTTTTTATATCACGTGTAGGATAATCAAAAGTAAAAGAAAATGAAATTAATGTAACAATAGACACGAGTAAGTAGTTCAGAAGTAATATTGAATATAATAGGCATGTTCTTTTGTGTCTCTTGCACTGGTGCACTTATAGTGCAAACTACACTAATGTTATTAAAAAATACTTTGCTGTCTTTAAATGACCACGATTTCCTCTTTTCCTTTGTTGAACTTACACAAATTAATATTTTTTTTTCTTTTTATTTAACGTTTTATATATCGTTGCCTGCGATAATCCTCCAACTTTCATAGCACCCAAAGAAAATTGTTCACATTTGTGTGTGGAAAGCTACCAGGATATAAAAACAAAGCTCATGGGTTATGTGAGGCGTTCTTTTGTAGCAGCAGTACAGTAAACTGGAGAGCATGCAGAAAGGAACACAGCTAATATGTCCCAGATGAAATCATTCTCAGATTTTTAATGAATTTTGAATTATACTTATATCGTAAATTATTGCGTTTGTAATACTATTCTTCACTGTTTTGTTAGAAAGTTATTGGATTATGTTTGTGGTAAGTCATTTTAAATTAATGCATTAAGTTTTTCAAATATTTTGCGTTTTTATAATGCTTTCATCTAAATCACCAACATTGAATTGAAAAGACTTTATATAAGTTGAATAATAATATTATAAATTTCATTAATTCATAATTAAATCAAAATTATACAGGTTGTTTCCTCATAGGTGGTCCATAGAGCAGGACGTGATAGTACTCACCTAGAAAAAACAATTGAAAAGCAGGGAAATTTAGACCTCTATTTTCGTTTGTAAAGATGTGGTTAACATAACTTGCTTTTAATTTGACCTAGTGTTATGGAACTATGATGGGTGATTGGCTTGGACGTGCAGTCAAGACTGCCAGCATGAGCTGACTCGACGGACAGCGTTGACTGCAGGGCGGCACGCTAGTTCGCCTCAACTATTGGCGGAGAGTGTGGGGGGGGGTTCTACAAAAGACCTGCCGCTGCCGTCAGCCATAATCAAAAAAAAATCTTCGTGCCTGCAACAGAACAGACAGCACACACTCGGTCCTGAAGGGACCCTTACGTCACCTACCTGCATTCTAGTGGAAGGCGTAGGTGTTGTACCTTCCTTTCCAGCCCCATCCTCCCATTTGACCCTGGGTGGCACAATTGTCCAAAGTCCCTTTGTTGACCTGTAAAGAGACTACTGCGGACCTATACAACCTTCATGCTAGAGGGCGCCAGGATAGTGAAAGGAGAAATAACAAAAGCTTACGTTTCCATTACGTTATAAATCAAACTTTATTCATTAATTTCTCCGTTGTTCGAACATGCTTTTCAGATGTTATAAGTTACTCTATATCGTGAATTTCAACCAAAGAAAAATTCCGAATAACAAAATAAAGATAAAATGGAGTTTCGGTCATATGGTTAAGATACATTTAACTACCAATATTGGTAATACATAGTAATGAACTAAATTATATACGCGCGTACCTACTTTCAATGGAAATACTAATTATATTGAAATAATAATAATACTAAGAAGAATTAACGGATTAGTTATACAAAAACCCAGATTCAGCAGTGATTTGGTTTATAAATTCTTGCATTAATTCATGATATATATTTTCTATTGTGGTTGCTGCTGTTGTTGTTGTCAATTTTTTTCTTTTTATTAAATATAATTTCGTTCGAGTTGTGTATTCTTTTAAAATTGTAGTTTTATGCAATTTAATTAACTGTATGGGTATTTTGTTCCTTAAGTTTTATTTTTATGTAGTAATAATAATTAATAATAATAATAAAAGTCGTCACTTTGTGACATTATATACTCATAATATATCTAATAAAAATTATTTCTTGTTTTTAAATTGTATGTGTATTTTTGTTTTTGTTTTTCTTAACGTTCAGTTAGTGCTTAAATTTTATATATCCTTTTTTTTATGTGCGCCTAAGCTACCGAAGGAATTTATTAACATAAATCTGATTCATGTATGAAATATATGTATATGCAACAGATCAAAGAATTTTTTTCCTTTTTTGCTTAATTTAAATGTATAAAAAAACCAAGTGGCAACAACTTACATGGAATTCATTTTTGTGGATCCATCGCCGAGGCGCCTCCGTGATGATCCGCATGCCACTGCTTACTTGCTAAAAGAAACATTATAAAGGCAGCAAGCCCAATGTATCGCTTATATGATTTATCGAGAACCTTAATCCAAAATATGCAACTTTATGTGACCGACGTGATACACACTTTCCTTAGTATTATTCGTTTCTTGAAAAAATTTGACAACAGCCCAGGCATATAAATATCTCCTTCGAATTTTAATTAAGTGACCCCACGTATTGGTTTTCCTTTCCTTTTTCTTTTGGCAATCGACGACACTTTGAGTACGTATTCCACTGAGAAATACCAATAAACGAATCAAATAGACGCAATAATTATAGAGAACGCTGTGTAAATCATCTTTCATTGCATATGCACAGATTAATGCATCAGCTAACCAAAACACAGTATATGTAACTTGTCACCTTAGAAGGTGAGTGCTTTTAACAGTTCTACAGATTAATAAAGCGAAAAGAGCATTCACATTATCCAAAGAAATAGGAATCAAAAACAAAGTATCACACTTAGATTTACGATGTGAAAAAGATATTATCAAGATTAATAATAATATTCTTCGTTTAACGTTTTCTGTGCTTAAAGGTGCGTGTAGAAAAAACCTTTCAGCGACCTCATTGTCATAGCACGATCATAATGTCGCTGCATTTTTGGTTCAAATTCTGGTTGCGAACTCTTGGTCTCTGAATTGTATGAAAATGTTACAGTCTCTATGAGAACAGCAATTGTCCGACCGCAATTATGCAAATTGTGTACACATGTAAAGGTGATGCTGGTGGATTCTCTACATCACGTGGATTTTTTTTTAAATTAGCTCATGCTGAGGATACATTCTAAAGCATGTCTTAGATGTAGTACTGATTCTTGAAAATGTCCGTATGCTGCAAATATTTCACCCCTGAGAAAAAAATATTGGTAGAATATTTTGTAGAATATTTGTAGAAATCTTGAATGTACTACGATTCCTACTTCTTTGTTGATATTGAGGAGCTATCGAATTCCTAATCGACTTTTGGGAGGACTTATTTTGTGCAGATATATGGAAATAATTCTATTAATGGAAGATTTATCAATGAGGGACTGAGAAATATTCTAAATTTACTTACAATGTTTATATCCTGGCCGATGTTTCCGAAATCTTTTGGTTTATTCTCCTCGATGTTCCAGTTGAGGCGATTTGACTACAACAGAGAAGATTGCCTTCTTCCTACTTTTCTTCACCGACATGTCACACGAGCTTCAGGAAGCATTAATCTCGGTCGGGTGAGTTCATTCTGCGTTTTACATTAAGGCCAGCTTAGATGCATCAACATTTTACATGTAGCATATTGCTATATGCAACAGCTACGACCATAACACTAGTACACCTATAATACATATCTGCAGTGCTAGGGAGTTATTAATTCACAACCTATTCAGGTCATACCAAATTAACCAATAGTTTTTTAACCCCGGAATTCTACCCCATTTAATATTCACTTATTGGTAGCCATGTGTAAATATCAGACACGAACAAATAATAAACAAAAGAATTGAAATAATTTAGTGCAATACAATAACCCCAGAACGAAAAAAGCACGATTCCCGTAAGAATAATTTAAGATTCACATAAACAAATTTCAATTAGTTAGGTAAGGATAGTTAGAAATGAAAGTAATCACGTTTTGCACATTTTTCCTCATAATATATACCTCAACCTCAGTCTTATAGTAGGTACCGCGTTACATGAGCAACATGGCGAATGAGAGGAGAGGGCTGACCTGCTTTTAACCTCTCCTTCCCTTGAACCAACAATAACGATTCAGGCATGCACTTGCGAAGTGGAGACGTTGTAATCACATGTGGATAAAAACAGTGCAGTTGTTCAATCCACATATATATTTATAGAACCCTCGTTGAGATCCCGCCATCAATTACATCCCTCGATGAAAACTTTTTTCCTACAAATTACAAAAAAAGGGAAACACAAAGTATCAATGTACCATATTTCTATGAGAGAAACTTATATGATTCCTCAAACGTCCTGAACAAATGCAATCCATCCAAATCCTGCCTACAACTGTCCAACATATTTTTTGAGCTGAAATTAAATAGAAAATACAATAATAATATGTAAAATAAATAAAAATAGCTCAAACTTACCCAAAATTCCACGTCAAACAGCTGGTGTCACCACAATCAAAATTGGACCATCGAACCAAGCGTTGCCAGGGCAACATATTATGAAGCTGGGACATAGTTGTTCACGGCAGCTATAAAAAGGCGGCGAGCCATTCGGTTTTCAGAGTCTAATCTGAAAGCATCCTCCACCAGAGTCTAACTGTTTCCTATCCTTTGAACAAAAGTATAATTTTGTTCTATCCTTCATATAGAAGTCTAATTCTATTAAAATACACACTCCCAAAAATCTGACACTTGATCCCCAATCGTGTAACAGAAGTTTAATTCTGCTTACACGGTCCAGGACGTTGCGATTGAAGTATAGTTCTGCGCAGACGTTTTAACATTCGCTGTAACAGAAGTTTAATTCTGTTTATATGCCCCAGCACGTTGTAGTAGGAGTATAGTTCTGCCTACGCGTTTCAATACTCACTGTAACAGATGTATAATTCTGCTTACAAGTTGCAGCCGAAGTTTAATTCAGCTACATCGTCGCTCTCTTTCTCAGAAATTCCTATTAAAATTGTCGCTATCGAATTCCGAAGAAATAAAACCTTTCTTCTTCTTCTTTCCAGGAACAGAAGTAAGAACAGTGAGTGTGGGCAAAGCAGCATGACTTTTATATTGAATTTTTATTTTGGATTTTTTAAATTGTCGTCATTGTTGTTGTTAAATTTTAGTTGAATTTTTAATAGTATTAGCAGTTTTAATAGATTTTAAGTTATTATTAGAATTGGAATTTTTAAACAAATGAATTGTGATATTTATGTTAATTATTGTAATAAAAGTTATATTTGAACTGAACTTAAGGCTGAGTTATCCTTTACTAAACCGGCACCCTCCCTTACGCTCGAGACTAGATCTCACAGCAGTCTTCAGGCAGAAAGTGAGTAAAATTTACTCATTAACGTTCCGTGGTTAAAATGACGTTTTTTCAGTCCTTGAGAATAGCTTTGAGAATATATTAAGAGCTAATAACTCTTTAACGGCTACAGATAGCCAATAGAGTGAAATTAAAAAGGAGAGTCTGCAGTTTACAGCTTTTAGTAAAAAAAGTTATGTTAATTACCTTTTTGCAAAAAAAAATAGAGGTCAAAGTAATAAAAAAGGTAAGAAAATCCTAAATTTTTAGTTTAGACTACAACAACTCCTGAGAGGAAAGGAGTACGGGGTTGAGTAGTCGTTAGAAGGGACATGAAGGTCTACATACAATTAGCTTTAGACGGTGACCATGCACCTTTTAAAATACATGGTGTGTTTTTTTTTTGAAAAACTACAATGTTTTCTTAATCACCCTGTGACTCCGAAATGGTTGATATTGGCCCCCCTGGAATACAATTTTTTGTCTGACTATGTGAGTACTAGCACCTTCTTCTCTGTGGACCACCTAGGTGGAAGCACTTTGTATGGTGCCTACCTATATAATATAAAAAACCATCTCAGTAGCAAAGGTCCTCTTCATGAGTGCAGCGAGTGTAGGGTATGAGTTCTAAATCAATTTTCCACTCAATTCTTCAGAGGTGATTTTCTTGAAATTTGTCATGCATGCATAATGGTGAAAACATTTTGCACAATATTTTAATACATAAAAAAGGAAATGTTTTATTTTAAAAAACATAACTTTTTATTATTATGTAAGTTTGAATTCACTGGAACTTTGTTCACGGCTGTTGAAAAATATGTTGTTGGAAATTTTGTCAACCCTTTTTTCTATTTTCCATCAAGTTTGTAACTGATTTTGGTTTATAATTACTTCCATTAATCATTTTTTTTTAAATTGGATACGAATCTGCAATAGGTCCTTGTAGCGACACACAACCACATTTTAATCTACAAATTTACTACAAATTTACTATAAGTACCTTAAGCCACACATAATATGGAAGGAGGTTGAGTTCCCCTAGGGGAGAACCCTAGAAAGTAGGCCACTACACGATCCATTGGTCATCCTCAGGACCCCTGAATAAGTACATATGTCCCAACCAGGCGCCCTTATAAACCATAAGATTGGTCCCCTCCTTACATACTTCATAAAATTTATCCAGGATTTGTGAGCCAAGAAATCTATAACGTTTTCCGGAGAGAACCGGACAGTGACAAAGAAAGTAAGTCACCGTTTCGGATTCCTTTCTGCATCCTCTGTATGACGGGTTATCAACCAGTCCTATCCTATGTAAGTGACTCCTGAGAGAACAGTGTCCAGTGAGAATAGACACCAAAATTCTTATGATAGGTTTGGTCAGCCCTAGCAGCTGTTTTGTGAAACTTCGGTTAGGCTTACCCCACAGTTCCTTTGTTGTTCTACCCGAAGGGTCGTCTAATCAAACCACAAACAATAATTCTTTCCAATCTCTTGTAAAGCTTACGGAAAAGAGGACCGAGTTGTGTTGAAATAAATTCTCGATATAATGTACTGTACTAGAATCCAGCGAGTTTGAGATGACAGTCCGTCAGGAGATCAATCGATTAATCACGGCAGATGAAAAAAGTTTTGATAAAAAGACTCAAATTAAGCTAAAATATGCAAAATATAACATAATAGAAAATTGAAAATTCTTTGGGAAGACCATTCCAGAAACAGCCTATTTGGACAGGACTTTCATAACCAATTAGAGAGAAGGAGGAATTGTCAGATTCGTATTACCCACCGAAGCTGTGTGCTAGAAGAATTCGCACATATTATATGGTTTGCTGGCCGTAAAGTTAATTGAGTCCTCTCTGCTTAATATAACGTCTTGAGCAACCTACCAATTTTGCGCGGTTAGGTGAAACATGGTCGAACCCACGAAGTCCATGAGTGAAGCAGATATAATCATTAACGGCAACTTTCATCATTCAAAAACAAACGCTATCAACTCTAGGGAAATCATACTGATAAAAGTAAAGTACACCTTACTTTAGAAGGGTTTTGATTAGTCAACAATGAGTCAGATCCTATCAAGTACGGCATAAGCCTTACCAATAACCAAATTTGTGTTGTCGCACATTTCATACGTTAGTCGAAAATAATATCAAGAACTTTAGCTTTATGTACCAAATCTAAAATTGTATCATCCAAGTCGAAAACTACAAGATGTGAATCATGTCAGTCGACATAAGGTGCTATTATGAAATTCAATACATTGAGGCATTTCATGGTTCAGCTTTAGGCCATCGACTTTGAACCAAATATTGATTCTGTGAGGAAGATATCTCGTGTAAAAATAGTAAATTTATTGAAAATAATTTCAATAAATTCGCAAATTGCATTTAAGTGCAAGGTAGGTGCAAGTGGTAGGCGATCACAGTTAATCATACAGATGAGGCCTCTCTGATCGCTGGCTCGAAAACCTCACAACCCAACAAGTGTGCTTATGTTAACCTGTACATCGTCAGAATACATGTGCACGCTGACGTGCACTTATGAATAAAATAAATAGAAAAGTGCCCATTGTTGTGTCGTGGAGAACGTCGGATAGAAGCACTGAAAGGATTTGCATCCACTTTTACCATTTGTTTTCGATCCGTCGGAATACCTCGTATAAGAGTGCAGCGAAGGGACTGAAATCACGAGAGCAATCGAGTTTCTGAAGCAAGATCTTAAGATCAGCGCTGTCGACCGCTTTCGAAAAATCGAGTAGTACCAAGATAACCAAATATTTTTGGTCTAGTGTAGCTCTGGTATGAGTGAACACTTGCAATACTACAGTTTCGTAGCTATAGTGACGATGAAAGGCAGAATGCCACTGGCTTAGAAGCTCCCTCGAATTTAGCAGCTGGGAAGAAGACTTGAAAAAAAAATTGTGTTAATTAATTCACTGTGGTACAATTCGGCGAAAGGAAAAGGGCGAATCAGTCTTTACCTCATTACCCAGGTCTTTGTTGTTTGTTATAGAGAAGTTAAACAAGAGTTCACTACATCTGGGTTAAGCTCGCAGCACGTTTTCTCCTTAACAAAAACTCTCACTTTCTACAAGTTATACCAAAAGACTTTAGGAGGAAGATCACAGTTAAATTTAGAGCATAAGAATTTTTGTTGTGGCGATGCTGTGAGCTGCTGTTTGGTATAGGGAACGATCACGATCAGATTTAGAGCGCACATAACGGCGATTAAGAAACTCAGATTCTGGAATAATAGACTGGACCTTACACGTGTTCCAATGGCATCCATAAACTATCGAGGTCTTAGTTATAAACGGCACATATTTATGATATAAATAGCTAATAATAGTTAAGGTTACGATAAGAAAACGGGGCAAAAATTGGTATAATTGAGCTTGAAAATTATTTTTGCTAACATCAAAAATAAGAATAAAATCAAGCAGTGAAGAATTTATGGAGTTGACACATGTAGGAACAAAATTAATAACATTTAAGTTCAGACGACGAATATTTGCATTGAAGTCGCCACTCAAAAATTAGAATAATTTTGTGATAACGTCAGACAAAATACCTTCAAACTCTTGAGTAAAGTCCGATCTAAAGGCATTTGCTAGACGGTACAAACTTGATAAAATACGGTTAGGTATGATTCCCCAAAAATTTTTCAATGCCGACAAATTCGGTCACTTCTTCCTTCGATGAAATAGCCCGCCGTTATTTCAAAATATTCTTTACACAGACTTATATTTGCAATTAATCACAGCCGAACATGAAAACTGCAGGATCTGACCTTCGATAGGCATGCTTTTCACACGGACAATAATGCGGCATGCATACAATAAATGCAATAAAAATGATTAAAAGTCTCAAAAACAGTTGGTGATAAGTAGTACCTTCAATATATCAATAAATACTGATCTCTGCAATTTCATAAGAATTACACTTAAAATGGTAGGTATTTATTTTAAAATGTATGTTTTCAAATTTAAATTCATGAAGGAAGTGCAATTATTTTATTGTAATCGAAATACTCTTTTTTACCGTGGCTATGATATTGCTTTTGCCCTCAATGAAAGTTTCCAACTAATGCTCGCATTCATTACAGAGCGTGATAAAAGTTTAAATAGTTGCTAATTGCAAAAGTCACGTACATGAAAGTTCTGCACAAACCACTTCTGAAGTTGAAGTTAACTAGTATCCCCTAGCTATGTGTATAACGGTGGAAACGAATATTGAACTTTGTAACTACTTTACGTTTTGCAGCCACCTAAGGAAGCTCTTCTACTACAATTAAAAGAGATTACAATGAGCTCGTCGGTAAACTGCTTCTATCGGAACATTTACTCCTTACCTAATTTAATGAACTCGTGACGAAGGCCACTTAATAAAAGTGACACTCTCCCCTCTCCCTTATCGCTTCGGTTTTGACAATAATTGCAGTTAATATGTCCTGACATATATACCTACATAGACGATGTGCATTAAAATGCAAAAGGGAGAATTTCTTGACACGAAATATCTTGTGGGTGGGAAAACCGAAATAAACAATTTTACGAGGTTCAACTAAGGGTTGCAGGGGGTCGTTAAGAAAAGATAATGCAAAATGGACTTACTTATCCGTTGCTTTCGAAGTTATTACAATTGACGTAAAAAATTTATTCAATTTTAAATTATTTGTAATGATAAGACAATCCTGTAATGTCAATTTCGCTACTACGGGTGTCCATGTCTAATTAAGGGGCTAATGGGAGATATTTTGTCATCATCGATAAGGATTGGAACAAAGATGGAAATAAGGAAAGATATATCCACAGTTTTAGATAAATTTATTACACGTCCCGGCCAAGGCCACTTCAAACAATGGTGTACAAATCGACCAGGCACAGATTTTCTTTTTTACAAACACATACAGTTATCGAATGTATGTATATTTAAAACTAGCAAAACAAAAGTATATATGTAAAAGCACCAACCCCGTTTAAAGCATTCACCTCCTCTGCACATATGCTTACATCAATTTACTTGCGTTAATACGAAGACGAATTCCACGCACTTTAACTTCTTATTTGTTCAAGAAGGCATTTTTTTCGATTTTCCGGCATAATAATAAAAGCGAAAAAGATTTTATTTGTTATTCCATCACACAATCCATTTGATATTGGATGACAAGTTTCAAGTCTTGGTTTGGACTCATCAACAGGTCACAAATAGCGAAATTGGGTGATTCGAAAAAAGAAATAAAAGGAAAGAAATGCAAAAATGGAAAAGTCAGTAAAAAGGAAAAAAAAAAGGTTTTATTAAAAAAATGGATTTGTGTGATGAATAATAAATAAAATTATTTTGGTTTTACCATTATGCCGGAGCATAAAAAAAAAAGAGAATGTTTTCTTAAAAAAAACAAAGTTTGCCACCCGATAAAAAATCATAGAGTAATCATGTTTTCAATTTTTAGTGACGTAGAGAGTATTTTCTGCAGTTTTAAGTAGTCATTAATAAAAGTACAGTAGTAATGGTCATTAATGAAATTACAACACATTTGTATTTTGGCTTATATACAAATTGAGGCTTTTTGAGGCCATTCCCTTTAACTCGTACACGAATTTGTCTATTTATATATTTCTTTACTATTTTCGACACTCTCGTAGACCCACTTTTCGTCATCACAGCGAGCTGAAATTTGGCATACAGGTTCATGTCGCGTGATAATTGAATCTATCAAAATTTTAACCGGAAATTTCCATGGAAAACCCGGAAAATCGGGAAAAAATAATTTGAAAAATTTGGTACGAATTTGATTAGTGATAAATCCGTTTCAGGAAAAATTCAGAGTTTTCCGATTTTTCCGAAAAAATTTTCCGGCATTTTCCGACTTTTCCGGAAGATTTTCCAGTAAAAAAGTTTTCTAAATTATGCAGGATCAAGTTCCCTATCAACTGGCATCATTACCTTTCTCTCCGACAATGCGTGAAAACTTGAAGAAAAAATCGAGGAAAATTCATGTAAAACGCTTTTCTGGAGTATTTCAGACCAAGGGAAGCGTTTGAGCGTTTTGCAACCTAAGCCAAAGTTGTAGAGCGAAATGTGCATAAAGTTGCTTTCGTGGAAAACTACGTGGAAAACCCGGAAAATCGGGGAAATCATCGGACAAATTTTCATCGATATGATTAGTGATAAATCTGTTTCAGGAAAAGTGCAGAATTTTCCAATTTTTCTGGAATTTCCGGAATTTTCCGACTTTTCCGGAAAATTTGCCGACAAAAAAGATTTATAAGCTATGCGGAATCATTTTTTTTCCGTCCTACTGGCATCAATACTTTCTCTTCAACAATCACGAAAACGTGGATGAAAAATCGAGGAAAGTTCATGCAAATTTTTAAAAAAAAATCATATTAATAGGAAAAGTCTGTGGAAATATGGAAAATCGGGAAAATTCATGTTATATGGGATCAAGTTGGAATACAGCTAAAAAGCGAATTTCAGAAAACCGTTGCAGTACATCAACGATTTTATACTGGAAAAAATTTTGTTTTCGGATCGGCACCAAACATGACTTAAAAATTGTTTTAAAATATCTCCATGCAGCACGTAATAACAATTTAGTTAACGTGAGAAACGCAGAAAATAAAATAAGTCAAAAACGTGTTTTCAAACAAAACTGAGGCCAAGCTGCATGAAAAAGTAGAAAATAAACTTTTCTTCACACACAGATTTTATTCGCTGACAATCAGAGGTAATAAGTGACTTGATTCATGAAGAGAAAGAATATTCAAGAGGTCCCAATCCAAAAATCTGAGTCCTCCTCTGTGTGTGAAGAAAAGTTTATTTTCCACTTTTTCATGCGGCTTGGCCTCAGTTTTGTTTGAAAAGTCGTTTTTTAATTATTTTATTATTTTTCAGTAAGAAATTTTATAAATTTAAATGATAATAATGTATACAAAAAATATTATTCCTTAGCAATCGGTATGCCAGAAATGTACTAACACTATCTGTTTCTTTGAAATTTCTCGCCTTTCATTGCTGTACGATTTATGACCTTTTCAATATTTAATTTTTTAAAACAGAATTGCTCACATTTCACAAGTTACACCCCCAACGTGTATCTACCAATTGTAGAAAAAATACTCGGCGATGATTTTGCTTGAGGCTTGAGTGGAATTTTATTTTACATTCTTTACAGTTTCCGTTCAGTAGCATTTATCCGTTGATTAAGTAAAAGTTTGATTCCAGCAAATAAACTTAAGATTTTTTGGACATTTTTACATCGCGCAACGTAGTTAACATTAAAAGTTGAAAAATCGAATCTTGTTTACAGCGATTTCGGAGCTATTAACCGAATTGTACGTCATGTTTCGATTGATACGTACATCCATTGTTTTACTAACAAAAAGAGATTAATCTTCTAAACTAGAGAAAACAAATTTTCAGAAGAAATTATTTGTAAAGATTTTGATTTATTCTCTAATTTCGTTTTAAATGGGATGCCTCAGAGAACGATTCTTGCTCCTCTACTATTTGTCATCTTTATCAATGACTTATCTAATTTTGTGTGAATGTAATTTTAATCTATACGCTGACGTCATTTCAGTTTTTCCATTTCGGTGGATTAAAATTTATGGGAAAATCCAAAGTTACAGCAAGTCCACTCATCTCGACACCTCAGGGTTTGAATGTAGGTCAGTAACTGTGGATTTAAGTTAGTAGGTAACTCGGGAGCCAGTACAAGAGTCGGAAACAAGCGGCTGGGACGGGAACTAACAAGGGGAGGGTCCCTACTCGTCATCACCGATTTCGTTCAAATTCACAGTATATGTTGGGCTTGACTAGAAATGACAGTGTTGCAAGTCGCAGCTCCAGATGGCTAAGCGAAACCGAAATAATGCATAATATATAATGCATAATGTACAAATCCACCCCCCCCCCATATCTCGGCTAAATATTATCCGATTTGCAAAATTCTTTTTGCTAATTGTTTTGTGATTTTTTTTCTGATTTTTTGAGCATATCTTCCCTCCCCTTCCGATTAAGTTGCGAAATTTAATTTGCGACGGGCAAATTTTCTGTCTGAAAAATTCATTTCGAAACTTTGCTCCACGAATTATCATTTAATACAATTTTCGATTTTTTTGAGGATGCACCCTTATCAGAAAATTATCTATACAAAATTTCAGGAAGATCGGGTGTCATTTACTTATAAAAAAAAATAAATATATAAGAATTTTACGTGCCCACTTTTCGCCATCTACCGGCTATTTCTGGAAACCCATGGGCATGGCACTTACAGAATCTGAAACCTACATATCTCCTCTGTCGTTGAAAAGTTACCGGAATGAGTTTGGCGGATTTATTCAAAATCTACAAATATTTTACCGCGACAACTCCCACAAAAATTTGCAAATTTGAGCATTTTTCAAGGGGTAAACCTACAAAAAAATAGCGATTTTCACTTTCACCCGTATCCTGTCATGTGGGTACTTTTTGGAAAGCTCTCGGTGAGTACGTAACAAAAAATGAGATAGATTTGTTTTCCGCTCCACTTTTCGGTAGATTAGACCCAAAAAACCGTTATTTTTGAATTTCGGAATCCACATTTTTCTGATATGGTGCCATTTATCGGCACTTTCCTAAAATATTTTCAACGTGTTATAACAGCTATATTAATACTTGGGATATCTGCTATTTTTGTACAATTTATCTAATGCTAATGGGATAATCCTTCAAATAGTTACATATACATACATATATCCGGGATATAATAGCCAATCCCCTCATCATGCATTTCTTTATGTCGCGGCGGCATACTTCAAGCAGAATTTCTGTGCAACATTCTTGGAAAAATCACTTGATTGCCAGGCTCTGCTTTTATTATTTAATGCCTATCTTGAATCGGGACACCGATTTAGGAAAATTGGATTAAATGATAATTCGTGGAGCAAAGTTTCGAAATGAATTTTTCAGACAGAAAATTGGCCGTCGCAAATTAAATTTCGCAACTTAATCGGAAGGGGAGGGAAGATATGCTCAAAAAATCAGAAAAAAATCACAAAACAATTAGCAAAAAGAATTTTGCAAATCGGATAATATTTAGCCGAGATATGGGGTGGGGGGTGGATTTGTACATTATGCATTATTTCGGTTTCGCTCTAGAGCTGCGACTTGCAACACTTTCATTTCTAGTCAAGCCCAACATATACTGTGAATTTGAACGAAATCGGTGATGACGAGTAGGGACCCTCCCCTTGTAAGTACAGAGTTTTGTAGTATCCTCATTTTTGTGATGTGTAACTTATTCCACATCTTTCGCAATTATTACGAACGTAAACAGCCCTCGGGTTGAGACTTGAGACTCGTGAAATGCAGTCTATTCTCTATAGAATCGCGGATCAATATTTAATATACGTGGGAGCTTAGTCTGTCGGGCGAATATTCTGTAAGATTTTTTATTATCGTGCTATTGACAGTGAATTTAATTTTCAATTATGCTCAACTAAAAAGCTGCTGTTCATTTTATAGTATTTTTGGTTGATGGCACCGTTTGCAGAGGGGCATATGGCTGAGAAGGCTTAAAATGTATTCAGTGTCTCGCCATTGGGACCTTCTTTATAAGCCAAGAATCCGTCGTGGGGGTAGCTGTGATTCCTCTGGCATATTGGGTGACTGCAGATAATTTCTAGTAAAGATAGTCTACCTAAACTGAAGCTGTAAGTGTTATATCCATTAATTTTATTATGGCTGTTCCGGTATTGGTGTGAATTTCGCGTACACCAATTCTTTGGGACTCCACTAAGGCCGAATTAAACTAGAAATTTCTATTATTTATAAACAGCGGAAATGACTGTTTTTCTGATTCAATATAAAAGGTTTAACATATCACCCTTAAGCCGAACAATGATATTTCTCCGCTTTCTCAGAGATATTCGCCGTTTATTTCTTTAAGATCGCTCTACTGAATTTTAGAGTGTTATTCACCTTCGTCCGTCCTAAATATCTCTAAGAGTCAATAAAAAGAAAGGCAAGATGGATTTAACTTTAACCAAACTCCACGGTTTCTTTAAAAAAAAACTTGTTTAGCTACAATTTATGCTTTGAAAAAAATCACTCTTCACTTGATGATTGCTAACTGTAATTCTGTCATTTACAAATTCGAAATATACGCATTCATGTTTCCCGGATATCATGCTTGGTGGATCTGTAATATCTTATAGTACTATCACTATCAGTAAGTTAGTATGAAACTCAGTAACACTTTAATCTTTAAACGTAACATACAAAGTTTGTGGGACACTTCACTCCAGTTGATAATCGTATTATGCTCCTGAGGGCATTGACAGTTCACCTGATTTAGTACGGCTGCGAAATCTTCTGCAATTCCCTTCGTAATAATGCGACCTTCAATATTTCCCTCTGCTTTGCTTGCGGTCGAAAGAGATTTGATCACATTACTTCCTTCGCCAAATCGATTTATGGAAGTTATCTGAACTGTTATATAAATTATCGGACTGTAGTGCTTATCTGTAGTTTATTTTTCTGCACAATAAAATTAATTTTACAAAATTCCGTAGAACCGATGCATTGATGACTTCGCGATTTTCCCGTTGAACGAGTGAATGTCAACAACCAACTAATTTGAGGAGGAGTAGCAGCAGTTGCAACTATCGCAATTATTTTTTTGAAATTTTCGTATCAAATTTGACGTCAAAATATAATTTGTTGATGTTCATATTGTGACAGCTCCAATATATTTTTGAACAGCATTATCACAAATGAAGCATACTACCGTGAATTCAAATACAAAAAAGTTCAAACATGGATTTCAACACTTTTATTTGATACACAATTAGACGAAAGTCTTAATGATAACCAAAAAATGATTGACTCGATTTTTGAACTTATTAACGACTACCAGTGAATGAAGGCGAAATACCATAGAGGATGCTTTGACAAATATTTAAGAAAGCAAAAAAAAATGCGTCAGATTAAAATTAAATTACATTAATCCATATCTTTTGAACAACTTTTCTAAGCATCACACTTATATATTTTAAATCACTTCCTTTTGACAATACCAAATAGAAAGGGGCTCAAAAGTTGGCATTTTATGTCGAAAAGAAGATATTGAAAAAGAATTTGTTTTCTAGACTAGATCGACTACCCACAACAGAAGCTTTAAAATCTATTTAAATTTAACTTCCACAACAAATATTTTGTAAATACATAAAATTTTCTTTTTATTGAATTTATAAAGCCACAAACTTTTGTTTAACGTTTTTTGCTTTTTAACATTACAAAGGAAGCTTAAAAAATGAAATCAGGTAAATAAGTATTTTATTTCCACACACTATTTAATTGCAATTATTTTAATTAAAGATTCAAAGCTGTCACAAAATGAATTTAAAATATTTAATTAATTAATTTCAATAAAACTGAAAAAAATTTCATTTTCATACGTATTTTTTTTTATCATTTAGAATGTATATAAGAAATGCGTAAAGAAACAATCTTCGCACAATTATCACACTAATGAAAAACTCTAATGGAATTTTTTGCGACGATTATTCAGAAGATATCCTTTCGATAGTCCGGGATTAAATTAGTCATAAAGCACATAACCAAAGCCGTGTGATGTACATATTTGTACATCAAGAGTTCATTTGGGCTTCACTCATGCTACCCTGGGGATACGCAGCTTTCTTCCTAATAACAAAGCAACAATATAATCCCTCGTGTAACGCCAGGAAATTAATTTAATTTGCTTCAGAAAGTACGAGACTCCTGAGACCTATTAGCGCCACATGTACACAAGACTTCGCAAATGACTTGGATCCATTATGCAACTTCTTTAGTATAATGAAACCAGAGATAAATGCTGATAGGTCAGGCGGGTCCACTGACTTATAACAATGGACTGAGCGTATTGCCATTTTCCTATATGAAAGAAAGCCACAAGTTTTATAGTTTTCTCTTTCGCCCTATGGCAGAGTTGGAGCTACCAACACAAAATATTGCTTACTGAACGTTTTCTTATGCCATTTGATGTTTTTATGTTGGCTCCAAATGCAATCACGGCAGAAAGACTAAGGTAAAGATAGTGTTTACCATGCACAGTCTCTCTTGGCCATACGCAGGATTCAGGTAAAAATAATCTTTTGAAAATTAAAGTCGGAATGAGTTTAATTCCTTATATGCGATAAAAATATCACTTGGTTACAAGAAAGATATTTTTTTAACTTCATTCGATTTTCTTGAGTAAAATTTCATCTGATTGGTTGAGTTGTACAATTTTTTTGAAGTAATCGTTTTAAAGGGTGCTCTAACGGTGATATACAGAAACGCAATATTTGTGCCACATGATATAGCAAATCGCTCAGTCCAATGTGAGCGGGTCATTGGGCGGGTCGTAATCAGAGAGTGTTAATTGAATTTAATGTTTTGTACTTGTTCAATGACCGAACGTGATGGCACTTATCGCGAATATTCTATGAATTGATTTTAAACGGTTGACGAAAATTCTGTTAAATATAAAACAACAGATTTTTTCAGTCTAAATTTGATTCGAGTGGAAAAAATTTTGTTTGTAATTTTTTCACCCATTTTCGAGGAAATTTAAATTATACAGATTAGAACTCAAGAAAACCTATACATGGGTTGCACGAACTCCATCGAATACAGCGTGTTTCCTTCATGAAGGCCCATAGAGCGGGGGTGATAGTATTTAGCTATATGTTTATATAAATATATAAAATGTTTGCCCTTGAAGTAGGCTAGCTTGACTGGTATCTTGTAGTTGAAGTCCCCAGAGTATTCGACACCAAATAGATTTTATTCTTGACACGATTGACAGTAGTGTGAGACTAGTTTCACAGAATCTTGAGGTTGCAGGCGAGAGTTACAACCTGATGGATGACAAACGTCGATGTATTTATTAAGTTAGCTAAACCTAGGCAGAACTACTGTTGTCTAGTATAATGGCAGCACCAATGGTTGTTACTAACCAACAGATTCGAGTCGAAGCTGATATGATATGTATTTTGCGAAAATCTTAAATATATCGAAAGACTAATAGTAGTAGAGTTTGAGGTGAGTATAGTACGACAGCACAAACTTTTACAGAAAAGAGAAGTCGAGATATTGTAATCCGCTTCTATAATCTGGAAATCCTTTTCTGTAATTTGTAAGTCCTTTTATGTAATTTGAGAATCCGGTCCGGTAATCCATCTTCTTAGACTGAAAGCTTGTTTATCGGTTATTAAAGAGGCTGAAAGGAATATTATCTATTTCGTCCTGGTAAGCTGTAAAATAAACTAGAACATAAAAGAACATTATTTTATTTTCCAATTTATTAAATCTTTTATAAGTATTTTGGCTTGTTGTACATGGATTGAGAAAAACTAATTGACACAAAGAAAAATCTATCTTTAATTATTTAAAAAAATTTCTTCGCCTACCTAGCTAAAGCCATTTTGTACTCAGCAAGGTATCTCAAAGTATATTTTGCTAGAATTTAAATGTAGCTGTTACAGCGGTGTTTGTAATCCCACGAAAGTACACTCAACTGGTCAATCAACCAAACAGAACAAAAGCGTCGCCACAAGTAGCTACTTGTATATATAAACTTGTATAGCAGACGGGGCGGGGTATATAAACCATTTCAGAGTTACGGGTGATTCAGAAAATTTCTTTTTTAATTTGCAACTTTTTCAGATAAAGGATGTTTTGTGAAAACCTAGCATATTTTCTTAATAACCCTGCAACTCCGAAATGCTTGAAATACCCACCCCCTGCCGAACAATTTTTTGCGTGCCTAGGTGAGTACTACTACCTCCAGCTCTATAACTAGATCACCATGGAGTGAGCAGCCGTATATATACATATATATGTTGAAACAGCCAAGACTTTGAAACTGTCACTCAAAACTCGAGCTGCTGCTTACGAATAACAAAGTAACGTTGCTTTGGGTTCCTGGACACGAAGAAGTCAAGGTAATGAAAACGCGGACGATCTGGCTAAAACCGGAGCCCACAGTTCACATGCTGGTCCCTACCCCACATTTTCCCCACCAAAAAGCCACTTTAGTGGAACTGCAAAAATGGGAAGACAAGCAATTGGATCTCCTCTGCAATTAATGCGCTCGCTATGAGACAGGCGGAGGAATTCTTTACCCCTCTCCTCTCCAGACGCGCAAACTTATTAGTATAGTCAGGCTGTTTACTAATGCAGTAACTGTGGACAGGGCACTTTCCGTTATATTTTGAGAAAGATAAGTAAATCTCATGCTTAACTGTGTCAAGAAATTGGTTCCGGGTCTGAATTTACGTTTTGAATAATTTAATAAAACGACTCTCACTGAATAAGTTAATAACTAAATTTAAAAGAAGAATAAAAAAAAATATTTTCAAATTAAAAATTTATGACAACAAATGTTGAAACAGTTTTCCTGAAAGTCAAAAACAGCCAAACAACACTATTTTCGAATTGAGCGACCTCTAAATATTAATTAATTTCATTGATATTTTGCATAGAAGTTTAAGATTACATTAGCTAACAAATTCGGAATGTGCATTTAGACATTTTAATAGTTTTGAAAATCTATACGTTCTTGTGCCACCCTATACCCATGATATTTTAATAGAAAACCTTGGTAAGATATATAAATTGTCTGCGGCAAAACCCGTCCGGTCCAAGTTAACAACGAAGGACATTGCTGAGCGTGCCGAATGTCCGCAGTTTAGTTGTTTCTAGTAGTAATTAACACATTCAAAAATGTTCAATTTCCCCTGCAAGCATACAAAGGACAGTTGACGAATCGTTTAGTTATACCCTAGATGAAAACTATAGGGGTATACTGAGTTTGTCATTCCGTTTCCTCGAAATAATGATGGTAGAGCAAAATGAATTGGACACCCACGCATAATATTAAAAGTTATTTTGATTTTTGCATGTTCGTCCGTCCGTCCGTCCGTCCGTCCGTCTGTGCGCACGATAACTCGAGAACGCGTATACTTAGAGAGCTAAAATTTTGTACGCAGTCTTTAAAAAAAAAAGTAAAATTAAGGTCTAAAATGAGACAAATCGGGCAACTCCTTCGTGGGGTTGCCATACAAAACTATCGTTTTCCACTATATATTTGGACACTGCTTGGGAACGCATCGATATAGAGAGCTGAAATTTGGTACATGGTGTTTTCTTTGTACTAGCAAATAAAATTTCAAAAATGAACTAAATCGGGCAACCCCTTCTTGGTGTTGCCATATAAAAATGTTGGTTTCTTACATATACTTTGAAAACGATCAGTCCTAGACATTTTTATTGTACTAAAAACTTCTTCGGAATAAGAAGTCCTATAAAATTGGTTATAATCATTTTTTCTGTCCGACGAGCCGTTCTAGAAATATATGCGAGAAACCAATGCAAAAAATCAAAATTGGTCAAATGGGTGACCATATGAAATTTCACACGTGCATTCTTAGACAAATTCTAGCTTTTTCACTTGTTTATTTTTAAGATGTTCATGGGAGGATATTGTTTAAGATTTTCTTCGTGGAATTTTTTTATGGGTAGGTATTTAACATTTACTTATATATTATGTCTTATTTGTAGGTTATTTTAAAACAAAGTGAGATCAGTGAACCTGTGCAGGCTCCAATTCAGCTCTTAATTGTCTAAAAAAATGTGTAAAATGCTGATAATATACCGTTTGAATTAAGATTTTGGAAATATTCCCATCTAATGTAGTAGTGGAATATTCCAGGGAATTTGTTATGGAAAGTTTCTAATTCCTCCTAGGAATAAAGTCCTGAGTACATACTGAACGCTTTCTGTTTATCCCGGGAAAGTTGTGAGATTTATAGGAAATGAATGGGATATCTCTATAGGTAATTTTGTGTTGTATGGGTATATAGACATTTCGAGGTATGGATACTCATTTTCATAATTACGGATTTCGTTACTCTTAACTACTTTCTCAAATTTGTATAATATAATACACAGGTCTATATAGACTAATAACCTCTAAAAGAGACTCCATCGACTAGTTCAGCAAGGTCGTTACCTTTTAATGTGCCATTAGACACCCACACCAACATTTGTCTTTTAGAGAAACTTCTCAAGTTTATTCAGAGTGTATTTCTTTTACATTAATTTAATATTTTTTCCGACGTACATACATACGTCATACATATATGTACGTATTTAAAGATCTATACATATACATTTTTGCATTTAATTAAGAAAAAAAAAATATGGAATAATTTCAAACCGTTAAAAAATTAACATTCTTCCTTGCTTATCTTTGCAACGAAAAAATAGAGAAAAAGTCAAAGAAATATTTGCATTGAAAAGTGCTTCAAATGAAACTGCTGGGAAAAAGGCAAAGCTGTTAGGTAGTAGGTTAGCTATATAATGGGGATACCTCTGCAATATCGAAGGGATTCCGTCGTAGTTGGGTTTTCACATATCCTGAAGAGCAAAAGGGAATATCCCTAGAGAGCGTAATGGTAATGTAAATAATAAAATACAGCGCTGCAGTGAAGTTTGTTAATTAAGATAAAACTAGCAAAGACGAAAATTTTTGCAACACGAGTCAAGATGAGTTCATTATGATTCAAAACCGACGATAGATAGAATATTCAATCTAAGCATTCCGAGATTGTGGTCTGCTGCTGCTGCAGCAGCAAAAGATATAAAAGTAAAACCAAATAAAATTAAATTTAAATTGATATGTAGATTGAAGGCAACATGTGCTATAGGTGTACTTATGGCTCCCGCAAAATCGTCTGATTACTGATTAATTTCTATCGATTTGAGGTAATTTTCTTAACAAAATAAAATTCAGTGAGTTTTTGTTTTAATTATCTCTTCCTAGATTGATTCAAAAATAATCAAAGACAAAGTTGACTACCTGAGGTTGTCCTATTGATATCTGCGTCCTGCACACAAATCTTCCAATGGTTAATATTATTATAGACATTTTCGTTCTGTCAAATGAATTTATTGTCTGTTATAGCCATCCATTGGCAACGGGATGAAAAACAAATAAAAGTTGTAAACTGGTCATAAAATAATGAACTTTGATGATGTATAAATCTACTCACATAATATGGAAGGGAAATAAAGTGTTACATCTGCCATATTCATCCCATGTTGCCTATTAAGCCTTAGATGTTGTATAAATATTTATTATTCCTAGAATTTAATCGGCAGCAACTTCGGCAACAATCTCAAAATCTTGGCCGCGGACTCATCTGATTAAAATATAAAACCAGAAAATATCTGATTATCTGGGATCGGTTTATTACCATAACTATGTCTACCGAAAAGATTGCTGCAGTGGGGGACAGAATCATCTCAACCGCAGCACTCGCCAACAAATTTCAACGAAGAAGGATTACCCAATTACCTATGCCGACAACAATTGAAGCTGATCGCGAAATACCCTGCAATCAACGGTTCATTTAGTACAGCGGAGATCATAGCTTCGATTTGTATAGAACTATCGTAAATAATTTTAATTTTTTATGCGATTTCAAGGAAAGCGCCGCATAGACTACGAAATTATCTGCCGGCTAAGTGGAGGTCATAGCTCCATTTTGGACCGACCGACATCCCAAAAATAATTAGTTTTTTTGCGTTCTTGATAAAAACGGGCTCCGAGCGACCCGAGGTATAGAACGCGAAGTCCTCTGCGATTAAACCTGAAAAAATTATTACTTTGGTATGCGAGCTGAGTAGTATTTTTCCCAAGTTCGCTGGAGTATTAAAGAAAAAAGTATTCGAAGTTTTGGTTTTTTATCGGTATTAATCCATACCTTTTCACTTATATTTGATGTGTGGTCCTTTTTCGTGATCGGCCAGTTCAATCAAATACTTTTTGTTCAATGTTGTATACTTGCTATTAATTTTTTCAATTCTTTTGTTTATTTAGCTTTTTGCTCTTTTTTTTATTTTATAAAAATTATTTAATTAATTAATTTCTAGTTAGATTGCTTTCGAATAAAGATGCTAGTTTTTTTTAATTAAATAAATTTTATTTACTTTAGAAAACATTAAAATTTGGTTGAGTGCAGCCACTGTTACAAAACCACTTGACGCCTAACAAAAATTGTATGTGTGTAGGAACTGCAGTGGAACCCATCCCTCACGTCATGCCAGTTACATCTGTATTGCACAGTGGATTTTGTGAGATTTGAAAATAAATTGAGGAGTATAGGGTGTTCGGAGAGTCCTGCACTATATTTACGGATTTGAAAGCTAGAGTGAGATATAAAAAGAAATTATATTGTTGAAAAAAGAAGTGGGTGGGGATATTATGGGGTAGATTTTTAGAAACTTTTTCCACCCATTTTCTACAACTTTCTCATTAAGCACTCTATACAGATAGAAAACAAATGATATTGGTAGTCTAAGATTTCTAAAAAATATCCTCTCAGCAGTCCGCTCATATTTTGCCGGCATCTTTAGTGATGATGTGATCATATTTTGAGGCTTCCGCCAGCAAGGGCAATTTCCTTATAACTTTTCCATAGCATATGATTACATAATGCCTGGGAAAAGACAATAATTAAATTTTCAAAACTCTACTCCAATATTTGCGCAATATACTTCTGCAATAATGGGCCCCACGTTGGGCGCCACAGTATGATACGCTTCAATTTGAGCGCAAGTAGAGATCTCGTCAATCCCTGTCCTACCTCAGTAAGAAGGTGTTGCTCTAAATGAATTATAAGCGAAGTGATGGGCGCCATGTAATTTTTGGATAGACGAAAATCACAAAACCTATTTTCTTCTTTAACACGATATAATTTCGGTGATATGATATGTTCGAGAACTTGTTGCTACAAAACTGAGATTAATGTCAACTGCGTGGTATTCACATGAAGTTAGTTAACGCACCGTGGATGAGCATCTTAATTACAAGTGATTTATCATGGGTTTTAGAACCCTAATTATGCATCGCCATGCGCCAGCCAGCCACAAAATAAAAAAAGGAACAATATTGCAGAAACAAAAAATATACTTAGCTCTTTATTGCCAGGTTTTTTCCGGTTTAAATAATCCGTTTACTTTTTTTTTGCTACACTCTTTATATAGTGGTTACCAATTTTTAACTTCTCTACTCCTAACAAGCAACACCAGAAACTTCTAGAACAAATCCCAGTCTACTTTGCGATCTCTTATCATCAGCCCCAGCCTCCGAAGATGCCAACCGATTTATTTTTAATTACCTTAATAACCTTGTAATCCAATTTGACGTCCTTTGCTATTTTAATTATTTCCTATTTATTTTTCCCTCCTTTGCAATTTTAATTAGTAAATCGGGAAGCCTTATTGGGACGAAACCTGAACGAATTAATTATGGAATGGGTATAGAAACGAAAGACTGGGGTCCTGTGGCTGGGTGGTTCAATAGCGGAATTTTGAGAAAATCAATTTAATCTTAGAAAATGTTGATGCGCTCCCAGGCCTTACAAGATGCTTACAATAGAGCAGTAATTTCCTCTTACATTCTACCTTAAGAATAAGATAGTTTGAAGCGGACCATGATGGACATGATGGACCAGAGTGTGACGAAACAGTAGTGCGTTCATATGGCTCCACAATTTAGCTCCACAATTTAGGACAGCTGAAAGGCAATAGTGGCGCAGGGGGATCTGTAGATGATCAGTACACAACTGAGAGACCTCCGACGAACGTTCTCAACCATATTTTCCCTGAAATAAAAATTGCCTACAGTATCAACAGTTCCCAAAATTAGGGACACGTGCAACAATCACTTATACCACTTAAAAGTATTTACATGCAGAACTACCCATACAGCACAAAATTACCCAAGGACATCCCAGTCTTGTCTCAAAGATCCCATACCTTTCCCGGGATAAACTGGAAGTATTCAGTATGTACTTAGGACCTTCTTTCTAGGAGTTATTAGAACTATCCCATAAATTACTCCCTGGAATATCTCACAACTACTCTCTATGGGAACATTCTCAGTATTTTACAGACAAATACATAAGGGATGTGCAGGACAATTTTGGGGCAAACATGGGAAAATTGTTTTCCCCCTTCCAGAATTTATTTCGATATGTTATCTGATTCCGTGGTTTCTGGTGAAAGCACTAATTTGTTGCTTGGTGTGCCTCCGTGTGTCGTTTTTGGAGAACAAAAACAGAACAACAAAATATGTATTGAAATGAGAACTGCGTTGATTAAGCCACCTACATGCGTGAAACTATATTATCTTCTGCAATATTTTCTTGTTTTAGCAAGTTGTTATTTGTACATTTCAGAACGTGATTTTTTTTGTAATTTATGTGTTAAAAAATATTGAATTTATGTTTTGTGCAAATTCATGCACCTCTGGCATATACTTTCCAGCCATTACTATTATTTTTTTTTGTGAAATTCCTACCCATAAAAAAAAAATTTAGTCCCACAAAATCTCAAACAACATCCTTAGATATTCCCCCGTACATTCTGCCAACAAACTAGGTGATCCGTAAGACATCCTAGGTACGTTTGCAACGGGGATTTTATATTATTGAATGCGTTAACTGTGCCTAAGTACAACCACAGGAAATCCTGTGGGAAGTGCATGGGATGTACCAGGGACATTCCAACTCCAGATATTCGTCACTCCCAGGAGTATCCTAAATTGTTAACTGGGACCGGAAGAAATTTCCCACGGACAATTCATATATCCAACCAAGATGTCCCAGTAACACACCACGGACATATTTGTGCTGTGTAGGTGTAACAGGGGATATAAAATTCCAATTTAAGCCGAGGTTCTTTTGCAATAGTTTATTACTGAAAGTTGTGATTGTAGATCCATTTTCCATTACTAACTAAAATTAAATTCGGTCGGATATCTTTTGAACGAGTTGCGAAAGATGTTTGGAACTACATACTGAAAATCTTTCAACTATTTTCCAATAATTTCCTCCCTGTTCTTTATTATTTTATCAATATCCCTTTTCAAGAAGATAACTATTAAATATTAAAATGCCATTCGGATGCAGTTAGATCCATTAATTTATTTGGAAAAACTCACGATACAAGTAGCCATTGATTTAAAAGTATCTGAAGACTGCGAAAAGAAATTTAACAAGTTTTTATTAACTCATACAACTTTTTTCTTCGAAATATCTTCACTGAAAGCATCTACCGAAATTTCGAAAGTGTATCTTCATTCATTTTTTAGAACCGACAACATTAGCACAAGTTAATCGCTTTGATATTTCTGAATCAGGAAGAGGCTTGAGCTTGAACAATCTGCAGACAGAAAACTATGAACATGTTCCAAAGATTGTTGTATAAATACCACTTCTGCTGTAGGATATCAATTTCATTATCTCATGACTTCACATTTCATTTCTAAAAAGGAGGTCGTTCAAATTTATAATTATCACAAAGGTGTTCAGCCTGATTTAGTTAATTTGAAAGTGTTTTTCTTCTTGTTGATGACATACATCCAAAATATAAATATATATGTAATCAAATTCCATTTCCACTGAGTTACAATTTTGTTTCACATTAGTGCTTTAATAACACAAGGAAAACATAATTTCTTTGTGAAAAGTGACTTCTGAGAAGGTGTATTCATGACACCCTCCTGAAATTTTCTTGATACTTTCTTAAAGGCATACAATTACTTTGTCATCAAAGCACTGGCTAAGTAAATAAAACAAAAAACAAAACTGAATCAACAAAACGTAAGTACGAAAAGTGCATAACGCTCCTTAGCATACAGAAAATTTCGAAATACCTGAGGAATTTCGTATATTAAATTTCAAGGAGCTTTGAATATCAAAGTTGATTAAAGTTACTTTTTCTTACATACGGATAAGTAAAGATCTCACAATGCCCCTTAAAAAGTCAATAGCTGTGCGTCTTTCTACAGTCAAATTGATTTTACTTAGTACAAGAAATCTTCAACAAAGTAAAGCAGGATTACAAGATCGTAAAATTAAAAATTTAAAAGAGTTCTTTTAACAAAATTTGGAAAGAGCTTATGGCGTAAAATTTGGGAGAATGTTTGATTCAAGCGAAAATTATCGAAAATTTATAAATCTTATTTGGCTTTATCGATATTGCTATAAGCATCTCTTTTTGTGAAGAAATCAGAATGGGCATTTTTTTGGGACCCGTTCTCTACCACCTTTGTAGAAACGTAATTATATTATTATATTCACATTGCTTTTTCTATTAGAATACCTATACTAAAGTCGTCAGTGACCAAACTTATGGAACATTCAGAGTGTTTGAGCCTAGCCATAAG
Organism: Dioctria linearis; assembly: GCA_963930735.1. Classification (NCBI taxonomy): domain Eukaryota; kingdom Metazoa; phylum Arthropoda; class Insecta; order Diptera; family Asilidae; genus Dioctria; species Dioctria linearis. The sequence goes on from OZ005743.1 coordinate 108,485,070, forward strand.
TAATATTTTAATCCAATAACCAGAATCATAGAATTACATTCCTTATTTTTTTAAATATGCGAAAATGAAATTCATTACAATTGTAAATTGCTTACTAATAATTTCTTACCTCTTCCATCATAATTCTCAAGAAATATTCAACATTAAAGTAAGGCTAACAAGATCATATTGTATGAGAATTTTGATAACAGAAGACGAAATGACAAAATCATTCTGTAAGATTTCCTGTCCAAAATATATATCATATTTCAAAGGAAAGAATAATTTAGAATTTTACTGTTATGTAAGTTGGCGTTAAGTGATTATTTATATAGAAAAAAAGAACTTTGAGAAAATAAAGTACAGTTGTTCGTCACAAGTCACAAGTTATTCTTTTCAACATTCATCATCAACAACGTATTAACGTTGGGTACCTATTATAATCTTTGATTTAGGTTAGTATTGTTGAACTGCTTATCAATCGGATTATCGAAATAGAGAGTCACATCAACTGTGTGATGTATCGACAAGGTCTCTACCCCAGAAGATAGCAGCAACATGTTTTGACTGATAATCTTCCAAGAATGCGTTGATATTTTACTGCATCAGGCAGGAGGTCATAGTACTCACCCTCCCAAACTAAAGAATTTTATGCAGCGGGGTGGGGTCATCTCATCGTATCGGAGTTACAGGGTGATTAAGAAAAAATGCTAATTTTTCATAAAACACCCTGTGTCTTAAAAAGTGCAGGGTGTAAGTACACCGTTAAGAACCCAATGTAAAATGAAGCTTTCTAACGATTGCTCAATCAGCTCCGTACTCCTTCCCTCTTCGGAGTTATGAGGGACCAACAGAGGGACGGTTTAAAATTATGCATTTGTTTTTACAGTTTTTGGTAGTATGACATGTCTAGACTGCGCTTTTCAAATATTTAGTTTAAACTCAAAGAATTACAAAACTTATGCATGTGTCTGCACTCTGTGTAAATTTATGATCCTTTTTAGGGTTCCGTACCCAAAGGATAACAACGGGAACCCTATTTCGAAGACTTTGGTGTCCGTCCGACACCAGGTTATATCTAATGAGCCATAATAGTTAGAGAGTTGAAATTTTCACAGACTGTGTATTTCTATTGGCGATATAATAACACATAATACAATTAAAATTAAATTAAAAATTAACAGGAAACGTGATTTTGCGGCGTTTTTTCCTCGTTTTATTCTCATTCATTATTATTATAATAAGTAGGCATTTTTTTTTCAAATGACAGCATTATTTTTACACATATGGAAAACTTAATAAAAAGTACATAGTGTTAAATTTTGTACGATGGTACGTAACCCTTCGTGCGCGAGTCCGACTCGCACTTGGCCAGTTATTTAGTCTTCTCCATGAAATATTTATAATTTTAACTGGGAATAATTAGTTAGGCGCGTGTAGTTTTAATTATGATCTTTTACTAATCATTCTCTAAGTAATGATAAGATTATTTAACTTTGCCTAGACCCGGAATGCACCAATAAAGGTAAAATTAAACAAAAGGGAAGCAATTTAAGCTTTAAACGCGATTTCCCAAAAACACAATTTTTCGTAACGGCTCTCGATATTACTCAGTCAACTTACATTGGATCCACTTGCAATTTAGTCAAAAGGTAGCTTGTTAGACTAGTTTCAGTTAAGGATAGTTTTTTTTATTATTTAAAACCCTGGAAAGATATCCTACGCCTTAGAGGCGCTCGCGTGAATAATTTATTTCGTTATTTTTTCTTTATGTTTAAATTTATAAAATAAACAAATATATCATACAATTGTATTTTATTTATAAAACTAAACCTATAGTTTTAAAATAATAATATGCATTTTTAAAAAACATAACTAAATAGCATAAATACACTCACCTGAAAATTGTGCGCCTCTGAAGCGTATGGTTATCTTTTACGTAAGTTTTAATATGGTTATCTTTCTTTTAAAAATAAAGTAAAACAATTGTCGGAATTTTGGAGGAAAATTGAAATTTTTTACTTCAGTTGGCTGCGATTTTGGTAAACATATTTGTAAAAAAACAGGCTGAGTTTAATTTAAATTACATTTATATTATTCTTGAAAATAAAAAAATCATTTTTTTTTCGTTACAACCCCGGAGAGCGGGAACCAGAAATGGACCCTTCTCGAGCAGACTATCACTGGACGACCTTTTGCACCATTAAATTAAAAATTTTATTTTGAAAAACAAAACAGGTTTTATTTTTATAAATTAACCTACGTCTCTTAGGATGCGAAACAAAATTTAAGCTCTCACCCTGTTAGATGCATAAAAAAATTCCGAATTTTCAACATTTATTTTATCTTGACGTCTTTTTTAAAAAGAGATAACATAACATGACTTCTAAAAACGTATCATATATTCAATTGTTAATAGAGCTGGTTTTTCGTTCAAATGTGGTAGAGCGATTTTAATAACTTTCCTTATATAACCAAGGCTTTTTATTGTGCATTTGTTAGGATCACCTTGGAATATTCTAGCCCGGTCCGGGGTCTTCTTTTTATACCTTAATTGAAAGCTAAAGGGTATACTAAGTTTGCCATTGCCTTTGTAAATCGTAAAAATATTGCTAGTAGAGAAAAATGGGTGGACACCCACGGATAATATTAAAAGTAATTCCCTCTATCCATCTTCATGATAATTCAAGTTTACTTACAGATCTGAAATATTGTCCATGGTCTTTATAAAAGAATTGTAAATTTTAGGTCGAAAGTCGGACAAATCAGGTAACGTCTTCGAAGGCTTGCCATAAAAAAATTTTGGTTTTTCACTATATATTTCTTCTCTGCGAGTAATTAAAATCAGGATACACTCGAGAAAAGGCAAAAGACAATATCCCAGTATTGGATGTTTAACTTATTCCAAATTTTGAGCCCTTTTTAGCATCTTCTCTCCGGTGAATTCCCTGATGAACTGAGATTTTCTTCACTTATCTTCGCCTCTTACTAATTACGAAATGCATGAGTCACATTACCTTGCACCTTTAACAAATATTTTATTTATTTTTACTACACTTGTATTATTGTTAAGTTAAGTGCTACCGATAACTTGCTGATTTGATTATTTTTTTTTTTACTTTTCTTCTGTAATTTTTAGTAGCTGTTAATTTTCCTCTTTTATCTTTTAAAACAATATGGCTAAAAGGCTAAACAACTAAAGAGAAAAGTCTTTAGTTGTTTAGCCTTTTAGCCATATTGTTTTTAGTTGCCATTTTGACATTTAGTCTTGGTGCCCATTTAGCACATACGGAAATTGTCCTGCTGATATTATTTGAACAGAAAAACGTTCTACTAAGCACATCACTATAGGTTTCATTGTAAATGGTCTAGTGGCACAATTAATTTTACAATTAAATTTTGCGAAATTCTTTCCACCAAAAAATCTTTTGATCTAAAAAAAAAAAATGGAAAAGCAATAGCCTGCACAGTTTCAAACTAGTGAAAGTATATTCTATTAAATAACCGCGAAGACATATTTTAAGTCTACTTTAACCCTTCAAGTATATATTCGGCAATCTAAACAACTAGATATATATGTACTTACGTATGAACCTACTTCAATGGTTAAAGAAATAATAATATCTTTAAGAGTTTATCTGTTTAGTAAGGTATCCTGTTCAGTCCGCATACATATTTGTACATCCCTCGTTGAAATTCCGCAATCAAATTATATCCGTCGATGAAATCAGATTGTCCTAAAAATCTATAAAAAAGGAAACACAAAGCATCATGTTCCCAATTAATATAACACAATATATTTAACTGATTATTCCACCACAAATCCCATCCCAATCCTGCCTACAGCCGTTCAACATATTTATAGAGCTGAAATTAAATAGAAAGTACATTAATAATATGTAAAATAAAAAAAAATAGCTCAAACTTACCCAAAATTCCACTTTCCTCCAAATGTTTACATTTTTGTAATGTCATCTAATGACATTACGTCAAACAGCTGGTGTCGCCACAATCAAATTTGGACCATCGAACCAAGCGTTGCCAGGGCTGTTCTTGGCGGCTATAAAAAGGCGGCGAGCCGCAGCAAAATCACCATTCGCTTTTCAGAGTCTAATCTGAAAGCATCCTCCACCAGAGTCTAATCTGTTTCCTACCCTTTGAACAAAAGTATAATTTTGTTTATTCCTTCGTATAGAAGTTTAATTCTATTAATGTAGAAGTATAATTCTACTTATATCCAACATCCAATTTTGCACCATATTATAATTTTAGAGTCTAATATGAAAATATCCTCCATCGGAGTCTAATCTGAAGCCCATCCTAGGAGCAAAAGTTTAATTTTAATCTATCCTTCATATAGAAGTCTAATTCTATTAAAATCCACACTCCCAAAAATCTGACACTTGATCTCCAATCGTGTAACAGAAGTTTAGTTCTGCTTACATGCTTCAGCACGTTGCAGTCGAAGTCTAATTCTGCTACATCGTCGCTCTCTTTCTCAGAAATTCCTTCTAAAATTGTCTATATTTGATTCCGAAGAAATAAAATCTTTCTTCTTCTTCTTCTTTCTAGAAACAGAACTAAGGACAGAGATTGTGGGCAAAGCAGCACGATTTTATATTGAATTTTTATTTTGGATTTTTAAATTGTCGTCATTGTTGCTGTTGAATTTTAATTGAATTTTAGTTGAATTTTTTAATAGTATTAGTAGTTTTATTAGATTGTAAGTTATTATTTGAATTGAAACTATTGAATTTGTGATATTAGGTTAAGTATATGAATTATTTTAATAAAATTTATATTTGAACTGAATCTAAAGCTGAGTTATCCTTTACAAAACCGGCACCCTCCCTTACGCTCGAGACTAGATCTCACATATCTAGATAGTTCAAAGTGCATCCAGTAAAGTTCTTAACACGACATACAACATAACTGCTCAGTTTTTGGCAACTCATTCAATATCTTTTCAAATCTTATTTCTCCCCATTTTCAAGGCCCAAAATTTATCTATCAATGAAAATTCAATTTACGTTCAATTTAGTGAACCCCACACGCCCTTAAATTATCCTTAAACAAGACACGTGATGCGGGTAAGAACTTTTAAAAGGTCCCAATCGTAAATAAGATTAAAGTGTGGAAATTTCCACGAAGTTACCAACTAAACAATATTTCTCGTCTATCAATAGCAAATTGAATCAGTTTAAGTCTTAGAATTGATCATAAATCGTATTTTCCATTCACATACCGTTAATTGACTCCACAAACAAAGAAATACGATTTTAATAGTGTAACACATCACGTGCCGAGCTGTTATGGTAATCAGATGTAATTATCAAGGATAGCTAATTGCTGATGCCACCCTTACAACAAGCATTCCGCGGCGCTTTTGTGCAGGAATTAATGATGCAGTAAGAAATTTATTGGTTTTTTAGCTTGAAAGACTAATGCTATGCTACACTATATAACTAACCATTAACTAATCTCCGTTATGTGCATGCACTTTCAGTAAATAGAAATTTAAGAGAACCCTACAGCCTTCCAGCTTCACCTTACCAGCTCTGTTAATGCAAAAAGAAAGCCCTAATAAAACACCTGTTGTATCTTAAGAGCTCCATTTTTAGTATTCCAAGCACAACGACCAACAGTGCTTCTCAATCTATAAGTTTTTTTTAATGTCATGCCTCCGTGCAAGGAATATTTCGTTCCCATGCCTTTGAAATTACAAAGAATACATAATAATTCTAAAAATCTACTTGTATGTTTGTTTGTTTGTTAATCTTTCATCTATCAACTTACATGATCGATAATTGTGAAATATCGCACATACCCTGCATCATGGACACAAACTAGAATAATTTTTAATCAGGTCAATCTAGTATTTCCTTCGGCATAAAAATAAAGTATAACAGTAAGTCAAAACAAAGACCTGATAAAACAAGAGTGACAAGATGAAATTCTTGTTTTCAGCTAGAAAACAAAATTAATTGTTAAATAAAGTTTTTGCCATGCTTCCGTTGTGATCCGATAGATGGCGCTGTTCGTATTAAGAGCGCAGTGTAGTTTCGTCCTATTCGCCAACTGTAAGGGTCCTCCTCAAAGTATCTTTTTGCCGCGTAATTTGATCCGAAGGTGTCATTCGACCATACTTTTACGAAATTTCTACTAGCTATGCCATTACTATGACTATTGAGCGGTGCAGACATTAGAACATAATAACAAACAGGTATACTGGCATTCATATAAAATTTGTATAGATGAGTCAAGCCGAAACCTCCTAAAAATATCCCGAAGTAGTAAGTGATCACGAAGGATGCAAACACAAGACACTTGCAATGCGCTCTCTCACTAGAAAACTTGAGTTCAACACAAATATTTTTCCAGCTTCACTTAATTTAGTCAATCACAATTCCGGTTTTGTTTATATATATTCTAATAAAGCATAGGAAATGCTGTAGAATTTCTTTGTGTAGTTAAAATTAACAAATTGGCTCTACAATATGTTTGATTTCTACAAGATGGCGGGACATGGCATACTAAATTCTCTACAACGCAAATTTCACATTCCTGACCAAGAAATGTCAAGAAATGCTTATGCCAATTTGTATTCCCGCTAACCTGATTTGACTCCACCCGATTGATTCCTGTGCAGGGACTTGAAAAGGATTATGATCGCTAGATCAATCCTTTGAACAACTTAAACACAACATTCAGAATAAGATTGACAAAATTGAACATGAGTTGAAAAAGGTCATTACAAGATCCCAATCGACAGCTTAGTTTAGAGTGGCGTCTATAGTAAAACTTATAATCAGCCGCCACGCTTAAACAAGCGATAGTCCATTGTGAGGCCATCTCATCAGAACCCAACCACTACATGATTTATTAATTTCAGGGTATGTGTTAAAATCAACCACGAGAATTAATGAATATCAAAAGGTCCCCATACTGTTTGTCTGCTATTTCCCCAATTCGAGCAAAAAGTTGCTACTAAGAGTATTTCTTCTACGCTTAGCATGACTGGGACATTTACATAGCACAGTTCAACACTCTCAACCTTCTTCTTATCCATAAGGCTTCTGTAGAAGTCATATGGCGTTTGCATTCATTTCGCATATTTACCAAAGAGGCAGTATCCCGTGATAATTCCCGTAAGATTTCGCACATCATAACAAATCCTTCTTTGCAGAGTTTCTATCTACCTAAGAAATATTTTAAGCCTTGAAATCGTGCAGTTCGTAGAGAACGAACCATGTGCGATTAGTTAACTTACAGGCCTAAAACTCTAGAATCCTCTTCGATGACTTTAGGGTCCTAGCTATGGATTTTTCAAGCAGACATTGATGGTTGCACTTCATTTCTGGTATAACACTGTAGCCAGGCACCCAGCAGAGAATAAACGTGTGGCGCTAAAGGTGATATGATATTCTAAACATAATTCCCAAGTCGAAACACGCGATTTTGGTTAACTAGTCCATTCTTTTTTATTTCAATAAAAAGTTATTTTAAATGTAAAGAGTCTATAACCTTGTTTACTGCTGATATATCACCTATTAGAGGTATTTTCATACCGGCATTATAGCGATAACAATACAAAACCGATAAATACTGCAATTCGCTAATTTTGACAGTACTTTACTGTGAAAATTAAAATCATAGCAGAGTTTAAAATTTTAATTAACTATTCTGAAAAAAAAAAAATTTCCTTCTTCTACCTATTTTACTCCCCCTTTCATTATGTCTGCAACTTATATTTTTATACCCTAGATGAAATCTATAGGGGTATACCACGTTTGTCATTCCGTTTGTAACACCTCGAAATAATGATGGTAGAGCAAAATGAATTGGACACCCTCGCATAATATTAAAAGTTATTTTGATTTTTGCATGTCCGTCCGTCCGTCGGTCGGTCCGTCTGTCTGTGCGCACGATAACTCGAAAACGCGTTCACCTAGAAAGCTGAAAATTTGTACACGGACAATAAAAAAAAAGTAAAATTAAGTTCGAAAATGAGACAAATCGGGCAACTCCTTCGTGGGGTTGCCATACAAAAATTTCGTTTTCCACGATATATTTGGACACTACCTGAGAACACGTCGACACAGAAAGCTGAAATTTGGTTCACTGTATTTTCATACCAAGAGCAAATAAAATTTCAACAATGGACTAAATCGGGCAACCCCTTCTTGGTGTTGCCATATAATAATTGTGGTTTTTTACATATACTTTGAAAACGATCAGTCCTAGACATTTTTATTGTACCAAAAGCTTCTTCAGAATAAGAAATCCTATAAAATTGGTTATAATCATTGTTTCTGTCCGACGAGCCGTTCTAGAAATATATGCTAAAAACCAATGCAAAAAATCAAAATTGCTCAAATGGGTGACCATACGAAATTTCATACGTGCATTCATCTAGGGTATGATAAGAATTAGTCTTAGACCAATTCTAGCTTTTTCACTTGTTTTCAATACGTTCAGGTATATTATTAAGACCACAACTTGCCCATGTATAATATACGGACCCTTTCAAGACTGGGCGCATTGGATGCACCACATTAAGGTGCTCCTTCTTGCTCCGATTCAAATTGTTCCATTTTATTGTACCTAAAGGCCCTGAATATTTTGGGCGCTCCCATTTCTAATCTGTTTGACCACATAAAATTGCACCAGATGGAGCTATTATTTTCTTCTCATTCTTAAAAAACATATATTTAAGCTAAGTAGTAATAATATTATTTTATTATTAGTTAATATCTATACCTGTATTTCTGTGATGGGTTACCTAGAATTTTCCTAAAAAACTCTACTTGCTATGACAACATAACTATCTCTTCCCATTTGTGTCGATATTTACTTATGTATTTGGCCATTGTTCCTCTGGCCTCGTGATTTCTTTAACTCGTTGTCCCACAATTTTGTCATTTTGGGCCAAAAACTCTATCTTTCGCATTTTTTAAATTAAGTAATTAAATGTTGCGTTCTTCAGAATAGTTTGCTCCTTTTCATTTAATCATGGACATGACATAATTAGAGACACACAAATAGATTCGCAAGAAATACAACAATACATCGCAAATAAGAAACTCGACATAAGCGACGTGCACTAGAAACGTCTCTGAGTAATGCTAATACATTCAAGTATGGTGAAGATGATGATGATGATTTATGAAATTGTCTTATGTCCTAGACACACAGCGCACTTAAGAAGAAATAACTAACGACTCATTAGTGCATAATGATTCATTATAAACTGCAGACACACAGCTCTTTCTTTAATTAAGTTTTACTGTCAAACTGGTTTTGATATACTTACTGAGATTAAAGAAGCGATATGGATCGAATTATTGCGATAAACTTAGTTTCTGTTTATTTAATTTTTCAATTTAACAATTTGCAAATAAAAAAAAACATTATATTAAAACGAATATTGATTATATAGTTTGTGATATGCATTTATTTTCTTTGCATTACTTCTTCTTTTTTTTTTCAAATGAGCAGATGCACAACGAAGTTCCAGATTTATATTATGTGCCAAATCTAGCACATTTTACCTCATTATAGCTAAAATGAAGGAAAAAAACACTTCATTATGACCTAATTTTCGAGCCATAATGACATATACTACACACGGCATTTTAATGAATTGTGAGTATCTACTAATGATTCATTAGATCGTGCTGTGTGTCTAGGGTATTACTCATTAAGAAATTGGTCCAACGAGATTGTCTTGAAATTATAGTAAAAGTAAGTTCGGTACTTCATTGGCAAACAAAAAAATTATTAATTAAAAGTATTGTAAATTTTTTTTTAGATATAATGGAAAATTGATCGAAATTTTATTGATAAAATATGAGATTTTACGTCAACCTAACCTCATTTTTCGGGTTCCGTACCCAAAGGGTAGCAACGAAAATCCTATTACTAAGACTCCGCTGTCCTTCCGTCCGTCACGAGGTTGTATCTCATAAACCGTAATAGGCAGACAGTTGAAATTTTCACAGACTGTGTATTTATATTGGCGATATAAGAACAAATAATGAAAATAAAATAAAAATTAAAGGGGGCCCCCATACAAGAAACGTGATTTTTTCGGCGTTTTTATTCTAATTCGTTTTATTCTAATTTATTATTATTATCAGAAGTAGGTACTTTTTTTCAAATGACAGCATAATTATTATTTTTTCACATGACGCCTACTCTCATTTGAAAAAATAAATAAAAACTACATAGTGTTCAATTTCGTACGATGGTATGGAACCCTTCTTACCCGAGTCCGACTCGCACTTGGCCGGTTATTTCGATTTTATATTAAGATTGTTTTCTTTTTAACATACAAAATTATTCTCTACTTGAAAATGAAATAACCTTCTACGGATGTGTATGTTCTGCGTTCACTGCAATACTTGCATTTTTTGCCAAATAATACAGAAATTCATTTGAGTAATTACACATCCATGAGGTCTTCTGGTATTAGTAAACTATTCATCCCCAATCAAACAATAATAGAATATTAAGTGACATATGTGATCTATATTTATCTTATGTATATAAATTATAAAAATCAGACTAATTTTAAATAGTAAGTCAATAAGTAAACTTTATTCCCATAAACCCTGTTTGATTTAAAGATCATATTAAATGTAGCAGTAGTGTACCCAGGATTTTCCCTTGAAGGGGGCTATAGTGTCCCCAAGAATCGAAAAAAAGTGCGTCTTGAACTCACATGAGTACTTAAAACTGATTTTTTACTTAATAAATTTTTTAACAGAACATGTCCATAGATGAAAAAAGAAATCTCTGCCGAATACCTAGGAGCTTTTATTAAATTGAGCAGAAATCATTCAGACTGACTTTTCAAATATAATGTTGTATGTTATAAAATTTATTCTTTTTCGCATTTTCAAAACTCCAGCACCACACTCCACACACTCTTTTTGCACTCATTTTGAGGGAAGTACTTCAAGGGACTCCCTTTTCCCAGTTTCCGGATATATCCGTTCAGATGAATTGATTACAAAGCCCACGGTTAAAATGGGAAATTGAAAAAGTTTTCACGCTTCATTTCCCGGAAACGAATTTCTGTCTACCAGCTTAAAAAACAAAACAAAACAGTTTTCTTCAAGCAATATTGATTTGACTTGTTCTCTTTGAAAATGTGTTTTTAAGTCTGGGAGGCGCACTTTCCAATTTTAAAATTCGGTTGAATTGTAACATATATACATATGTGTGTATGCATGTACCTCTACAGTTACATATTTCAGCAAAGCAATTCGACTTCTAAAACTCAAGCTTTGTTTTTTTTAAATATTTGTTTGAAAAATTGAATTTCCATTTGTTTTCCATTTATGATTTTATGCCAATTTCATCTGAACTGCTTTCACATTTATTATACCATAGATAAAATCGTTGCCTATAGGCTATGTTTGTAATTCCGTTTTTAACGTATAGAAATAATTATGCAAATATTGGACACGCAGAGTATATTTAAAAAGCAAAAAATAATACCGGAATGATGCTGATTTCAGGTTATCACCATCAAGCATTATTTTAAATTTACGCCGCAATTGATTCCACCACATGCATATGATTAATAGTTTTCAGTTTTCAACATGCTTGTGAGTCCGTCCGTCCATTCTGTAACTCCATGATGACTCAAGCAAGCGACTTTAGATACTTGGAAACAATTTTCACGCGCCCAGTCTCAAGCAAGGTCCGTTCACTAAACTTTACCAAGTCCGGAGTATCAACGAGAAGGAGAACCTGTATGATGAAGGGATATGCCAAATTTGGGAGCCATGTGATTTAGGACACTGGGGAAGAAATCACGAAACTACTTAATTATGAGTATTAAATGAGCAACACGGGAGGAATGGGTAAATATAAGGAGTATAACAAAAACCAAAACGAGATGGCGTTAATAAAGAAATGTAATAAATAGACAGTCACGAAAAGTATTAGAAATTACAAGAGATGATAACAGCGAACTAATTTTGAAGAATCTCCATCAATTAAGCGTACGAAATAAAAGCGATTTACTTTAATCATGTATCTATACAAGCACCGAACGTAAACACAGTGCGAATACTTCCACTATTAGGAGTAGGATAGTAGCTATTTATCTAGACAACTAGGCTAATTATGAGCTACTGTAAGGAATCTCTATATATATCAACAGGAAAAACTAAAACTACATACAATTATACCACAACTAACAGCAGACAAAATAATAAATACAATTATGTAACAACAGTCAGAATTATAAATGTACTAAGAACAATAATATATATATAGAATTACTCTTATTGCTATAGATGCAAATAACAGATAAATAATAACTAATAATGAGGTAATGTGCCAAGGACAACATAAATAACTGATCTATATGAGATATATATGCATCTAGCCGTCTCAAATAGTCCCGAGCAAATCAACGTTTTCTATTTAAATCGTTATAATGATAATAATTATACGTGATGAACACCATACGAAACTGAGCGTATGTCCGAATTCGATACTACCAAAAGCGTAAACCATACCACCACGAAATTACGACAAAACGTGGGGGGGGGGGCGCTTAACCGCAGTTCAATGAGAGCTACTGTCACTGCATCAAAGCAAAAGCAAACACAATGGGCGTGTTGTTAAACTAAAAAATTTTCTGCATGTCAGACAGCTGTCAACTGAACCATCTGATTGTGATTCAGACTGAGTTTTACAACACTTAACAACTCACATCGTTATCGTTTTGACAAGTATTGGAATCATCGTGTTTTTGAGTATTTCATATAAAATTTGAAAATGAATCATACTATTAAAGGTTCTGAATTATTTGAAGTTAAAATTTTCTAAATAAGAAACTTTTTAAGCCGCACGATTCTAATGAAAGTAGACGCAATCAAAGCACTGATATGTATAATATGGACTGACTACGTTAATGGAAATCCACTGCAAAAAGTGGGGTCAGTTCTATATTGCTGACTCTTTCTGTCTAAGCACCAAGTATCAACTGAGGGGAACTGTAAACAATAAATAAATACGGGGTCCGTCGAAATAAATGTTTTTAAATTAATTATTTAGGGTTATTACTGATAAAATTGTTTTACCACAGGCAATACATTCATAAGATATGAAGCAGAAGTTCGAAAAATCGTGCGTGAAAGAATGCAACTCATTTTATGTGCATTATCATATGCACAAAGAAAATGAAATATGATGTGCACTGCATGTTGGTAGGTATACCGTGCGAATAGAATGCATGACTGATAACGAAATGCAATTGTATGCTAAATTTGAGGAAGCATGGGAAAAGCTCAAAAAAAGATTTGATAAAAAATCTCATATTGTTACCTCATTAAACAAAACTTTCATAAAACAGTCTCAAACTCACCGAAATATGAGCGATTTAAGTGACGAAATTATAAGGGTCCTCAAATCTATGGCTTATTTATATCGTCGTTACCAAAATAGATGCAGATACATACACGTGAGTTATGCTCGAAGGAAGTTGTTGTAAAGGACTTTCCAACATTTTCAGAATTTTTACCTTCTTGATAAACGGTCTGATACTCTCGAGACGTGCTATTGCTAAAAAATCATCAGCATCATTTGCTCTTTCAATGTGAGCAATTTAAAACAGATCCGCCAGATGTACGGTGATCATTTGTAATTTCACGTTCTCTTTGTTTTAAATGTTTGGGACAGAAACATTCTGTGCGAACATGTCTTTCAAAGGTGCGATGAAATTAGTGCAAGGGAAACCATCACTCAATTTTGCACACTTCTTACCCTTCAAGGCAAAGAAGAGTCTGTCGCAGATACCTAGCTGCGAAATCAACAATGTAAAAACAAACAAGCTTCAATCAATTTCACCATTCTGATGCTAAAATTAGCCCTAAGGAAGCTTCAACTAATTGCACTCAAGTTTGTTCGACAATCAACCAAGAAGAAATATGTACTTCTATACCACCTGATCAGACGATCATAACATACAATAACCCCACAACATACCAATCATGAATTCTGAATACCATTACTGCATGCCACAAAAAATTAATCCGCATGAACATCCAACTCGCGCAAATACTGCAACTAGCGCAATGTTATTCAACTGTACAGCAATAAATGCAAGTAAGGCAACTTGTTTGCTTAAAATAAAATGGAAAAATATAATATTAATAACAATTAATGTGTATAAATTGACCGATGTTTTTTAATAAAGTAGAGTTTTTTAATTATACGCAAAACAGTAATTACTCTTTAGAGCTTTGCTACGCCCCACCAGTGGTAAGTGTACTTCTACTATTACACCTACGCCCCCACAAGTGGTAAGCGTTAATTAACCTTTCGGTTCCCTTACCGAACATTGGTCCTTCGAGTCTACTAGCTGGTCTTAGCTTCAATTAAAGCTCACGGCGCTGGAGGATTTCTATCAGAAGGAAGGAAGTCTACTAGCTGGTCTTAGCTTCAACTAAAGTTCACGGCGATTTCTACCAGAAGGAAGGAAGTCTACTAGCTGGTCTTATCTTTAGCTACCACTCACTGCGCTGGACAATTTCCATTACAAGGAAGACACTAATATGCCACAAGGAAACTTAAAAGAAGATCCAACTTCAGAATGGATCAAGCGGCACTATTGCAAACGGAATGCCTAGACGACATTCTTAAAATTAAAATTAATTTTAAAAAAGACTCTGATGAGCGCAAAACAAAAATATACCTACAGACAAGACTTGACCTACTTGAAGGTTTGTGGGCTGAGTTTTTAAAAATATACATGGAAATAAGCATCAGTATTTCGAGAAGCAATTCTTCAAAGAATCAGAAAAACATTACGACGCAGTTTCTGAACTATTGCTGAATAAACTGGAAGAAGCATTGGAAGAGGAAAATCCATGGTTGAAAATGATACCAACAAAATGGATGATCACATGAAACTTTTCCGTGTTCAGCAAGAAACAATCCACTTGTTTAAAATATTAGTGGAATCTATCAAGGGAGAAGCAGATAACGTGCACTCCAATTTCTATTACCAACATAAGCTAAACAGATTAAAGCTTACTGGGATAAAATCGCGATAAATCATACTAATATGATAGCTAGTCCAACTGGGATATACAAAGAGTACAGTGAAAACAAGGTGTTTCAGCCCACTGAGGACATCTACCAAAATATTATCATCTTTTTGCAAGAAAAAATTGGTAACTTCCAAAGAAGCGATGATGACATCAAGCTACCTAGATTAGCAATACCTATGTTCGATGGAGACTATCAAAGCTGGACATCATTTCATGATATATTCATCAGGCTGATCCAACAGCAGGCTGGGAGAGGCTGAGAAGATGCAGGACTTTAAAACTCATATGAAGAGAGAAGCCGCCAGTCTATTACAACACCTCACAATTTCAGATGCCAATTACAAGACTGCATGTCAGCTGCTCAATGATAGATACAATAATAAAAGGAATCTCTTCTCAGTTCAAGTACAGGTACTACTAGCCCAACCGAAGCTAGACCACGAGACGACTGTTGGTATTCGCAAGCTTCACGATACAACAAAAGAATGCTTACACGCAATATCCAATCTTGGTATAGATAGTACCAAGTGGGCTCCACTGATAGCTCATCTAGTAATTCAGAAGTTAGACCTCGAAAGTCACAAGCTGTATGAGCAAGGTCTAGAAAATCCACGAGAGCTTCCAACGTATGATGTTCTATTTCGCATCTTGGAAAATAGATTTCAATCGTTGGAATCACTAAAGGGTGCTAAAAAGAAAGAATTCATGCCACAGAAAATTATTCGGCCCCCTAAAAACCAAGACTGGTCCCGCTTCAAGGCATATCACTCTACTAAAAATACGTCAAAATGCCAGTACTGTCATCAACACACAAAACATACATGTGTCAAGCATATAAAGCTCTATCAATTTATGAGAGAAAACGATATATTGAGAACAACAAATTGTGTGGTAACTGTTTTACCCACAAAAACGATGACAGATGTCACAGCAAGTTCAAATGCAGTATTTGCAAACAACCACAACACACGCTCCTACATAAAGAACATAAAATGCAAACATTGAATCATATATCAACGACTGAAGCCGAGCAAATCTATTGAAATATCATCCATCCACATTGCTAGCAACAGCTAGCATTAAAGCAAGAATCATAGATGGACTGAAAAATTTAAGAGCGTTGTTCGATCTAGGATCACAAACATCGTTTGCATCCGAGTCAGCAGCACAAATACTAGGACTACCAAGATACAAAGCACACACGGAGAAACAAAATAACAATTGAGTTATGCCAACACTTCGCTTCAAATTTTTCAATAAATATTGAAGCACTCATCCTGCCACGCCTCATAAAATTACTTCCAAGCAGACAAGTAATAAATTGTAATAACACGGACATCTGGCGAAATACATTATTTGCTGGATGATCCTACGTGCGACAAAGCAGGACCCATCGACCTTATAATTGGAGCTGACTTTTACCGCTATATCATGCTAGACGGCATCAAATAACACAATGGTCTGATAGCACAGAAGACAGAGTTTGGATGGATTTTATCTGGCTAAACAGATGACGGTCCAAGTACTTCAATCACTTGTATGGTCTCTTATGCGGAGCTTGACAATACACTCAAAAGGTTTTGGGAGATAGAAAGTGTAGATTACCCTATAGAGGAGTTTCCCAAGAAAATAGACTCTGCGAAGAACATTTTCAGAAAACACATCAACGCAATACAGATGGTACATATACAGTGCGAATCCCCTTCAAAAACAATATAGAAAAGCTAGGAGAATCAAAACGGAGAGCTACAGCGAGACTACTACAAAATGAGAAAACAATTTCCAAGAATAAAGATCTGGAGAAAGATTACATTATGTTTATGCACGACTACATAACTCTTAATCACATGATGCCCTGTACAAATCAATTTACAAATGGTTACTATCTACCTCATCGAGCAATTATCAAGGAAGACAGCACAACCACGAAACTGAGGGTAGTATTTGATGCCTCGACAAAAACCACTAGTGGTATCAGTGTTAATGATACCATGC
Organism: Dioctria linearis; assembly: GCA_963930735.1. NCBI lineage: Eukaryota > Metazoa > Arthropoda > Insecta > Diptera > Asilidae > Dioctria > Dioctria linearis. The sequence goes on from OZ005743.1 coordinate 108,502,118, forward strand.
ATGTTGGACCAAAATTACAAAGAGACCTCTCCGAAATACTACTAAGATGGCGTAAGCATCGATATGTTTTTACTGCCGATTTTGAAAAAATGTATCGGCAGAAAAAGATACACAACGACGACATAAAATACCAAAAGAATCTCCGATAGTCAGCCTATCAAAGAATACTGCTTGACAACAGTCACATATGGAACAGTAGCAGCACCATATTTGGCTCTACGTACACTTCAGCAATTGGCACTAGATGAAAAAGAGGCATATACTCGAGCTTCACAGATTTTATTAACTGATTTTTATGTACTCGACCTGATGACGGGAGCTAACACTCGCCACGAAGCCAAAATGATTCAAAAAGAGCTCACCAGTCTCCTTTCAGCAGGAAGATTCAAACTGCGCAAGTGGACTACCAACCAACAAGATTTATTAGAAGCCATACCAGAGGATCGTAGAAAAAAGGGTACACAGGAAATCAGCGATGAAGACACCATCAAAACGCTTTGCATACGCTGGTGTTCATCAATTGACTGTTCTCAATTTGAAGTCAGGCTATCTCCAGCAGACCAGATAGCAACAAAACGATCAGTCCTATCAGGCATCGTCAAGATCTTTGATCCACTAGGATGGCTATCACCTGTCATTATACAAACCAAGATAATTATGCAGGAACTCTGGGTAACAAAACTGTCCTGGAACGCAGAGCTTCCACCTGAATCAATGGCGAAATGGACAAGATTTAAAAATGAATTGACATCCGCCCAGACAATAAAAATATACCGTTGGATAAGATACACCCATTCGAGTAATGGAATGGAGATACATGGATTTTGCGAAGCGTCCGAAAAAGTATACGATGCAGTGATATATGTATAGCAGAGTTGAGAATTCACTCGGAGAAATTTCAGTTACAATGCTCACTGCCAAAACTAAGGTCGCACCAATTCGAAAAGAATGCACCCTTCCTCGACTAGAGCTATGCGCAGCAATTCTATTAACACGACTTCTTAAAAAGGTAGCCAAGGCACTAGACATTTTGGAAACTGCTCTGTATGCATGGACCGAATCCTCAATCACCTTAGGATGGATAAAAGGTGATCCTAGCAGATGGAATACGTTTGTAGCTAATCGGGTGGTTGAAATAAAAAGATTTATTAGACCAGAACAGTGGCAGCATATAAAAACTGACGAAAATCCAGCTGACTGTGCATCAAGAGGAATACATCCAACACTGCTAAAAGCACATCGTCTATGGTGGAGCGGGCCTAATTGGATATCATTATCAAAAAATAAGTGGCCTACCTTGTTAGACAATAATTACAGAACCAGTACAGAGATCCGGGAACACCATCTAGTATTACATGTCAATACAAAGACAACTGACCTACTGGAAAGATTTTCAAATCTATCCCGAATGATACGAGCTCTGACATACTCTAAACGATTTGCCACCTGCTGTAAGAAAAAGGAGCAGCTTACAAACGAATTCACTACCAAAGAACTCCATACCACAGTAACCAACATAATTAAAACGGTTCAACAGGAATATTTCATCACGAAATACAACTGGATACGCAGCGAAGTTTGAACAAATCCAGCAAATTACTCACGCTTTCGCCGTTCCTGGATGAAAAAGGATTATTGCGAGTATGCGGAAGACTGGAAAACTCTCTACTCCCCTATGATGAGAAACTTCCCTTCATACTTCCTCATATTCATCACTTTACGACACTTGTGCTCCAAGACGCGCATGAAAAGACACCACACAGAGGAAACCAGAACACACATGCATATGTACTTCGCCGGTATTGGATAATCGATGCTAAAACAGAGACAAGACGTTCATACACAACTGAACCACCTGCTGCCTTTATAGAACAACAACGGCCACACAACTTATTTGTACCTGACCTGGCCCAAGAGTCATTCCATCACAGCCCTTTAGTCACACTGGAATGGACTATGCAGGTCCATTTAACATTCGATTATCGCCAGGACAAGACACTAAAGTGTACAAAGGATATATCGTGATCTTCGTAAGCCTCTCGGCAAAAGCATTGCACTTAGAGGCAGTTAGTAATATGACTACAGAAGGGTTTCTTGCCGCCTTCAAACGTTTCACATCCAGAAGAGGCCTTTGTGCAAATGTATACAGTGACAATGGTACCACCTTCGTAGAAGCCAAAAACGAGCTAGATAAGCAGTTTAACCTCGCCGTAAAAGAAATTCGCAATCAATCATCCGAGAAGCTTACTACTAAGGGAACTCAATGGCGCTTCATACCACCAGCAGCACCACACTTCGACGGACTGTGGGAAGCCGGTGTAAAATCAGTGAAATATCATCTCAAGAGAATTACAGGAGAGATAAATTTCACTTTTGAAGAATTTTCACCGCTACTATGCCAAATTGAAGCGTGTTTAAATTCGCGTCCATTGTGCCCACTCAGTAATGAGCCTAGTTAGTTGATAGCAATCACACCGGGACACTTCGTAATTGGAAGCTCCATAATTATACCTCCTGAACCAACACCACCGGAAAAACAAATACACTGCTTGAAAAAATTGGAGCTCATATCCAAGCTAAAAAATGACTTTTGGAAAGTGTGGTCCACAGGATATCTGTCGAGAATACAGCAAAGGCCTAAATGGACTAAACAACAGAATAACATTCAGGAAGGAGACTTAGTCCTCATAACTGATGAATCCGTACCCCGAGCACGATGGCCGTTGGGAAGATTAATTCAGTTACATAAAGTCAAAGCCGGACTAGTACGCGTAGTTCATGTTCGCACAGCAAAAACCACGTTAGAACGACCAAAGCAAAACTGTGCAAATTTCCGTACGACAAAGAAGAACTGCCAAACACTGACAATAATCAGTCGTCAAAAAAACCGCTAAATAACAAGTTTATGGCTTCCAAACAGCAGTCCAGAAAACGAACACGCATTTATCCGACCAATATTCCCATCAGACCATCAATAGAAGAACTTAAAAAGACATGACTTCATTCACAAAAAGGCAAAAGTTTTGCACCGGTCACCATCACGTCATTACTACTACTTAACTATGTACTACCAATCTTCACGACAACAAAATTACCAACGATGGAAAACCTCAGAAAGATCACAGAAAAACAACTTATAGACATCCAAGAGTTCGAACACAATCCAGGAATTTATTTTGAAGACCTAGCAAATCTTCATATGGTCAACAATGAATGGAACACGATAGTCTATTACAATCTGAGTACATACTATCAACAGTTAGAGGGATTCGAGCTGTGTTTAAAGAAACTGGAAGATTTATGTGACCAGATGATAACATACCGTTATTTCTGCAACGCCATCTTTATAGAGGTGTTGCATAAGGTACAAGAAATGAAACCCAATAATCTCATCCTTCACACCAGAAACGGAAATGGAAAAGGCATAAAAAGACAACGTAGAGCTCCGCTAGAAATCATAGGAGAACTCCAAAATAGTTTGTTTGGAGTACTGGATCAAAACTATGCTACTTATATTGAAGATGAAATACATAAACTCAAAGACAATGAGGATCACCTTTTAGATCTCGCCAAGATCAAACATCAGTAATAGAGGTCACTAAAAATGTGCTAAAAAAGGCTACCGAACAAATACAACGTCAACTCGTAGCTTTCAACGAGCACATTACAGCAAATTTAGAAACCTCCGGCGAGGAGTGGAAGACAACAAAGGGATACAGACCTTCACCGCTATGACCTCTTACCTCAATTTACTTATAACCACATATGAGAGGACGCAAAATGAATTTATAATCTTATTAGTGGACTCTCACAGCATTTGCGAGATCAAATTAAATTCATAAGACAGCACATAACACCATCTCTCATAATTCCAGGCGAAGGTAGCTCAGAAGATCTACGGAATCTATATAAAATAATAACTGTCAGAAGCAGGATCACAACTGAATACATCATTTTCAAAATTCGCATACCACTCCCGAGCGAAGGCCTCTATCAATTATTTCGAATATATCCTGTCCCCACAGGACACCAATCAGAGTTCACCTACATAGAACCATCATCAGACTACTTGACTACAACACTTTATAGAGACCTTTTTTACCCCTTGACCACAAATGAAATCAAGGATTGCATTACAACCGAAAAACTGGGATTATTATGCCAACAGCACCATCCGATTTACTCAGTACAGTCATCTCTTAACCAGTGCGAAATGGGGCTCCTCAATCATGAAGCAATAAAACCAGGTATATGTAAAATCAAAAAGGCAACTCCCTCTCAATATTAGGTCCAGCTACAGCACCGAAATCACTGGATATACGTTGTCAACAACGAGACTGCAATTAATGTAGTATGTGGAAAAAGGGTTGCTATAAAAACATTAAGTAGAAGCGGAATCACCAGGTTAGTGGAAGACTGTACCACAAAACATCAGACAATGAGCATTAGCGCACAATCTATTATTACGGAATATACAAAATCATCATTCCTCCCATCAACTAATCTCGCTGACATACTTCCGGAATTAAACATAAATCACCAGATATCACTGCAGACCGTCCCACTAACTCACCTAGATACAAATGCGTTAAATACCTTGAATATCAACAAGAATTATTTCGATCTAAAACCGCTAGACAGCCATCATGTACATCATTATGTAAGCATATACATAATTGTACTCATCATAGTAGCAGCTTTCCTTTGGATCACATATAAACGTTTGCGACCATGTAAAAAAACAACTGTAACATCATTTGAAGTCCAGCCGGTTACTCCACAACCTGCTAAACGAAAGACGACACCAATTCCGCCCGTGGCAGAATGATCAGACGATCATAACATACAATGACCCCACAACATACCAATCATGAATTCTGAATACCATTCCTGCATTCCACAAAAAACTAATCCGCATGAAAATGCAATTCGCGCAAATACTGCAACTACCGCAATGCTATTCAACTGTACAGCAATAAATACAAGTAAAGCAAAGTCGTTCACCTTTGCTTAAAATAAAATGGAAAAATATAATATTTAGGCGTAAGCAATTAATGTGTGTAAATTGATCGATCTTTTGTAGTAAAGTAGAGTTTTTTAATTATACGCAAAACCGAACACTCATAAACTAATGAACTTTTCTATTACTGTTAGCGGAGCATAAATATAAAAGTACTGTGACAACCCAAAGAAATTTTTTACTTGAAAATATTACGGGCCTAATAAAGTAGCCGAAATCTGAAAATTGAGTCAAATGAGATCTTCTTCGCACATAATATAGAAGGAAATTAGGTCTTATATCTGGTGATATCCATTCCATGTGGATCAAACTTTTGATGCTGTAAAAATATTTATTATTCTTAGAATTTAATCGGCACCAACATCGGCAACAATCTCAAAATATTCCTCTATCAACTACGGTAACACAAGATAAGATCTTCGTCGTGAGCTCATCTGACTAAAATATAAAACCATCGGTTTATTATCCTCGACCGAAAAAATTGCCGCAGTGGGTGCCGGGTAGATCAAAATCCTGAACATGAAATTTTACTTTGATCTTGAAATATGGCTTCGATTCGCCGTGCCGCAAAGCCGTACAATTCCCTGCGATCATAATCTAATTCGATAAAGCGGAGCTCATAGCTTCATTTTTAACCGAAATCCCGTAAATAATATTTTCCGATCCTTGAGAAAAACAATCTCCAAGCGTCGCGCAGATCGAGAAATTCTCTGCAGTCAAACACCGAAAAAATTACTTCTTTGATATGCGAGCAGAGTAGTATTTTTCCCAAGTTCCGTAGAGTTTTCTAACTTTATAGAGGATTTATTAAGAACATTGCAAAGAATATTGAGTCGTCTAAGATTTCTAAAAAATATCCTACCAGCTGTCCCTTCCAATTTTGCCGACAAATGGGAAACTATTCTTTAGTGATAACGTAATCATATTTTGTGGCTTTCGTCAGCGTAGAAAATTCCTTCAAAACTTTTTAATAATTGCATTCGATTACATAATGCATTGAGCTTTTACAGACATTCCACTGAAAGAGACGAATTGATATCAATTGTTTTTTTAAAACTCTGCTCCAATATTTGGGCAATGATGAAGGGGGATGCAAAATCACGTCTTAAGCCAAAATTCATTTTTAATAAATAATAATAAATTACTGAAAGTTTTGATTTAAATTCGGTCGGATATCTTTTCAATAGGTTGCAAAAGATGATTAGAATTATTGCAAATATTTCTACTATTTTCCTTAATACTTTGTAAGTAAAGCGATAACATTTTGCAATTAGTTCTGTTTAGGCATTTCATACTATTATCAAGTCTTAGTTGTATAGTGCTTCTAGATAGTGTTAAGAGCGTGGCCTTAGTTCGTTATTTAAAACACAACATTTCAGATATAATTCAAAAGTTCTTTCTTTATTTAACTATACTGTTTACTCTCACAAATTCACAAATAATTATCAAATCAACTCTTTATTTATCGCTAGTACTGTACTTCTAATTATCGTAATCCAAATAGTTTACTTCGTTCACTTCGCTGTCTGAAATAATACTCGCCTCCTGGATGTGAGCAGCGCCGTATTTATACTCTACGAGTTATCCTAGAACCTTCCTGAATATTCCATTCCCCAAACCCAGTTTACTAGGATGTCAATAACCTAAAGTTGTTTCCATTTCCAATAGATGTCGCTTGTATCACTTTGTGGCGCGCAACAATAGCTTCAGAAATCCTTTTGGTATAACCCATGTAGATTTTGATGGGTTGTTTCTCTCTGTACTATAGTATTATATCAATATCCCTTATCAAGAAGCTAAGTTTGCAGAATATTAAAACTCCACTTTTGGGATGATGTTAAATTTATTAAGTAAAGGTTAATTTGTTCGAGAAAGCTCATGCTGCAAGTCGCCACAGATTTAAAAGTTTCTTAAGGCAGCAAAAAGAAATTTAAGAATTTTATTCTAACTGACTAAGTTCTTTTTAAAGGAAATGCATTCTAGTTATCTTCACTGGAAGCATCTACAGAAATTGCGAAAGTGTGTCTTCTTTCATTTAAGGCATTTTGATCTATTTCTGCATACTTCGTTTTTTCGCTTTGATATTTGATTGTTGTATAAATAACACTTCTGCTGCAGGCTCTCAATTTCCTTATCTCATGGCTTCACATTTCATTTTTAAAAAAGGAGGTCGTTCAAATTTATAATTACCTATCACAAAGGTGTTCAGCCTGATTTAGTTAATTTGAAAGTGTTTTTCTTCTTGCTGATGACATACATCCAAAATATAAATATATATGTAATCAAATTCCAATTCCACTGAGTTACAATTTTGTTTCATAACAGTGCTTTAATAAAACATGGAAAACAAAATTTCTTTGTGAAAGGTAACTTCTGAGAAGTTTTATACATGTCACCCTCCTGAAAATTTTCTTGATACTTTCTTAAAGGCATACAATTACTTTGTCAACAAAGCACTTCCTAAATAAATAAAACAAAAAACAAAAATTAATCAGCAACTTAAAAACGTAAGTAACGAAGGATCACAACGCTCGCTCCTTAGCATACAGAAAATTTCGAAATACCTGAGGAATTTCGTATATTAAATTTTACGGAGCTTTGAATATCAAAGTTGATAAAAATTACTTCTTTCTCACATACAGCTACGTTAACATATCACATTTCCCCTAATAAATTCAATACCCATGCTTCTTTCTGAAGTAAAATTGATTTTACTTGATACAAAAAATCTTCAACTTAGTGAAACAGCATAACAAAATCGTAAAATTAAAAAGAGTTCTCTTAACAAAATTTTGCAAAGCACCTATGGAGTAAACTTGGGGAGAATGTTGCATTCATGCGAAAATTATATTATATTTATAAATCTCATTTGGTTTTATCGAACATGTTTTTTAACGAAGAAAGGAGAATGGGCATTTTTTCCCCCAACTTTGTAGCAACGTAAGACTTATATTATTACACAAAATGGCTTATCTTGTCCATGTCTTTCTCCAACCAGGGCATCCAAGTGAGCCCAACAAAGCATCCATTCGAGAAATTTAACATAACCTTAGCAAATATAACTTGAATTGATGGTTTCGTTTTATAAAATAGGCAAATAGTCGTAAAATTGAAAACAAATATAGAAAATGAAATATTGTTGACATGTAACTAAATAAGACATGTTTTTTGACCTGTAACTAGAATGACGTACAGGTCAAAATGTAATTAAATCACCTACAAAAGAAATTCGTAAATAAAGGTCACTAGGTAAGCATACGTGAATCTAGATAAGTTGATTTTGTACAAAAATTGTGGAAAATGAGTAGTACAAAAAGCCGTAGTATTTGTTTTGGGCTACATTGAGAGACGCCGCGCTCTGTTTACAAAAGAAAACAAATACAAAAAAAACAATCATTAAAAAGCCTATCCATTTGCAGTTTTTGTTTGTTTGCGCCATCTGGATAAACAAGGGAAGTAATTAAAAAGCGCAAAAATGAAAAGATTGGACGATTTACAGTGCTCCAAGTGAAGGCTGAAACAGATTATATTTTAGTGCGCGGCGCGACAGCGCGGCAAAATGAACGGTGAAATTGTTTCAGCCTTAAGATTTGAAAAGGGGACCTCCAATCAGCTCCACCAGGCCCCACCCCAGAGGTCCCAGTCGACAGAACTATCGATGACTCCGAAGGTCACGCTTGATTCTTCATAAATACAGTTTCTGGATAGGGCTCCTATCTTACCACGCCATACACAATATTCCGAATAATTAAGTGTTCGCTCGTATACAGCATACAAAGCCGCTCGACCGTAACCATATTATACTGGTAATAGCTCGGCCAGGTACACGGTTAAAAAAATAGGTATAAACGGTGCACATTTTTTCCACGAATCCAATTTTTTATATAAAATCTAATAAATACAAAAGCATAATTCAAAGGATAAACTGTATCCATATAAATATAAATACGTTCAGTATAAAACTAATTCATTAACTAGATATTTGAGAGCCTGATACTATTTTGGTGTGAAATCTATCCTTTCAGTTATATTACAACTATTCAAATTATTTGTATCAATAGAAATACTTAAAAATATGTCAAACGAACGGCAAAATCAATTTATGCGTAATTGAAATTTGTGACTGGCCCGCACACTTACGCAGTATGTAGTTTTGCTTCGTGCCACGATGGCAAGTAGGTATACGAATATTGACGTTCTTGGATAAGACTGTACAGATGAGGACTGCTAGTGTATGGGCACTATTGGATAGTATAGTACAGTTGGTTGGTTAACAACATATCTACTATTTGTTTTATATACATTTTCAGATTGTCTCATAAAATTAACATTTATTTTTCTAATTAAAAGTTTTTTGATTTTTATGTGAATAGGGAACCTCAGTTTTAATACTTTGGCTAAAATGTAAATGAGTAATCATAGTTTCCATGTGCGAATTCGAATCAATTCGATCGATCAAATTTACCAATAAGGTCTAAACTACTACTGAATTTGTATAAAATAGTATACCATCAGTATAACTAGTTTATTCACGAAAAGAGATAAACTTAATATAACAGGGATATAAAAAAGCATATATTATGTTTATTTATTTTATCTAAGATAGTTATAAACACATTTTATACGAGAGGTTAATTGAACTGTATATGAAATTTATATAAAATAATTTTATATCCAGTTGTATTATATTAGTAAACGCTATACAATTTTTTAAATTGAGGAAGTATACAATTTGCTCAATCTTTTTACGGACCTATATGCATATTCTTTGTTTATAATATTTACACATAAATTTTTAACCGTGTAGTAATACTGTTAAAAACACATTGGTTTTTCTATTAGAATACCCATGATAAAGTAGTCAATGCCCTAACTAATGGAATATTAAGGGTGTTTGAATCTAGCCATAAGTCAGGCGCGTTACAGGGGGAGGTTCACCACCACAACTTTGCGCGAATTGTATGTGGCGCTGGACTGTAGGGTGAGTTGTAATAGTTTAACAGGACGATTTTCGTATGGTACGGACACAATTTGTAGTTGACGCCGGCGATTAATACTGGTGCTGTAACGCACTTTTCCAATCTGTGGCGACAGCTAGCTCTGGTTTGGGCGTTTGTTTGTCTTGATTTTAGTAGTAATAGTGGAGTCTGGAGTGGGTATAATAGTCATTCGCTCCAAGCTCTTCGTTTTTGAAACATGTACGATTTTTTTAGTATATTCTTGTCTTTTATACAAGCTGTGTTATTTTGTGTCCACAGAATAGAGCAGAACAAAAGATACACAAAAGAATGCCTCATACATTTTCATAGAAATATTTAAATGAAGCGAACGGTACAAATAGTTCGCTTCAATCAACAGAACAATTTGTTGTCTCCAGTAAATGGGAGTTTTAGAGCAAGGTACGCTAAAGAACACAGCTATTATGTCGAAAAGTCATCTGTCTTTCTTATCAAAGGATGTTAATAAAATTTTGGAATACTACATATTTGTTTTAGTGTTTGATTGTTTAGAAAAAGGCACTTAATGGTTAGCAGCCCGGTTATTATGATGCTTTTATATTTTTGTTGCACCGATTATACCTATACACTGTAAAAATGTGCCACGAAGATTAGATATTTTTCCCTAAAATATAGTGAATATTCCCTACATTTTAAGGAATATTCCAAACATTTTAGGATAAGATTTGTGGCAACAATTGTGCACATTTTATACAGTATAGATGAAAGAGCACACAATTTCGAGATTTGAAAATGTTTTTGCTTCCAAGAATTTGGTCACCGATGATAACTGTTTTTTTGTTTGTTACCTATCTGATTTGCCGACATAAAATGACAGGACAACTTGTTGGGGAGCTCGCAATAGAAGCATTCAAACTGATTTAACGAGTTTTGATTTAGGGTTCTTTCTGTAGAACCCTAGTTTCATGCAATCTTCAACGTATATCCACCCGTTGATTTTTCATAGCGACACTAATTCAAGCCTGAATTGTTCAAAATTTGTATGTTCGTAGAGAAGCATTAAATTGTTTTAGAAACACACTTGTAAATTGTTCTTAAGAATTTGAATGAATGATTCCCCGAGACCGGTCCAAACGAATTGGCGGATTGATTCTGGTTGTTCACTCTTTCCTATAGATGCACAAGCCTTCAGTTTTCTTAGAAAGATCTGAACATTTTTCTTTAGATTTTTCATACACTATTGTCGGCGCACAATGGTTCCAAAGAGTTATATTGATTCAGGTGCCTTGGCTGATCTGCGTCGCTAAAGATATTTATGAGCGTTGGCAATCATACATTTTGTTCTTAGAAATTTACTTTCAAATTTTTATACAATATTGGCGACTCAAAACTATCAGTTGGATTGATTCGAGTCCTGCTAAAATTGATTCTACAATTTTTCTTTAAAATTGTTACGGCAAAACTATAAAAATAAAATTCATGCACTTTCCTCTGCCGTGGTTGGCGTTACTTTGCTTGTACTTTCGTATTAATTCAAACAGTGTTGTTTAATTTAACTTCACGATTACTTTTAATTTGTAGCAGAAGGGAAAACGTGCTATATTAGTTAGCGATGGAGGTAGAAATAGTAGTAAAAGTGTTAAGCGGAAGACTGATAAGACCATTGACAACTTTTTTCAGCATAAAGCAAGATCAGTTAAGTTCCCATCAGAAGAAATAGTTAGTAACAAATCATGTACTTCTACTCCTATTCCTTTAAATGTGACTCAAGCTGCAAGCTCACTCTCAGTCAATTAATTCATTCGTGAGGTAACAGAAATGCTTGGGTCAGCCTCTATTTCTACAATCTTTGCACGAAAAGGCGTATCTCGTTATGCGTCCTTAATGTCCACCCTGAGATCGACATTGATGTGGGTAATATTTTCGATAGCTTTTCCTAATCAAACCGAAAATTGAATTTTGTCATATAATGTAAATATGATTAAAAAAAAAATTTAAAAGCAACTTCTTCCAACTTTTTCCTGCCCCTCGAACATTTCAGTTGTGACCCTCCTAGGTCGAAATGCGAAAATGAAATTCATTAAGAATATAAATTTTCTTACTAATAACTTCTTACCTATTCCCATAAGGTTGAGTACCTTAATATATCACCACAAGAATTTCAGGAAGGATAAAAACATTGTTTTGGTTTAGTAAGTAAAGAATGGGTCAGTCCTCCCCGTTGGCACATATATACATAATATGAAAAGGTTTCAGCAATTTCTGATATTTGTGTAGACTTTAGATTTTTGTTTTTTTTTTAACAGAGGTTGGAACATTTTTGTATAACAATATAAGTTCCGTCGTATAGAAAAACTAAGCTGTGCAATATTCATTTGTTTCATTTCATAACTAATTAACAAATCCCGGTCTTGCTTCCAAATTGTCACGAAGCACATACCACCTGGTAGTTATACACAGTTCACGCTTAGGTTCCATTTTTGGAGCCAAGTCCAATAATAAAACAAAAGCAAGTCTTATTAACTAGTTTTTTAAACGCGTCTGAAAGAAGCACAAGAGTTTTTGCACTTTATTTGAGGAAGATATATTAAGCCACGTATCGCTATGTTCCTACGAAATGGGCGTAATACTAGGATTCTTAAATTCCGATACACAGCTCAAGTGTCACTAATGAATTATTCTTTTCTGTTTATAAGTGGTTGTAGTAAACCGACACACTTACTATGCTTTTGGCCATGGTAGAGTACTCATATCTCTATGTGAGTGCATTAGTCAATTTAGTTAAGCAATAGTGACATATTTAGTATTATACCAGAATAGACTATTCATTAATGAGATTTTTTTCTAATAGTGCCTGTATAGTCTTATCGTTTTGTTTGTTACAAGTTTTACACATTTTTAGTTTATGCATTTTGATCGTTTCCTTAATTGTTATAGTGCTGTTGCACCGGAAGTTTAAGATTACACATTACTTTCAATATGGAAACAATAGTTTAAACAATAATCGAAGGCAGGAGATGCTATCACTAATCGCAATACGGTAATTTCTTTTATAAATTATTGTTTATCCTTGTCACAATAAATCGTTACAGTTTACAGCATCAGGATAATAATACAAAAACCAAATTGGAAAGTATCGCCTCTAGAAAATGATACAAACTGGGAATCAAATATTTTACATAACAATATTATTGAGAAAATTAGTCCAGAGTCTGAAGGTACATAAGACAATAAGAGAAATTTAGAGAAAACGAACAGTTGGAAATATATAAAAACTACTGGGCAATTACAGGGTCGGTCAAACAACACATTTTCATTCTGAGTTTGACACAAGAAATAACTAGACGTCTTTGTGAAACTGACGGGAGATTACAAAATAATGCTTTTTATTTCCGGAAAACTAATAATCGGATACGGGTCTGTAAAAATGTTTCACCTAAACATTGAGCATTACCAACCGTTGTATTCGTACCGTAAGTTAAAAAAATAAGGAACGTACTTTGGAAGCAGAAGGTAGGGATACCACAATAGTCACAGGTGAGTATCGAAAGATATTAAAAATGGTGTTCGTTCTCATATTTCTTCAATCCCGGCCAGAGACTCACTATGTTCGTACACACAGTGAAAAAACCTATATTAATGGGGGTAAAACAATTGCATAATTGCACCGAAACTACAAAAGAAAAAGCCCGATCTATTGATTCTAATGATCTTCAGATTGTATTATACTCTGATAATTATGGAGGCCAACAAAAGAATTATTTCGTGATCGTTGCTTATTTATATGCCGTGGCAATTACAAAATAAAGTCAATCACACAAAAAATTTTAATAATCGGCCACCCACAAAATGAGGCTGGCTGATAATGTCTACTCCTTGATTGAAAAGAACATTAAATGCGCACTGAAATTTGACTTAATATACACTCCACCGCAATATGTGATATTAGTACGAGCGTCAAGAAAAACTCGTACTCCTTTTAGGCCAATGTCACACGAACGGCTTATGCTGCGCTCCCTTTTGGCCGCGTGCCATGAGAGTATGTACATATAATGGAACTGTTATAAAACGAATAGTTGATAACGAATCGAATACTCCGTTCGTATTCTTGAACCTCATCGTTATAAAGTCGAAGTGGTGAAAAAGTTTGTCAACATAACGAGTATGATAAGATTAAATCTGTCAATTTACAAATTGAATATTGTCTGCTGTTTCATGTTTTATAATATAATTTGTAAAAAATGGCTAGCTTCAGTGAATTGTCATTATTGTTTGCGTCTGAAATCGTTAAAGAATCTATGGACTATCAATTACGTTGATCGTGAATCAATTCCTAGACCCTTAATTCAACGCTAGATAGAAAAAATTTTGCCTGAGGACCTCTACCAGTGCCATGCAAATGCTTTTTTTTCCGCCACAGATTTTCCTTTCACCACACATTTTAAATCCTGCAAACTCTGGAAATTTTCAACTAGCTTTGTTTAATATAATATCTAATTTCTAGTTCTTTTTCGCTCCGGGATGGAAATTAATACTGATTTTATTTTGCCACAATTCCGTGGCATCTTTTGAACTGAAAGAGTTATCGTATTTATCAAATTTCAGTTTCGGGTTTTCCTCTAAAAATTCAATTAGTTTAGTTTTTTCAGCATATGAAATTTTTGCACATCTTTTATCTTCCATTATCACCCGTAAAGTAGCAGCTGATTCACTCTGCGTTTGGCATACGGAATGGTTGAACCCACTCGTTAAATAACAAAGGGTTTGGGTTCGGTATATAATGAATGCGGATTTCAGGAATACCACATGTGTCGATAACGAATGGTTGTGACAGTAAAACGAATACGGAATGTGCCTTCGTTATTCAAGAATAGGCCCCCAGATCTTTGGGATACTAGAAACGAAATATACAAAGATCTTAATAAGACAAACGATGATATCGATAATTCTAGCTCCGAAAATTCCTTCAATTTAGGATGTTTCAAAAACAAATGCCAGGTAAAATATCTTTCGCTGTTTATAGTCTCAGACCTAGCAAGGTTTTCGAGATATTACTTTAGTTCGGCTAGTTCTTTGGTATGCCTTTCCTTACAGTATATCAATAGTCATGCGGCCCATCTGGCTGGTAAGAGTTGTTGCGTTTACATTTGCGCATTCCTTTCCACAGGTAAAAAAGCAGTATTCAAAATGATTTTAGTTCGACTTTTGTTTTTCTCATCTGTTTTCGTAAACATCGGACAATATAAATTCACTATTCCCAGACAATTTCCTCGTTGCTACCACCATGCCAGACGTCGTTTTTTTCATTTAAAAAAATAAAAATTAAAAAGAAATTATTTTATTACGGCTGTAATTTTATACACGCCTCGTAGTTTAATTATCGAACAAAAATTAATTTTCCGGGCGATAATTCGGTTGCTCATTAACCGGACCGATTTGAGCATGGTAAAGTGGGTTTTTTCTCACGATGATATTTTGAGAATATTTTATGAACGCAGCGAGATAGCACAATTTGGTGTTATTCTTTTCTTTTGTAGAAAATTTCAGGAGCTGCAGAAAAGCTTCGGGACAAAGTTTGGTTATCTGGCTCCGATTTGAGGATATTCTTCTTAAAATACTGGAAGAAAAATCCACTATGATACAGCTCTGCTATTGAATTGGGACATGGATATATTTCAATGCGAAAATTATTGAAAGCAATTATTTGGAATATAAAAAATTACAAATTTTATTTTGAATACTTTGACTTCTGTAGATGTGGTAGACTTAGAGTGAGCATTTCTTTAAAATGTGGTCACGTATTGAACTCTCAATAAGTGCTGCCATAATTCAGCTCTGCACGGTGGTAAGCTTCATGGATCGAAATTTCTGCATTTTTACCCAAAAATTTCACTAAAATTTTTTGACTGAGACGTATTAGAAAATAATTCAAATCTGACATCGTTGACGTTGTTATTATGCCGAACTCCATATATATTACAAACAAATCTTTCCAAGGTAGCAAATGCACTCGTCAGTAATTCTTCATCATCGGTGGCAATATTTTGGAATGCAAGCTGCTAATCTTCCGATTCTTCTAGTAATTTGAAAGGCCTTAATTTCCCTTTGCGAAAAAAAGCTGGAGTATAATCACAACCTGTCATGGTGTGGAAGTCTGGTAAAGCTCTAGATATGGACGGAAAGACCCAGTGTTTTGTACAGGTCATTGACGTTGATGTAGCGTTCATGATTACCAACGATCATGTTGATCCAAAGTTATAAGGAAGCCCTAAAATTGTCCATGTTATCAAGGACTATAATGAGAACATCAGAATCTGAGTATCTTATTACAACTTAAGCGTCGATATCAATTTGGCAAATATGGTAGATAATCCTAGAATCTGCTACTTCATGTTTTTCACATGATATTGACTCTTCCATTGCTTTAATGAATTTATTATTTTCAAAGAGAAGCATTTGTAGAATTTTAAATATAAGACACCATATCACCAGTGGTTGATAAAAAATGTAACTAATGCTGTTTTGAACTGAACATTTTTCAGTTGAGCAGTGAAATTATGAGGACGAATTTGAGTTGGTCCGATTGAAACCTGGCTAACCGATTCATCTCGACGTTTACGTTCACTATCTTTGATTCATGGTGTAAAACATGCTTTCAGTTGAGATATAATTTTTTTCAAAGCTTTTCCAAATTTTCTGTTTAACATTTCAATGCATAATTATGAATAGCTACATTTAGTCGCTTGACAAATTTGGGACAAAGTTGATAAGCAAGTGATTGTGGCATGGAGTGACTTGAGTTCCGAGGAGAGTAAAAACAAAAAACGCCGATATTCTTTTATTGATATACGAAAAGAGCAGTAATTCTTGAGAGTATAAAACACATTGACGGTAAGAAGATATCGCAGTAAAGATTTCAAAATTTTCAGTTGTGCTTATAACGGTGCAATAACGGTAAATATCTATTGCATTTCGTTTTTGGATG
Source organism: Dioctria linearis (assembly GCA_963930735.1). NCBI lineage: Eukaryota > Metazoa > Arthropoda > Insecta > Diptera > Asilidae > Dioctria > Dioctria linearis. The sequence continues at coordinate 108,519,081 of OZ005743.1, forward strand.
ATGTGTAACTAAAATATTTTTAATTATTTTGTCTGTTAGTGAAAATAAGATTGGCAGCTGTTTATATTCAATATAGAAAGGGAATGAGTTAAAACTATTTCGAAAGTTAAATGCGGTAAAAAATACTCTTCTAACTTTTTCAGCCAATGGTATGTACTATTGCTCACTGTTCATATTGATCTTGCCATTTAATTTTACACTGTGGCGACATAAAGTAATTTCCAAACTATACTCTGACACTTCTACCATTCAGAGTACTTTTAGTTTTTTCTGCAGAAAAATTGTCTATATCACATGAGAGAGTGTGTCGCAAGTTATATCCATCTCTGCAGTGTACAAAATTATGAAATACAAATCCAGCTTTGATAATTAAAACAGCGAAGTTTACTAATATAGATGAGTGGAAAACTCGCATTTCTTACTTAGAATGCCGAATGCGCATTCTACAAATCTTCGTGCTCTACTTAGCCGATAATTAAAAATTCTTCTGGAATTATTTAGATTTGCTCGACCATAAGGTCTTAGTAAACTTTCGTGTACAAAAAATGCTTCATCCCCAATGAATACAAAAGGAAGTTTAATATGAGGTGCATTTGATAAAGCTTGGTGTTCAGGAATATTGAGGCGCTTGGTATATAAAAACTGTCCGAAAGTAATTTCCCGAAAAACTTTACTGTCGCCTTCTCTGCCATATGATCCTACATCTATTGAGATGAACCGATAGTTTGTTTGAAAGCCTTTCTGAATTTATCGCAATAAATAAATTAAAATAGCACTACAACAATGTTTAAAAATACATACCTAAATGTAATCGTTAGACTTTCTTCTACACTGCAAAATATTCTTTATTTACTTTGCGTTCAATCTTACCAATAAAATCAATAAAACTGGAAAGCAACATTCTATAACAATTGAGAAATTTTTCTGGATGAGTTTTTAATTTCCCCTAAAGTTTGTGAAATTCTCTTTTTACATTTCGGTTTCGGTTTAATGGATGTATCCAATATGTTCGATTTCCATACTTAATATTATCATCAATTAATATTTCGATACACGCGAATTGAATTTTACGAGTAATAATACTAGGTAGGTCTTTACACACTGAAAACCTCTACACCACTGGACAATAAAAAATTGAGTTTTGAGATTCGGGAAAACTGTGTCATGCCATACTGAAACTGCATTTCATTTATTGAAACTCAGTAAATTGAAATTACGGAAAATGTGACATCAGCCTTATGCTCGCTTTGTTCTATTCATTCTGGGCCGATTGTCAACTATACGTAGAACACTCTCTCTTTCAATTTGAACTCGTGTTTAATATAAATGTTAAAATTGCCGAAATAAATTCGATTCTTTTCAAGTAGAAAATATGTTTTTTTTACAGATCTATTTTATATTGTAAAGATGCCTTTATAACTAAATGTTATCTTAACGAAGTAATTATATTCCTCAAAACTCGAAATCAACTTATCTGAGAATAACTCGTATGAATTTGTAAAAAAATAACCCAAGTGCAGATCCAGGACATATTTCGTTATGCCCAATTCCATTTTATGCACTTCTTTTAAAGATTCCAGGGAAACTTAAGTTTCGCAGAATATCTACATAAAATTTTAGCTTATGAATAAATGATGGAAATGCGATGAGCAGATGTTGGCTTCGCAGGAATAAGTAATTTGCACAAGTTGGAAGCTTTCTAATTGGATTTTTCTCAGCCAATAAACATTTTAGATCGATGGTAGCCAATGAAGTATAAAACTTACGAAAGTTTTTTTAATTAATTAGAAATGCGAAATTAAATTTATGTTGGTATGTATTTAATGTAAGTTGCGCGTGTTTCGCTCAAGGTGTACAAGATGTGCACAGCTTACCGGTTGGTGAACTCATTAAGAAATTGATAAAAGCTGTCAAAGTTAAATTTTCAACAGAAAGCGTTCTTTGAATTTAAGCAAATAAAGCCGTAATTTTGAAGAAATGAATGAATTTTCACATCCTAATTATGATTTTAAGCGTCTTCAAGAAAAAGTATTTTTCAATTAAACTGTTATCAAGCTGCACTTGATGTATTTAAATCATATGGGTTAGCTCACATATATATATGCTGTAGACAAAATTGAATCCCTCATAAGTACAAGTGGGGTGCCTCTTTATTTCAAACAGTAGGGTTGATGCAATTTTGCTTCTCGTGAATCGGTTTTGAAGCGAAGAAAATAAAGAAAGATTGAATAACTCGAACATTGTAAGCGAAAATTCCAATATAATTTCTTTAACCCTAGATAGACAACCTACGTCGAATCGATGTAATCAAGCATTGTTCTTTTAATTTTTCTAAAAAAAATATAAATATACTTTAATGTTTTTCATTTAGCCATAATACAATTGCGTGTATGAATACATACTACTACATTCATAAACGTAGTATATACATAATCCAAAATATACCCACTCAAACATGCGCACGTTGAATAGACGTATATGGTTATTTTTAGTGTACAGTGAAATATGGTTATCTGCCTTGGGTTAAATAATTATTAATAATTCTAGCCTCTTATACTTGAGCGTTTTCAAGCCTACCTCTAATGCGATAAAATAAGAATTACGATTGTCCAACTTAATGAATTTAATTTCGAGATGCAGATTGTGTGCGATAACGCGACAATGGCAGTAGATAGCTTCAAAGAGAATGATTTACATTACGAAATGCGCCGTGCCTAGACTGTACTGTGATGTGACAATCAGAAATATAGTACACAAGGCAACATTCACATTCGAGACTGTACTTTATTTTAGGATGAATAATTTTAAATAAATAACGTTAGTTGACGACTAAACATGGAGTCACACAACGCAATACTGTAAACGTTCGAGACGTTTGGTTTTGCAAATTAGCACATGATTGTTGCTAATTAATCGCTAGATTTTTTTTATTTATTAAATTCAAACTTCAAGCTTAAATTTCAACTTTGTTACAACTAATGATTTGATAACCCCGAGTTATGAATTAAAATAGGATTGCAAGGGTTTGCATCTGTGTGGACAGCTTCAATCAATACATGGTTTTCAGAACGAGCTCTATTCAATGCCATCCTTTTTCATTCATTAGCAAATAATTGGGTAGTTCTTGTGCAATTGTACCATTATTAATGATTTAATTAGTAGACGTGCCCAACAAATTTCGTCCCTATTGGGCGTTTCGTATTTCGCTAACAAAACGCTTGCATTTTATATAGCTCAAATGCTGATTTTCAATCGCAATTAACTCATTATCGCGTTTTCCGTTTATTCCTGCCATTTGTGTGTTATTTTAGGTTATATAAGACAATTATCAATTAATGAACCATATAAATGACAGTAACAACTATACTATACTGTAAAGCCTCTGTTCATCGAATTAATATTATTCTAATTTTTGAATACTTTTACACACAACATTATAAAATCGCAAAAAAAAACATTAATCTTTTTATTGTTAAAATAGTGCACAAAATGCAAAGTTTATCGGAAATTCGGCTCTCTTATCCTTTCTTTTGAAAATGTTTAAAAGTTCCGTGAATTTTGTAAAAAAATTTCCGAAAATAATTAATATGGAAGGATATTAATATTCTTAAAAACAAAAATATTTTCCTAGGGAGAAGAAGGAAAGTATTGCACAAGACGGTATGAAAATATTAACAGCAACGAAGGAAAATCAAGATGAAGCAAATGGAAAAATTTTTATAGCATAAAAAAAACTAGCACGAACAGACCGTAGAATTGTTCTAAAAGCCTGCGAAAGGCGTTTCACATTTCAAAGAAGCTTGCATCAAGACTAGCAGTCAGAAGGGATCCAAAAATATAGAATGTGCTTAAGGATACGCTTGTATGAGGCTAACCGTAAATCGAGGTGACTACATAGCCTCAGGTCACGAAGGATATGCGATGAGCCAGACAGCAGTGGGTAAGAACTCATCGTAATTATTCACTAGATAACTGGAATAAAGTAATAAACATCTCTTAAGCATATTCATGAATTTATTTTTCACTTAGAAGCGCAATACTAAGTAAAGCAGTTTTTATCTTAAAATCGCAAATATATTCTTCACCTCCAAATCCAACCAGTCAAATTCTCTAAGGAAATATTCGAGTATGCGATAATAGCTGCGAGACTAAAGAATTGACAGGACGATGTATTGTAAAATATTGAAATCTGCAAGTAAAATGTAATCATACACAGGGAAATGTCGGCAGGGTAGTCCCACCTTTTGACTTTTGGCAACAACTTCCATTTAAGAAGGAATTTGATCAATCCAAGCACATCTTTGCAGAGGCCTGTGGAAAAAACACTTTTGCTGGACACAGTAAATTGATTGGGTGAAAAATGAAAGCAATGCTGTCAAGGTGCCCGTGCTGTCCAGGTTTGCCGATCGCTGATAGCCGACGAAACATGTGCTGAAATGAATGAAAATGACCTGAAAAATTAATGAAATAAAATAAAAGGGCGTCGCATTTTTCTGTTCTTTATTCAATTAAGCAAACTTTTAATGGCACATTACTCGGAATCGCAATTCCGGCAAATGTAATGTCGTTAAATTGGCGGACTTCAAATGCATCTCTACCTTACATTTTTGGGTGGGCATTTTCCTTTATTCTGTGTTTTATTGGCGGACGTCGTTGGGGTTGATGCTGGACGTTTTTTGAGCGTCTTCGAAGCACGCAATAACGTTGGGCCAACTATGACTTTACAAATTGTCCAACCTTGACGTCAAGCGCCATTGCCGGATAGCGTCACACTACAACTAAACATGTTACAGGATTGAATTTTCCTTTTGGATTGTTTTCAAATATAAACCACACAACTCATTTACCTTGACGATTGCATATTTGCATCTCACTTTATGGCCATATTCTTTGAAATTTCAAGCCAGTGATCGCACAACACATGCTTTGCGTATACGCTTCAAGTCTGTAGTATCACAAAAAGTTCGCTGTCACAAAACTAAAAAAAATCGTTTGGCCGTCCTAAACGATGGGCCAGCCCTTAGTAAATAAATACATAATCTAAAACTATTATTTTTCTTATATTATCTGGTTTTGAATAAAAAAAATATATAAAACTTTGGGAAGATCTAAGTGGTTCAATTTGATGAAGAGGTTTTGTTCTGTGGCACATCCGCCATTTTTATTACATTGGCGGAGTCAACTATCGTATTTCCTTATTTAGCGGTATTTTGCGTAAAAGTTTATTTCCACAGTTTGGCTTATTTACGCATGTATAAACAAATTATGTTTTGTGTGGACGGTGCACCCTGAACTACTCGCAAAATATATGCAGAAAATTGAATCGAGTATATTCATGCACCATGGCGCGGATCATTTGGGAGATTAGGTTAGATTAGAGGGGTACCGTAAGATATTTACCCTGAATCACTTAGACCTCCACCACAGATCCATCCTGCTTCCCTTAGGGATATCTCCAAGACTATTTACCTGGATGCATCCTGCTTCTCTCAGAAAACTCGGCTGAATTCTTTGTTTTGCAGCTCCCCCAGACTTGAAAAGAAGTAGCCAATAGTCTACTCCTTTTATTCATCAAAGCGGGGGCATTCTCAAAGCAAGTGTTGGACCGGATTCGATTTCCTCCGAGCCCCTTACAGCTCCTGCAGAAATCGTAGGCCGCTATACCCAATCTTCTAGCATGGTCGCCTATGGCCCAGTTGACCCGTAAGGACCCCTATTAGAGTTTTGTTGTGCTACCATTAAGCAGTTCCTTTGTACTTTTTCTGTCATATGTAGGCCACAATTGTCTCGAAATATGGCAGGCTATCCCTGCTGATCCACCGGGAGGCTAGCTTTTTGATAGGGTGCCCCTGATGATATCCGCTTCTATTGCTCCCGATTGGGATCTTCACATAAGCTACAGCTGCGGAGCTATCAAATTCAGAGAACTTTTTGGTCAACTCATCAGCCATCTCGTTGACTGTGATATCCTTATGGTCAGATACCCAGGATAGGGTCATCGTGTACCTTATAGACAATACATCAAGACTAGTCTTGCATAACTGCACCAATTTTGATTTTACCAGCACAGCATCCAGCGCCTTGATGGCTGCCTGGCTATCAGTATATGTATATCGCATATGGATACCATTGTTACCGCCTGATATGCGAGTTCTGCCTTTAAAAAACACTGCATTTGTCAGGCAAGTCTATAAGACTCGTGCCACTGGAGATCTCTGGAGTACTCTCCAGCTCCTGTGCCCGCACTTGTGTTGGAACCATCCAAAAAAATGGAAAGATCGGATGTTGCGACCATCTCTTTCCCATCTCAATCACTTCTAATGCGCAACATTACATTGACACCCCCCCCCCCCCCCCCCACCAAAAGTCAAGATTGGTACTTGGTAGTCTGTTTCTTCTCTTCAATCACTACAATCTAAACATTTAGAATAACATGGGCGGGGGAAAAAATGTATATTTTTTCTCAATATTATAATAGCAAAGAAAAAAGACATAATTTATCGAAGATCAATTCTTATGATACCCTAGAAGAATGCACGTATGTAATCTCCATTTATGATGCCTCTGTCAAAGTTTGATTGTTAAAGTAGTTTTTCGCATATATTTCTAGAATGGTTCGTCAGACAGCAAAAAATAATGATAACCAATTTCATAGAATTTTATATTCTGACGAACATTTTAGTTACAATATAAACGGTTAGGACTAAATTTTTTTAACAGTACCTATACGTAAAAACCTAAATATATACATGGCAACACCAAGAAGGTTAGCGGATTTATTCCTATTTTTGAAATTGTATTAAATAGTTTTATAGAAACGCCGTGTATAAAAGATCAGCTCTCTAATACCCTAGTCACATAGCACACGTCATTACTGGTCGAAAATGAGATCATAATGAAGTACACTAATGAAGGGTTTTTCTCATTCATTATAGCTATAATGAGGAAAGATGTGCTAGATTTGGCATAAAATACCTATAAATCTGGATCTCAGCCGTGCATCTGCCGGTTTGAAAAAATAAGTAGAAAAAATGCAAAGAAATACAATTCACAAACTTATTCTTTTTAAAATAATGTTTTTCTTGTTTGTAAATTGTTAAATTGAAAAACAAAATAAGCAAAAACAAAGTTTATCGCCTTAAATCCATCCCTATCCCCTTCTTTAATGTCATAAGTACATGTATGTATGAAAACAAGTTTGACAGTAAAACTTAATTAAAGAAACGGTTGTGTGTCAGCAGTTTATAATGAATCATTATAGACTAATGAGCTGTTAGTTATTTCTTCATAAAGAACGGTGTGTGTGAGTCTAGGCCATAAGTGAACACGTTCTCGAGTTATCGTGCGGATAGATAAACGGACAGACAGATAGACAGACGGATAGACGGGCACGACGGGATACAGGTGGAGACGGACAGGTGAGCATGCGAAAATCAAAAATGGCTTTTAATATTACATGTGGGTCCGCAGTCCATTTTGCACTAACATCAATATTTCTATGCATTACAAACGGAATAACAGACTTGGTATACGCCAAGGGTTATAAAAATTCAAAAAAAAATATGAAAAGTCAAATTCAAATTGTAACATAAATCATATATTAAGGTGAAGGTGAGTTAAAAATAAAAAATAGAAGAATTAGAGAAAAGATATAAAAAATATAAAAATAAAATAATAAAACAAAAATTATAATTAAGAAAATTGATTGATGGAATAAAGGAGATAAGTCCAATACTAATATAGGTTTTATTCGGCTTCCAACAATAGTCAAAATCTAAAAAAATATACTCACTTCAAACCGTCTAAACATTTCCGACGTCAATTGATTTTGTACTCTTTGTGTAAGAACTAACAATAAGAACATTGGTTTAGTTTAGAAAGGATCAGGGATTATACGCAAGTTCGTAAAAAAAAAATTCTTTTCTACTTATTTTTTCAATATGAATAATTACTAGGCTATTACGGAACTCATTTATTTTCACACCATAATACTCTTATAAAGTGCGGTAGCTTTTATCTTAAATATTTATTTATTTCAGCGACCACTTTGTTGTCGGATTTCTGAATCTAGACCAGATTTAAGAGGATAGAGAATTCTGCTTCACACAAAACCCATCCGACGAACTTCTGATTCAGAATTTCTTTCAATCTGAAATGGACAAAACTTTCCAGTTTTCTGGATTACTCCGATTTAAAGGGGTAAATTTGAAACCCAGTATTGTGGTGAAATAAAATTATGATGAGAGTTAAGATTAATTTGAATTTTTAGGGTTCAGTTAGTTAAGGAAAGCAAATTCGGATGAACATTTTTACATATAAAACTGTGAATTTAAATGAGCTTTGCCGGGATTGGACTAGATACCGGATGGGAATTTAATATGTTTATGGCTGAGAGTGAGTTATAAAAAACGAATTTTCATGGCTAAGTTTTGTCGTTGTTATTTTGTTTGTTGTTGTTGTTGTCGTTAATCCCTGAAGTAATGTGTTCCCTCGAAGTAATAGGTACGAACGATTTGTGAAAACCTTACCCTGAAGCCCTGTTTATATTTAGAAATGAAAATTTCAGAAAATTTTCCTTTTAATTTTATTTTGAAAGGGATAATCCTTGATTTTTATGTTTCACAGCTTTAAAAGATTAATGGTAGTTGAAAGTTTTAAAGTTGGTGTTCGTTGCGACATGATTTTCCATTTGAAATATTTTATGAAGAGTTATAATACTTACAAATACTTACTTATACAAAATAAGCTTTTCAGTTATTATTTAATAGAAAATTAAATCGTCTGAGGGAAATTTTGTAAAGCAGAACAATGAGACAGTAAGCAGTTAAGACAGCTTTATGTATCACTAAAATAGTAGATTAAACCCTCGAGAAATGTTTGCCAAGCGATGGCATAGAAATTCATATGTATGCGTACAAGTCCGATTCTCTAAAATGATTTATATTGATAGTCTTCCAGTAACTTGCAAGCTTGGCTACATATAATCCCTCCTAGAGGCTATACTTACTTAACAGAATAATAAAAAGTTTTGATTAAAAATTAACCTTACAATTTTATGCTCAATAGCTGTCATCTGAGTAATAAATCCATGTGCGTATCTGCGCCCGTAGTCCGCATCTATAGGCAGATTAATTCGAATCATAGCCGTGTTTATGGTCCAGGCTATGACACATTGTATGCTTACTACTTAGAAAGGTATTAAGAAGTGCGAATTCATACTTCTTTAGCATTTGTTCTAATGTAAAAATGCATTACTTTCAACTTTAACTTTCTGCATAATGCAAACAAGCCTCGGTACTAAAATTTTGATTTAGGAGTTTTGTTGTTTAATTCTTTGTGCATTTAACATTATAAAAATCTAAGTACTTTGTTTAGCAAAATTGTTTATATTTTTTACTTAAACATAACACTGCACATAAAAATGAGAAAATTAATTCTGTTGTCTTCATACCTCAAAACACACTGGAAGGCAATCAGAGCTGTGTGTTTACCTATAGAGTTATTTGAAAAAATTAGTCACAAGAGTCACACAAAAAATAAATTCTTAAGTATAAAAGACAAACAAACATTGCTAACTATTTTATAATATTATCTCATAACTCGTACTTGGACCTCTGATATTCTTAATTTATCCCAGCAAAGATTGTGGCGGTAAATTGCTGTGGCGATAAAAATGGCAATAAAAACTGTATTGCCCTTTTATTACCATGGCGATGTTTTGCCATATTATTGCACTTTTATTGCCTAGATCGCTGGTACTAGATGTGATGAGAGCGAGACATCCGTTCTCGACAATATTTCAGTACTCTACCTGTGGAAATTGACTCATTTACAGTTGTTCTTTCGTCAAGTATGGTCGCCTAGAAAAACCAAACGAAAGAAGAAAAGGATATTTGTCGCCATGGCGATCACCAAATGAATTACTTACACGATTCATATGGGATGCAACATTTACCCCCGTCATGTTAAACGTAGGCGATAAAAGCTAATGACGTTCTCATGGCTTTTTGTGAAATCAAGTCTGACAGCATGGGATGTGATGGCTTAAACCCGCAATTTATTAAAATGCTCCTGCCTTATATTCTTTCTCCTCTTGCACATATTTGTAATACGTGTTTTACGTCATCTCAGTTTCCGAACCAGTGGAAGCTTTCACAGGTCATACCTGTTCCGCAAAATTCATCTAATACCGATTTCAGACCTATTAATATCTCACCCTTTTTATCTAAAGTAATTGAAAAAAATTATGTCTGCACAGATAAATAGATACATTGCATATAATAATTTACTAAATGAAGAACAATCAGGCTATAGACCTAAGCATAGCTGTATTACTGCGCTTCTTAAAATAACCAATGATATACGGAGTGCTATTGACAGGGATGAGTAGGTACTCCATGTTAGTGCTCTTGGATTTCTCTAAGGAATTTGATTTGAGGGATCGGTATCAGTCTGTGTATTCTACAAATTTAAATTCCTCTTTTCAATTGGTTACTTCAGGAGTGCTCCGAGGATCTATATTGGGTCCTTTGTTGTTCTCTCTTTTCATCGATGATTTATTTTATTGTGTTAAGTACAGCAAACTGCACCTTTATGCTGATTATGCTCAATTGTACATCTCAAGACCAATTGGATTAGCTGAAGATGGTGTTTCTTGTACAAATGATGATCTCCACTCTATTTATTTGTGGACCATTGACAACATGCTACACTTGAACCCTACCAAAACTAAAAGCTTAATTATATACAAAACAATTTTAGATACTTCTTATTTCTCACCTGTCGTAATCAATGGAACGCAAATTCCAATTGTTGATTCTGTTTCTACGTTTCTAGAGATATGATGAGAAACGGGGGACGGTACATAGATACATTTTGGTTTGGTTTGAATGCAAAGGGCGAGATATGTGCAGAAATTAATTTATATGGGAAGAGTTCTTTTTACGGTGTGAAGAAAGAGAAATGTATATGGGGAGTTGCATATACATATACATACTGCCGTCACAATAAATTAAATCATATTAATACTCTAATTATAAAAGTATATGTTGGGCTTCGTTCACTCTGGGCGACTAGTAATTTCACTCCAGCGAAAACCCGTTTAAAGCTGGTCAGGACGCTTCTCGTCCCTCTTTTTACGTATGGATGCGAAATATTTGCTTCTCTTGAATATGAGTCTATTCGAAGGCTAAATACTGCATTCAACGCTACTATAAGGCATGTTTTTTCGTCTCTGTCCTTTTGACCATGTTTCCCCTTTCTCCATCCTTGTCTGCAGCCTTATGGGTCTATTTCAAATATCGCGCTGTTATTTTATTGGCTGGGACTCTTTAGTCTCGGAACCACAGCCACTTGTATAATATACTAAAGATTGCGAGATCAAGTCGAGTTACTACTTTAATAGTGCCTAGACATAATTGTCTAACATCTAAGCGTCAGTTCTTCATCCTGTCCATTATTATTTGGAATTCTCTGGCAAAAAATTTAAGATTGTAGTTTGAGTCAGGTATGTTTGGTAATTTTAAATGCAAAGTTCTTGAGCACTTAAAATCAGTCTAGGTTTTAGTTTTGCACTGTAAATAAGTCTAAGTTTCATTTTTCATTTTTTTTCTACTTTCTATCTTAGTGCTAATGACCTAATTAATTTCTTATTAGTCAAGTTTTTTATAATATTAGTTATTGGATAATATACCTATTAATCTTATACTAAAATAAGGTTTTATATCTTTTTGTACAATTCCACCTATAAAAGAATAAATGAAATGACATGAAATGCTGATGACTCGAAATTATATAGAGTAATAAAGGAGCCACAAGATTGCATTCAGCTGTAATATGACATTGAACAGTTTATTCGGGCTGGTGTAAAAATAATTTCCTATTTTTGAATTGTAGCAAATGCAAATATATTGCCTTTACTAGAAAGGTGAATGTCATGCACTGGAATTAACATCTTGCTCGAATTCCTATAACTAGGGTTGCTGAAATTTGTGATCTTGGTGTGATCTTTGATGACAAGCTTTTATTTGACAAGCACATCAATAATATCTCTAATGGGGCTTTTAAATCCCTTGGTTTTATTTTACGATGTATGAAATCTTTTAAACAAGTTCAATCGTTAAAGTGCTTTACGTTAGTCTCGTAAGGAGTATTTTAGAGTATGCGTCCCTTATATGGAGCCCTTTTTATGCTACATATGCCTAAATAATTTAGGGCGTTCAGACCTGCTTTACTTGGTTTATATTATTCAAATTTGATCAGTCCAATTATGAATATAACGATAGGTTAAGTAGACTGTCTATGACAACTTTACCTAATCGGCGTTCTTATCTTGACGATTTAAGTTGCTTAATAATAAAATTGATGCTCCTGAAATTCTCTCAAAAATTTGCATAAATGTTCCATTTCGTCCTGCACGTCAACTACTAGGATTCAAACCTGAATCACATCGCACAAATATAAGATTGAAGTCTCCTATCATTAGAATTCAAAGATTTCATAATGATTATCTCAATGATCTTGACCTTTTCCATTCTTGTCCTGCAACTTATAAACGCAATGTCATGGATAAAATGCCTTCTCAGATGGTGTTTTTCCTTTTCATATCTATGCTTTATTTGTTGTCGCTTGCTATTATTTTTGTTCCTGTTCTCAATATAACTCCTTCTTTCATTCCTTCATTTTCTCTTTAATTTTTTTTCTCTTGATATTTATTATTAAGTATTATTAGTTTTAAATTGTTTACTCAAACTTTTCCTTTTTTGAATTTGAATTGAAGTTTTTATTTCCTTCGCAGTTTTGATTTATTATTCATGGCATTTTTTTACGTTTTTTTCTTAATTTTGAATTAATTTGATTAGTTAGTATAAATTTTTATTTTTAATTATTTTTTATTATTGAATTATCTAATGCTTATTTTTACTTTTTTTATTCTTTCTAATTTTTATTAGTTTTTTATTAGTTACATTGCCTTAGCTTTAGTTGTAGTTTTGTATTTCAGTTTTACTCTTTGTTTTAATTTAAGTTTAGTCGTGTATTCTAGCAATTAGATGTAGATCCCTTTTTTTCTCAACTTAAGTCGATAGCAAGTAATTGGTGTAAGCTGTTTACTATCGGATGAACTGCCTAATAAAAAAAAAATGCTTTCGTCAATGCTTTCCATATTAAATAATTCAATTTTTTCATTTCAACCTTGACTCAAAGTATTTTTTAATAAATGAAAATGCGCTGTGAAGCGAAAGGGCGGCAACGGTATTCTATGTTTAACTCTTCATATCTTTTAAATTATATTCCAAAGATAATTCAAATATTATCTCATTTTATAGGCAAATTGGTTGCCTTCTTGGCAGTATAATTTATACATTAGGTTTTTATTTATTTTCCCAGTTTCAAACAAAAGTAGATTGTATTTAAGAAATATTTGCGTCGACTTTCGTTTCTCTGTGTATTTTATCATTTGTGGTATTAATGCAATAGAATCCAAGGCATTTTCTCATTTATATATGCAATGTTATGTTTAAGTAAAAAAATATAAACAATTTTATTAAACAAAGTAGGTACTTAGATTTTTATACTGTTAAATGCACAAAGAACTAAAGAACAAAATTCCTGAATCAACCTTTTAGTACCGAGGCTTGTTTACATTATGCAGAAAGTTAAAGTTGAAAGTAATTCATTTTTCCATGAGTACAAATGCTAAAGAATTAAGAAATCGTACTTCTCTAATACGTTCAAAGAATTTGATATCACGCCCTGGATCATAACGATGACAATGTTCAAATTCATCAGACCACGGCACATTCCCATAGGCAATTATTACTTAGCGCTGAGAGTTTTTGTTTGAGGACTCAAAGTCATTTGGCCAAGATAAATTTTTTTCAGTAATTTTGTTAGAAAACTTCTACGTTCATATTTTAAGGAGTCTTTCGTTTCCGTCCGCATATTCAGCTACTAGATTTTTGTCTTCCTGACTTAGGCTAGCACTGGTATAGCATTGTTCAGAATTGAGCATTCGTTTGACTTCTTCACCACCAGTAGTACGACTTTTGTTATTTGTAGGGCTTGTCAGTATTCCCCAAAGACAGGCACTCAAATTTTGAGTAGATTGTTCTAATGGACTAAATTTTTATTGAAGAGTCAAATCCATATTATATATTACTACTGTTTTAATTAGTAAATACTTGTATTAAAATTTGAGTAGAAAAGTACTTAAGTACGATTTTTAAGTACGAAAGTAATTAAGACCCGATATTAAATTTTTTTGTGGGAATTATAAGTACGAGTATTGTAACTGCGTATATTTGTTTATCGGTGTCATCCATTCATTCGGATCATCAGGGGTATGAAGATGGCTCCTATTTATATAAGAGTTCTATGGTATTCACTCGCTTGTTTTAATTTTCCTTATAAAACATCAGATTGTAATGTATTATTTTATTTTTTTTTTGATTCAGAAAACGAGCTTTCATATATTTGAATAGAACTCATATGTTCAGTCTAGGATTTTAAAATGATAAATGATAAAAATATTGAAGTCAAACAAAAACTTTCATGTTAGATCGTCACAAATGTGCTCCTTTTTCCGAATTAATTCTCAAATTTAGGAATATATGCATCTTGCAATCTCTTTTCAACTGTTTTTATTTTTGTGCGGTTTTCTTTCATTTAGTGCAATAAAGACAAGCGAGTTACACAGATGTTGGCGAATTTGTCAATAGTCAATACTTCTGCTTGAAATATAGTTGTGGTAACGTACAGGGCTTTTAAGCTCCCAAAAGCTTCTTCAATATTGTAGAAGTTGTCTTACAATTTATACGCAAATCAAATAACTTTCACTTTTTTCATTGCTCTTACAGTACAGTTAATGGTCTTAAGTACTCCACTGAAATCACTTTTAGAACACTTTTAGCCATTCTAGTACAAAAAAGTAGCTCTCTTCCCTCCTTGAACCTATACATAAAATGTCTGTTTGGACCAGTGCCTACTCCTTCTTTGCAGTCTACAAAATGTTCACCTATTCAGGTGAAGACTCAACAAATTTACAGTCATTTTAGTGGAAATTGAATGGTAATAAAAATCTGAGATTATAAATGAGACAAACAAGCGCAGTTCTTGTTTCAATATTATCAAGATTTTGTTAATCCCGCGGGTAGAATTTGAGCAACTGCAGAAATCTACTTTTATCTTGTCACGGAACTTGAGTTCTTTTATGAAATTACAGTGGAATTGGAAGCCTCTGGTATTCTATTTGGCTATCTTCATTATACCCTAAATTAAATCTATATGGTACACTAATTAAGTTTGTCATTCTGTGTGTAACGTAAAGAAATAACACTCGTAGAGCAAAGTCGATTGGACACCTACGCATACTATTAAAAGTTATTTTCTCATGTCCGTTTGTCCGGCCGTCTCTCCGTCTGTTTGTCCGTCTATTTTCAAATAGCGTTATATTTTTCAATTAAGATGCACTTTAGAACAGTTTTGAAAAAACCAACCGTAATTCATCCGTGGTAAAAAAAAAAAAATCACAGAGTGCGTTCATCTCGAGAGGTGAAATTTTATTCAATGAAAAATTCTTCAGAATATAAAATCTTACGAAAGTGGTTATAATCATTTTTACTCTCTGACCAAAGACCACTTTAACAATCAAACTGTCACAGAGGGGTGACTCTACGAAATTACATACAGGCATTCATCTAGACCTAGGGGATTGTAAAAGTTAGTCGACGACCAATCCTGTTCTTTATTGTATTTAGTAAGGAATGAAATACATATGTTTCCATACGGAATCATTTTTTGCTTCATCATTCACTAATTCTTTATATAAAAAGAAAAATGTACTTTGGTTTTTCCTATTTTATATCATTGGATGGACTTACATATTGTCTTTTAATTTTCTACTTTAACCTTCTCCCCTAATAATACTGCGCGCCAGTTCTTCAACAGCGAGATTTTAAACATGTTTTAGATATGCTCTTTTAGCTAATTTTACTTTAAAACTTCCACTCATCGATTTCAAGTAAAATGTTACGTATATCAGCTTTGTGTACGACATACCAGTGAAATAATAGACAGATGATAGTCTCTTTATGTATAGTGTGAATTAAGCGAAAGGAAAAAATATACTGAAGGAACATTATATTTATGGTGATTTGTCGAGTAATTTTTCCGTAAGATCAAATCAAAGTCGGAGCTTATGGCTACACGTTCATTTTGAAGCTGGCTCCAATATTGTCTAAGAAGCGAAGATTACGTAAATTCCTAATTTTGCACTGCGAAATCAACATTTTGAAGTGTAAAAATAGTCAACTAGTTTCCACCGAATGTGACTTGACATAGCAACCATAAATCTACAAAATGATTTTTTTGTTTGAAGACGCTTCCATTTTGTTATTCCACCAACATGAAAGCTCTACGGATCAAATTCTGTAGGAAAATAAATATCAGGGAATACAATTGACGATTATATTTAGTGGAATAAATAAATAAAGGAAAATTTTGAGAGCAGTTGTAGATATTATTTTTTCTTTTCCCAATATAATCTTACCTTTGGGGTAGACATGAAAATATTTTGGATATCAAAATAACTGAATTTGATAGTACTACAAACCGTTTATTTAAGAACGTTTTGAGAAAAACTAAAGGAGTTCTCATTTATCATTAGAGAACGTGTTCTGAAAACTAATGATTTTGCCATATTCGTATCTTGTCCAGCCCATAAATTAAATTTATCTGGCATCCGCGCTGCATCTATATCAGTTGATATGATTTTTTTTTTCGAAACATCTCAAAGGTTTTTAACTTCTTTCATCATAAAAGTTTTCTAGGGATTAGATTATGTAATCATGAAAATCTAATGCCATTAAACCACTGTAGCACAATTACTCTAATTTTCTGAATATAATTTTCTTGCTTAAGTATCAAATCCAGAAGGAGTCTGAATTGATAAAATAAATAAAAACCGAGTGATCTTCCTGATAGGCTGATGTTTGGGAAACAATTTATTTCAAATAAAAAATTAATTTATCTGAAAGGGGAGTTGAAACGAGTTTTTAGAAATAAACGAAAACGATAAACCCAAAGTAGTAGTGAGGGTTGCTAAAGTGAAAGGAATGTTTTGCGCGAAGTTCTTTAACTGAATAAAAAGAAGAAAAGGAAACTTCTTACCTTATTTTGATGCAAAAGTGTAAATAATGAATAAAGCTTCATAGAACAATTTACTAGAGTAGAAACGTAGCTCCATTGTTAAAGGAGAATATAAAAGAAAACTTTCCTAAAATTAAATTTCAGGAGAGTTTTGTGCGACAAAAGTAAGTTGAAAGGATAAATTTTTAACAAGCGAAGTTTTAAATATTTTTAAAGTAAAATGTTCGTATAAGGGTAGGAAATGGAACTCGACGAATTCATTAACTTGTTTGCTTGTTAAAAGAACTGAAAAACGTAGAGGAAAATTTAAATTGTAAAGTCTAACTGGGAGATAAACATTTCTTGTGTAGTATAGATTAGACACATATTGCTCGTGGTAAATATAAGTTTGTTATATTGCGATTAGCCGTGCTTACTGTAACGGGTAACGTAGTATAGGCACACCAAAGCATATGTTTGCTATAAAAGACTTATTTTGTTCGTAGATGAGATTTTCTGTTAAAGAAAGCAACCGCTTTGATGGCGGAACAATCATATAATGTTCTTCACAATTTTTCATAATAAGCACGATATTTTAGCAAAAATGTCGTTGAAGCATGTACTTAACGATTGTTACGTGCCGGAATTAAAATTGAATGTAGTTCTTTTATTTAAAAAAATTTTTCACGATTTTCTTAATACTGAAGATCACTACAATCACAGTTTAACACAAAAGACTGTGTATTCAACTGTCATCAAGATCTAAGTCCGCAGATAAAATGAGTTGAATACTAGAGGGTAGTTGCAGTCTACACCATGCTAGGTTTGTAGATGTTGTGCGACTGAATTTCAGACTTCTTTACTTTAATGTGGGTGAAAATCTTGAAGAAAAAAAAAATAAAATAGAGAGGATCTTTATTGTTTTCTTTTCGAAACAAAAATACCAGCAATACGGAAATTTTAGCAAATGTTCGAAACATTGGCAGATTGAATAGAAATAACTTGCTAACAACGCTTAACTTCAAGACTGTATGCGAATATAACAGATTTCGATAATGACAATAAAATTCTGATGTTTTGTAATTTAGAATCAATTTCAATGTTTCATTTTAGCAAAATCCTCTCTTAGAGAATATTCATATTATTTCCTTTAAGTAAATGTACAGAAGAGGTATAAATCCTTTTCCGTTCTTCAAAACTGGGCAGAGAATATTTATAAAAATTTAAAACTACAACAAATTTGCAAATGGATAAAAACTATGTTGTTCGTTGGTATAAGTTTCATTTTCCAAAACTAATTTTTGCGGTAGGGGCAAGCTCTGGGATGGGTGGAAGCTCAAAGTTTCAACTTTAAGCGGCTATATTTGAATAAAAACCACCAAAAATGTCTTTTCCATTTATGAATTTAGGACTTACTTGGTAGAACAATGCTTGGTTGAGAAAATATAGCCGCTCAAAGTTGAAACTTTGAACTCCTGCCCCTCCCAGAGCTTGCCCCTCCTGCAAAATGAAGATGCGGAATAACGAAATCTACGTAAATATCAAGTTTGGTAAAAAAGTGTTTTTTCGAAATTACCCCCTCCATTTTCGAAGTTCTAAATCGAAAAGTACCCTATCTAATAGCCAGTTCAGATTCCCGTACAATGCCATATAAATGGTTGTCGTAGGTTAAAAACTGTAAGCGGAGATAGAATCCTACGAAAAAACTGAAGATTACCTCGATGGGCACATCTTCCAAATGTTTGCTTATAATTTTTTATTGTTATTGTTGATAGCACTTGTGGAGGTCATTTTGGAAAGGGGACATAATGCGCAAATTTTTTCATAGTTTTGCCAAGTTCATGCAATGGTGATATTTCGAATAAATGTACACCGAAACGCGACAAAAATTTTGGTGAAATAAAAAATTCTAGAGAAAGCTGTTTTTGTTTAAAATAATTGAAGGCACAATTATAACTAATTATGCATTCTTAGAAAGGTCAAGTTGTGTTCTTTTAAATAAAGGTTTGAACGTCACAATCCATTAATTACAATAGAACTTATAACGAAATTACTCTGAATAGGTATGCAAAATCTCGAAAACCGATATTATCGATTTAATCGAAAACCAAGCGGAGTTCGATATAAAAGTATCTAGACTTTTTTTACCCAAATGACCTCTACTTTCATCCCCTTAAAGAATTAAAGACATTTACTGAACACCCTGTATATATTATATATTTGGTAAACAAAAACAAAACACTTTCCACACGCATGCCACTTTATAAAGGAACTATAAAACGTACGAATTTACCTATTTACAAAATGCATTATTGACTAGCGTCGAGCCGTAACAGTAATTTTCAAAACAAACTCCATTTATATAATGTTCTTCCTCACTTCTTCTTCTTCTTCTTCTACTATTGGTTTTGTTCTAGAACTATGGAACATTTGCTTATGCCATTTGATGTTTTTATGTTGGTTACAGATGCAATCACCGCAGAAGAAATAAGGTAAAGATAGTGTTTACCATGCTCCGTCTCTCTTGCCCATAAGCAGGATTCAGTTAGGAATAACTTTTGAAAATTAAAGTCGGAATGAGTTTAATTCCTTATAAGTGATTAAAATATCGCTTGGGCACAATAAAATATATTTTTTTAATTAAATTCGATTTACGGGTGTAAAATTTCATCTGATTGGTTGAGTTTTACATGTTTTTTATGTAATCGTTTTAAAGGGTGCTCTAACGGTGATATCCAGAAATACAATATTTTTGTGCCACATGAAATAGCAAATCGCTCAGTCCATTGTTATAAGTCAGTGGACCTGACCCTATGGGGTATATAGCCAAAAATGTGTGCCGTGTCCGGCTATATGTTGATTGCCATGTCTGGCCAAGTGTTGATTGCCATGTACGGCTAAATGTTGAATGTATTATATTTATGATTGTATTATTTTTTGTTATATAGTTGTATGGTTCGGTTTGTAATTGTATTTATATAATTTTGTTGTTTTGTATTGGTCGACGGAACACAAGTAAGTCTCATGAAAATGAAACTACCGTTACCGACGCCACGCTTAATTCACTGTTACAGTTGATCAGATCAACTGATGAGTAAAACTTAGAACTTTTAATGACGAACACTACACACTAAACATCCAAAAATATATCCGAGAGATTGCATGTCCGATTATGCATTGAAGGCATCACCAGGGAGAAAGAATCTTTCGGAAAACCCCTACTCTGGTCCAAGCGTTGAAGCGATCGAACTTTGAAACACGTCCGACCGCGTTAATGTACAACTTGGAACTGGATACTTCCTCACTTCGTTTCCTTCAAGGGAAATTGTCATCTACTTTTTTGTTTTGTTTTTATTTTGTTGTAACCTAGGTCGACGAGGGCATACTACAAGAGAAATTTCTTGAGCAGCTGATCGATAGAAAGAGTTTACCCACGAAAATGATTATAATATTTGAAAGAAAGAATTGCATGTAGCTTTAAGGAAATTGAGCAATTGTGTGACAAAGAGAAATATACTTGTTTTATGTGAAGTAGAAATGTTTAAATTTTTCAATAACCAGGCACGTTGTTTTTTACACAATGGTGAATAAGGATGCAGTGGTTCACTGTTGTTTTTTACACACTGGCGAATAAGGGTGTATTGAACAGCTGCTCAAGAAATTTCTCTTGTAGTATGCCCTCGTCGACCTAGGTCAGAAGCAAAACAAAATGGCATCAAGTTTTAATTATTCCCAGGCATAGTGGAAATAATAATGAACTATTTGTGGAACTTATTGTAGTATATATACTAATTAGTGTACGTGCGGTAATGAATCGTAATGTTAGAAGTGTCTGGTGAATTTTAACACTTTAATGGCCGCATGTCTCCCAAGTGAACTGTGACAGGGGCCGGCAATATTTTTAAAGAATTAAGTTTAAAAACGTCATTTTCAAAAAATCATATCTCGAGAACGCAACAATCGATTTATCTGATTCAAATGCCAAATGAAGCATAATTCTATATGTTTTCATTAAAAAATATACCAGCACAGAAAGATAAACATTTTTGTTAATAATAGTATTTTATTTCAAAAACATAGTATTATTTAGTATTAAGCACTACTAGCACTATATAAGCCTTATCAATCTACATATGTATGTTCAAGAAATTCTGATGGTGTTCGGCTTCGTTTTTGAAATAAGAATTTGGAAAGTTCGTAACTCAAAGTAATGCAGTTTTGGCGTAGGTACTGCACTTAGCGGAATGTAGCGTTGTTTTTTCAATTGGGGACTTGTAGCATATTTTTATAACCTAGATGAAACTATAGGTTATACCAAATTTATCATTGTGTTCGTAAGGCAGAAAAATAATGTTAGTAGAGAAAAATGGGTTGAACATGCACGCTTAAAATAGGAAGTTATTTAGAGTTTTGCATGTCTGTCATCACGATAACTCGAGAACGTATTGTCTTAGACAGCTGAAAGTTTGCACCCGGACTTTTTACGGAAAAAAAGTAACTTTAATTTTGAAAATGGGAACAATCGGGCGTCACCTTTTTAGGGTTGCCATACAGAATTTCGCTTTAAGGTATGTATTTGGACACTGTCTGAGAACGAGTCGACGTAGAAAGCTGCAATTTGGTACATACTGTTGTCATAACAATAGTAAATGAAATTTTAAAAATGGACTAAAGCGGGCAACACCTTGGTGTTGCCATAAAAAATTTTTGATTTTTTGTTTTTATTGTACCGAAAAGTTCTTCAGAATATGAAATCGTATGAAATTGGTTATAATAATTTTTGTTGTCCGGCGAACCATCACTTAAAAAATCAAACTTCCACAGATGGGTCACCATATACGAAATAATATACAGGCATTCATCTAGGGTGTCATAAGTATTGGTTTTTTAGACCAATTCTATCATTTTTACTTGTTTGTATTTTATTTTTATTCTGAAACTATACGCCTTTTTGAGTCAGGTTGAACAAACTTCTCGGAATTTGCGTGCTTGTAGAGCCCAGATTTGATGAGCAAAGCAAATCAACTTCAGGATCAGGCAAATTCGTAGCCCCCTCTTGCCGGTTAAATGGCTCTACAACTTTCTTAAGTGGCTAGCTGTATAGTACTATACATTTTTTTTTGTATATATTAAGCTAGCAAATACAACACACTTTTTTAGCAAACCCAACACCATATTCAGATTACGCAATTAACTAAATTGGCATTAACAATCCGAATTGTATTACTGCTAAATTAGACGAATAAGGTATTTCGATTGCTTTACTTATTTATTTCACACTTTGGATTGACATGACTCAAGGTAGGGAAATGCATTTTCATCTGATCCGTAAATCGAAAAACAATTCAAGACACATGAATGTAGTTTCTGGAAGAGGTAGGAAAGCAGTTAGACACCAACTTGAAGGAAACGAAAATTAGTCTCCTTTCACGTTAGCAATTATTCTAGCAGATTTCTCAAAATTGTTGGTCTAGTTGGTAAAATGAATATCTGAACTGACTCCAACCACGAAACAAATGGCACACATCTTGTAATTGTTAAGAAAGAATCCATCATCGCAAAAGCGGAGAAGGAACTTACACCTAGATAACAAGACTTATAGATAAACTACATATATAATTTATTTTTCCCGGACGGTAATCGAACCCACACTTATTGGAATCGGTCAAAGATGGAGAATAGAAGAATTCTTCCAAGAGAATGCGGCAGCGCAAGGAACAGCGTGACAGTTTTTTGCTCCGGCTTGCGGACGCAATGGCGCTGGGATCAAACAGTATTTTATTCCGCCGCAAAATCACAGTTTAACATTTTTCTGTTATTTTCAAATATGCGGTTGTATTTTTTACGATGAGTAATCGAGTGGAACGCATTTCGTTGGAAAGAACAATTTGGGCTATGAGGTAATAGAGATAATGCAATTTTTACGAATGCAATTGTATGAAACTACACTAAACGTAATTGTGCGGTGATCAGCCAAACGTATTTACGTCGCCCCGTATTTTCTTGGAAACCATAAGATAGTGACTAAAAATATGAGGCAGAATATTTCATTAAGTTGAAGCACAAATAAGTAGATATACAGGTGAAAAATGCATATAAAAAAAATTAAAACCTTATCAACAACTTGGTAACCAAGTAAGATATCTACGATGTAAATTGTAGCTAACAATTGTTGTTATTAACAGAAAATTTTCCTAATGTACAGGCACACACCCAAGTTTCTATTTTGAATCAGAGCCATGCAGAAAGCTTTAATCATTGACAATTGGCACACAAAGACTGGGCAAGTAGACCAAAATCAGTATCGCTTTTCTCGAATATACATATATATGCCTCGGCTTGCACTTGACGAAGTAACCAAATGGTAAGCCAACAATGCCTCACTCCAATATAAAATAAACGGTGCCTCGACCTGATGAATGGGAAACCCTCAATTTTTTCTTAGAAATTTACTGGAAACTTTTCTTAAAATTTATACGCATTTTTGGAGATCGACAAAAGTTTTTATGAGCGTAGACACGTAAATATGCATTGTGCCTTTTTCGGCCTCCAATTGCCAAGGAGCACTCATTTCCTCTGCCGTTGTCAGCCTCAAAATATGCATAATAGTTCTAAGGAACAAATTTCCAGTAAATTCCCAGTAAAGTCCTAGCCATCATTTGAGGCATCGTTGATTTTATATTCGATCGAGACGTTGCAGTTTTTTTTAAATGTCTCGCACCATGTATTTGACTTCTGGGTTTCAATTTATCTATTTGATTCGTGAAAAGGTTTAGAAAAATGAAGAATGAATAAAATACTGAAGTTGGTCTTATCCATGCTCTTATATCAGTTGAAGCCTTTAATACCGAAGTTTCGCAGATATGTAATATGAGTTTATTTGTCAACTTGTGCAAAAATGATAAAATTTTTCCAGGCTAAACAGCAGCTATTTTTCAAATGCTATAAAGCCAAGCACGTTCTTGTAATATGATGAATGTCGTGTCCTTCGAGCAATTAAAAGACGTTTTTACGATAATTACGTTCAATTATTTATTGACTGCTGTTTAAACTGCCCAATCTCAACAATGTTATATATAAACACGACCCACACTCTTAACTTGTAGCATAACTTCACGCTAACTTGGAAAAAACACGACTCTGAACTGAACGGCTAGAATACTACGGCACTCGACAGACCAGTCATTGGTCTTTTATGAACCTATGCTCGAAAGTAAGCCTTCTTTGCTCACAACGCGGATGTAAACAAACGACGACAACCTTGTCGTTTGTTCTACCGGTTGCAGCACCTGAGTAGCTTAGTAGTAAACGATCGCCTTACATAATAATTACCATGCGAGGTTAGTTATTATCGTAATCGTCGAATGCTCCACTAAGCGCTCATCGCAGCCAGCTGTTGGGCTAATCAGCAAAACAACCAACAGTTGCAGAGCAATACCATACGAGGTTATTGTTTAGCAATTGCTGATTATTTCGCTGTGATGCCTTTGGCTGCTGGAAGAATCTTCCGCATATCGGGCCATAACAATGAATGAACCTGTCCATTACAACAACAATTACTGAATGGAATATTCATTTGTACCTGGTAACATTCGAAGATAAAAAGTAAGAATTCAGATAATCTTGATTCAGGGTACAGAATGACCTTTCAGCTCTATGCATTACTGCCTCGGTCTATTTTCTCCAAAGAGCAAGAATTGGAAATGATTTCGATACTTGACTGTGTGCCAAAAAAAATGGTTTTCAATCGAACAAATGTTATTATTGGCGAGGATAACATTGACGAAAAAATATTAAGATTATTGCATCTAATTTAGTAGGAAGTATTATTAGATACATTTATGAACGAATTCTTACTCCAAACTGACATAATTACAAAAATCAGAAATTTCCATTAAGAGGGATTACTTAAAGTCGCTTTCCTTTCTGTTTGTGGAATGTCAATTATCATCAAAATCATTGGGATTAATTCCCCTTTTCCGACCTGGAAGTGATTTTGTCTAATTTGATAATCCTACTTACGTAATTGTCAGAGACACCGTCGGATACTATTGATTTCTCCATCAGAGCTAAAAAAGGACTCGGAACCGGATATAACGCTTTCACTCAGTGTTTGTCGTCAGGAAAAGCCATTAGTGATTTTGGTACAAATCCGTTCGGGAATAGTGATTGCAGGATTTTTTCATGTGTTGCGTTTTTTCTGTATTTTATTGATTCGATCCAATATAGAAATGAGTGATTTTAGCCTCCATAATTATTTATTAACAACAAGCAACAACGGTACAAACAAATATTATTCCAAGGTATTGTGGTAGCATTGGATAAAATCGAGAATTTTGTTTATGCTTTTTTTTTGTTTTCTGCTTTAGAAATTTTTATTTATTTTTTTTGTCCCTCCTATTGGAAGTATCTATAAACAGCTTAAGTATTAAAAACAAAAGTGCAGGTTCTTTGACACCACCTATCTCTGAAAGTTGGTGTGAGATTTCTTTTCGTTTGGCATACAAATTTTTAGAACCTCCAAACTTCCAACACAAATATTACCGCAAGGACTTTCTTTATTGTCAAATACTGTAAGAAAAAATATGCTGGAAGATTTTATCTTATCAAATACCTTTACAAAAGAAAAGTTTTAAGGTAGAGAAAATGTTAATCTTCTTCAAGCAATTTGCCTGTGTTATGGGTGGGTCTCTTGACTTTTACGGGGAAAACTTTTCAGGAAATATATTTTTGAAATCTAATATCTATGTAACTGTCGAAATGACACTTTTTATTAGATAACATTTTTGCATGGTACTGTCGAAGTTTATTGCTTATCATGAAATCGAAAAGAATTTTGTCCTGTAGCGAAAAAGGTGACTATAATTGTGGTGTATGTGTTTGTGAATTACTTTAAGCACAAAAAACGCAAAAGTGTTTTACAAAATTTTGTATTTCTTTGTGCACAGATAATAGAAATAATTGAACAAAAATTGTATACGTATTTACATACATATGTATCAGAAATAGAGGAAGGAAAACACGCTGATAAATAATAATTAGAATAAAACAAAGTCAAATTTAGAATTTGAGTAATAGTTACGAAACATGTCGATGGCGTGCTTACGACGAAAATTTTTTATTGATATTTACTTAAAATAAATCACACTTTTTTTTTTTATTTTTCCTTATTTTTTGTGTTTGCCCTTCCAGAAATAGATGGAAAGTTTGAAGAAGTACATACAACACAAGACATCATAAGTTTAATAATTTTTTTTAATAAAATTATAAAAAAGCCAAAGATCATAACAAGAGAAACAAGTTTCCCCGAATACACTGTGTCTCTCTTAATAACCGACAGATGGTATCGCTCCAGCATTAGGACAGCTGTTGTAAGCTAATCAGATAGAACAGACCCTTTTTGGACGGGTCAGCAGGTAGGGTGATGCTTCCTTCCTACTCTCAGCAAGTTTTCGTGAGGCAGAGCAGCCTAATGACGCGTCTACACTGGGTCATAAAGAAGCAGGCCTCTGGATAATACTTAGATGGGGAGGCTATATGGAAGCCTATGCTCATAAAGGTAGTGAAAAAGAAACAAAAAAAAATAGGAAAATTAGGGAGTTGAGCATTTTGAGACCGGGGGGTGATTCTGATCTCTTTGTCGTAGCTTAGGCGTATATTTTAGTCACATATTTTGACATTTCACCTCAAATTTGTCGAACTTTGATATGCACCATATTTCATTTTTATTTATCCTTTTCATCAACCACAAAATAAACTAAAATCAATTTGCATGAATTAACCCTCCTGGAGTGTGATTCTGATAATTTGTCGTACTTTAATGTCAAAATATACGCCAAATGAAATGAACTTTTCTACTGATTTTTCGTGGTTTTATTCAGTTCAGCAAGCCCTGCACTACGTAGAATGAACGGAAAATGACACTTCACATTACAAACTTAAAATATTATTGCGAATTTAAGCACTTGTATTGCTCTAATTAGGTGTAGAATATCCATTTACCACAGAATAACATTTTTGTCACAACCTCGGAAGCAGTTGACTAATTTGTCGTACTTTTAAGCGTGTATTGTGTATTCTGACATTAATTCATTGCAAATTCATTTTAGTTTATTTTGTGGTTGATGAAAAGGATAATTTAAAATGAATATGGTGCATATAAAAGTACGACAAATTTTAGGTGAAATGTCAAAATATGTGTCTAAAATAAACGCCAAAGCTACGACAAAGAGATCAGAATCACCCCTCTAGATTCCCTTTCATATGCAATATAATTAATTTTTTCTATCACCTGCAGTCAGCAGTGAAGGAGAAATTTGCAATAAAAAATGTTCGAAATCTCTAATAATTGGTAGCAGCTCTTCTTTAGTAAAGCAGACAACATTCATAAAGTAATTAAATGTTTTTGTAGTGACATATGGACACGCGTCACATTGGACCCGAAAAAACAAACTGATATTAAATTTGTGAGAAGAAGGAGAAACATTCAAAGAAATCTTTATAAATATTCTGCAGAGAAAAGTTTCATGGAAAATGGAAAAAGATAGCACTGAACACAGTGGCGTACCTAACCACCTCTAAGTCTGGGGCGGATCCACGATACTTGTGAAGTAGGGGGGGGGGGGGCGAAACTATGGTTTAAAACGGTATAAGCTGGAAACAGATCAAAAGTTCAAAGACTTTCGCCACCACTCGCCACTATCAAATGCACAAAATCTAGAGCTTTTGCCACCTGTGACGGTCTTCCAATTTTGTCGCCCTGTCTAAGTCAATCAAAATCAAAAGTAGTTAGTAAAAATGACTGGACATAAATAAATCAATAAAAAAAATATTTCTTTTGTTGTTTTGTTTACACATAATGATCAAATCTAAACGTGTTTATATATACAGTGTGTGTTTCCCCTTAGGAGGTCCATAGAGCGGGTGGGTGATAGTACTCACCTAGACGAAACCAAAAATTGTACGCATGGGGGGGGGGGGCAATATCAACCGTTTAGGAGTTACAGGGTGATTCATAAAAAAGCTAGGTTTTCAAAAACACCCTGTATTTTAAAAACTACAAGGCGTATGGTCACAGTTAAGCTTCGCACTGTATGCAGAACTTTATGGCCTTTCCACGACAGCTCAACCAGGCCCCGTACCCCTCTCCCCCCCTGTTTGGAAGGTCTAAACTAAAAATTTCGGATTTTCTTTCCTTTTTTTTTACTTTGACCTCTATTATTTTTGAAAAATGTTCGTTAACATAACTTTTTTATAAAAACTGTAAACGGCAGACTCCCCTCTTTAATATGACCTATTATAACCCAATGTGCTATCGGAAGCCCTTTAAGAGTTATTAGCTCTAAACCTATTCTCAAACCTATTTTCAAACCTATTCTCAACGATAATTTGTTCCCTTAGCACGTCATTTTAAAAATATCGTCTTTTTTCGGTGTGACCTGATAGGTTCTGAGTTAATAACTGTTTAACGGCACAGTTAACACATAGGATGTAATAAGGTCAACTTAAGGAGGAGAGTCTAGAGTTTACAGTTGTTTATAAAAAAAAGTTATGTTAACGACCATTTTGCAAAAATAATAGAGGTCAAAGTAAAAAAAAAGGAAAGAAAATCCGAAATTTTTAGTTAGACCTTCATAACTTTTGAGGGTAGGGGGGTACGGGGCTGATTGAGCTGTCGTTGGAAAGGCCATGAAATTCTGCATACAGTGAGCCCTTAACTGTCACCATACGCCCTGTAGTTTTTTAATATACAGGGTGTTTTGTGAAATCTAGCTTTTTTTATGAATCACCCTGTAACTCCTAAACGGTTGATATTGCCCCCCCCCCCACCCCTGCCATACAATTTTTGGTTCTAGGTGAGTACTATCACCTCCCGCTCTATGACCTCCTAAGGGGAAACACCCTGTATAATTTTCATGATTTTTTATTAGGAAAGTTTTGATTGTTGTTGTCAAAATTGATATATCTGTCTGTTTGTTGTTTTTCTATGGAGTGTATCGCTAGATTTTGGAATCTTAAATCACTCAAGGAAGACAATTTTTAATCAATTTTAATTTGGAAAAGCTCTGTCACATTCACAACAAGCACACTGGTAGGTAGTTCAAAAATTCTTAACAATATTACTATGTAGGGAGGCAGAGTTTTTCAACCTATATTTTTGAAATAAATATTAGAGGTTCAAGAGGGGTCTTTCCGCTTTCCAACGTTTTGCGTGTTGACATAAAATTCTGGAATTTTTTCCATTTAATATGGAACTGGTCCCCATCATTGTCAACAACTTAAGAACTAACTTTGGTGGCATCTCACAATATTTTAGTAAAAAATTATTTAACAAGAGTGCGGGGAACATTATATATCTAAAAAATTCCCCTTCTCATTTATTTTCGACAATTCATCATTTCCTACGCTTTTTTGTTGCATGGAATCTGCGCTTTCACATGTTTTTGTCTTTCCTCGTGAAACTTTCAAAGAGACTTTGAATGTTTTTATATTTTCTTCCTTATTTTCTCGGACTAGAATCGAACCCACACTTGTTTAGGAATCGCTCAAAGATGGAAAAATAGATGAACTTTAAGAACATTTATTTTTATCTATTCTGAGCTCGCGGCTCAAACCCAGGCTGAGGCGGCTGTTTTTTTCTCTTGTATTTTACAATTTGATTTAGAATCGTTAAAAATAAAAGTTTTTTAAATTCTTCTATTCTCCATATTTTCTTTTTCTTTCTTTCCTTTTTAGTTAACATTTAAATGGAAAATAGTCTTAAATCCCTTCTTGCTTCCTAAATTGTTCTTACGATAGACTTTTCTTCAACCACCATAAACTTACAAGTGAATTCTTTCTTGAAACAAGCGGCACTTTAAGGTAGATTTATATTTGAATTTTCGACGCAGGACTAGCGTCGTGCTCGACCAGTTCGATCGAGCAACTGTGCTGTCAGATTGTATGTGTTGACATTTGAGATTCGTCATATTTGTTTTCAGCTTTTTGTAATAAATTACTTTAGCATTTTTCCCCCTTATTCAATCAACTTCTACCGAAAACACTCTTTTGCCTTTGGAAATAAAAAAAATTCTTTTTTTAAAAAATCCGGCATCACTACAATCTCCCAAAATATACATCTCATCGCCAAATACAAATTAACAGCGCACGTGTTTTCTTCCTCACTGATTAAGCTTAAAATGTCAACATCCGGTTGGACCGCCGCGGTGTTAGCACGTATTTTTTGTTAAATTGAATACTTATTATATTATTTATTTTTATGTACTTAATTAAAAAGAAATATAAAAAAATGCTGCCACAAAATAATATGTTCTGCCCTCATATCCCCGCCCCCCTAGGAACACCCATGTATAAACAGATTTTATGGACAAAAAAGGACCTTGCGAGCTTTGGCGTAACTAGGACTTTTTTCTGGGGTGGGCAGGTCCCCCATCTTTCGTACATAGGTTTAAACAAACATTGTTTTTGTCAAGTACACCAGCTCATGAGTATTTAATGATTTTGACCGACATTTTTTATGCATTCCTCTGAGCATTTACAATGCTATAATGCCTAGAGCCAATGAAATTGCATATATAAAAAAAACCATAAAGTTTCTAAAATTACAGAGAGTAGAGCAAGTCTATAAGTGATAGAGCTCACAAGAAAACATAAGCTTGTGGTTTTTTGTGTACTTCGTTCTAGAACTCCCATATACTGGAGAGAACAAATTGTTCTGTCTGTATTTTCATTTGCACACGAAAATAAAATAATCTCATAAAAATAGAAAAAAATTAAATAATTCAAAAAATAAGTCTTTGTCGAGGTTGCGATTTTAAGGTCAGAAGAACAATGAACAATTTTCAATTGTTTCCCATTCTTTATTATAATTCTTGTTGAATGCTATTGAGTGCCCGAAGAGAGAAATCCATGGTTACATTGCTTATCAGTTAGTATAAGCAGTATAAGTCATCAGCATTCAATCAATTTTTGGATAACTAGTCAGTCAACATTCGGCAATCGGACGATATCTATTGCTTATCAGAGACCAACGGCGTCGAGTATTTACGCAATTGTTTTAGTCGGACATTTAAATTATTGTTAAAATAGATTACTACATAATGTAATTGGCGAATTTAGTGAAAGTGCATTCTTTTCTTTAATTCCAGTGAACCCAAGCGACACTCGTCTATTCCCCTTCAGTCCACTACAAACATCAAACGCGATTTAATTTTTTTTAAATCATAGGAAGTAGTGTTTATTTGAAAAGTAAAATAAAATTTGCACGGTTTAAAAGATAAACAAAAGAAGGTGGTGTCGTTTAATTAACAGACACTTTTGTTTTCCATATGCTTCTCTCAGGTATTAAGGGAAAATAAATTAGAATCCTCAAGTTCAATACACGTAACTGATATGATTGTGACGCCCTGCCTAATGCCCAGTATTTATTCCAAGTACCAGTACCAGGACTCATACTTCAAATATTTTCAGTACAAGTACAAGTTCCGGTACTAGTACTTAAAAATTTTCAAGGACAAATCCAGGTACTGGTACTAATAAGATTCAAGAGCTTTCGAAAAGTCAAATCAGAAATTTTGAAAAATCTATAGCCAGTTAAATAACTGGATGAGGTTTCCATTTTGAAAATTGTTCACACAGTATTTGAGTTTGCCTTTAGCAAAACAAATGTCACATTAGATAATGATTTCCTTTGTGTAGCATTTACAACACCTGCAAATGTGCGAAAGAAGAGAGCGAATTGTGGCACTTTATTGCCAACCTTCTCAACAAAGGATATCGATTCAGAATGTCAATTTCTGTCCTACAGTTGCTCATACATTGCGCTAATTTTCTTTCTATTTTACTAAAGGCGGTAAGATTTCTTGAGGCACTGTCGACTTAAACATAGCTCTATTATTAGAAAGCGTATTTAAATAATTTACAAGAGCTGAAGTACTTCACGTTATGGTTGTATTTGCAACAAGTGCGTTAAGTACGAGTATCAGGACTTGCACTTGAGAATTTTTTGAGGTCTGAAATTAGATACACATTTTAGATCAATTCAATTATTTACGTATTTATTAAGCGCTAATAAAAAGATAGTTGAATTAGTGAAGTAGTAGCTTAGTTTACTGTTTTTTTTCTCCAAACTTATTTAACACTTGTTGCGCTGTTAGTTTGTTTTTAATTATCTTATTTTCACTATTCATGAGTGCCATGGTCGAAAACCTCTGCTGAAGCAGTTGCTCTTAAGTCTTAACCAAGTTTTAAGTCGATGGAAAAGCTCTGTTTACAGGTGGCCGAGCTGACAGGAAGCCCCAGAGCTGCTTGCGGCTACTTGTATTAATTTGCCCAGAAGTCTTTATTAATTTCTGTTTTCTGTCTTTCCAAATTTACAACAATGTTCTTGTTTTGGAACATATTATTTATTATTTTTGTTTCAACCTGTAAGGTGGAAATGTCTACATTAAAAGCATTTTTATAATTTACTACAAATGCCTCTGCATGTTTGAGGTCCAACTTTACAAATGAGCTAGGTAACTCAATGTGCCAAATGCTGATTTTCAAACCAATTTTTGAAGTTATTGATAATGATGTCCATCACTTGGTGTTAGATATGTATATTCCAATATTCGAATGGCCTTGAATCTGATGAAAAGTCTACTAAATAATTTTTACCTAGAGTGGATTCAACCCATCTCCTTTTCAAGACTCGAGTAGGATCTAGACAAGTTTAATGTTTTTCTAAGTCTAGAGTGCCAATATAGTTTTATTTCATAATGTAACGTACAAAGAATATTATTGAAGTTTTTAATTGCACAGTAAATATTTCTTCCTTATAAAGATAATAATCAGCCTTATTACTGAATCCGTTGCAATTAGAATCAAATGATCTCAAAAAAACTTTTGTTTTGGGAAATTAAACAAAGTTTTATGAAATTTTCAAAATTTTATTTAGTATGAAAGGTATCAATTAAAATTGTCAAAATTGTTCTGCATGATTTCTCCTATGGATCACGCCTTTGTCAAAATTCAGTGGATCAGAGCAATCTCAAAATAGTTTTTAAAAATTGTAAAAAGATTTTAATAGGTTTTCTTGAAGAAAAGAACTCGTTAAGGTCCATTCGATTCCGACCCGAACGGATTCAATTTAATTTGGCCTAAGATTGTACGAGTTATTCAATTTTTTTCATAATTTCGTGGGCGGTCCAGTCCGTATTGTGGGGGGAGGTTGGGAGGCACCGTGGCCTCTACCTAGTTACGCCCAATGCTTGCGAGAGTGAGAAAAAGACGATGTGACAAAATTGAACTACATACTTTTTTATAGGATTGCTGTACATTACACAAATATTTAGTTTTCCACAAAATATTTGCATAATTATATTTAAAAGTGTTAGCTCTGTTTGCGTTCGTAGGTGAACTTTGTAACTCATCTGTGGGGTTGCCATAAACAATTCAACATTTCTCACAAGTATTTGGATTTAGTGGGGGAAAATACGCTGACAAAGTTATTTGAAATATTAGGTGAAATATTGCAATTCCAGGTATAACTTCAAAAAGGAAATAAATAAGGCAACCCTTTCATATTTGCAGATTTTTCACGTAGGTATATATAAACTAGTAAAACGGTAATGCCGAGCCATCTTTAATATTTTAATGTATTGGAGAGCTTTACAAAATTGGTTATGATATGCTTAGACTCCACTAAACCGTTAAAAAAGAATGCTAGAGAATTTAATAGATTTCACAAGGGGCTCTTTTACAGACTTTTATCTACAATGTAATCAAAATCATGTTTTCGCCCATTTATAGCAATTTCCTAGTTCTAGTCTAAGTATATTACACGTGTTGTGTCGTATACTATACTATAGACTAAGGTATCCTTACATAATTTTTATGCTTAGAATTTTCAGGAGACAATATGGAAAGTTGAAAATTATTTTCTCTAGTGATTTAATTTAAAAGTTTATTAATCCGAACGCAAAAAACAAAGAAATATAATTTAAAGTCTGCGTGCAAAACAGCGAAACAAAGGAGGTGAAAATTAAATATCGCAGCTCAACGTGATAATCAGAGCATCAAATTTCTCTACCATAAATCCATAACGTTCAAGTTTACGTTTTTATATAGTAAGCGTACTGGTTTCATAGATTATCGGCTATTGTAGCAACATTATACTGCAAGCCTTTGTAATGAACTGGTTAAAAACATGACGGAGCTTAAGTTATTGACAATCGCTTTTCAGAGAATTAAACGGATTACACGTGCTTTGTATACGTAATAATTAATGTTTATTTTCACTGTATGATGAGAACAAATAGTTTTTTATGTGTCGAGGGCTATACAATTTCATCGTGAGTTAAAAAAATATAGAATAGAGGGAACAGGATACAATTTATTATACAATATGATTTTTTTTAGGTACACGTGCCAGGGCTCAGAGAATACTGATGAAAGGCAGATGAGTAGAGGAATATGCAATAACACAAAGCTGAAAGATATGCGAATACGTTATATGTATGTAACATGTATGCCATCCTTCGATCTCACTATGCTTGGAAATATTGAAAAAATGTTCCCATACTCGCAATGTTCATGAAAGAGGAGCACCTTTTTATAAATTATACAATGTTGGAATATCTAGTAAGTTTGTGGGCATGCTGATAATATGAACTCACATGAGCTCAAGTTTGGAATTGGGAGCAATCTCTCAGATAGCTTTGTTACAATATCTGGAATAAAGCAAGGATGTATTTTGAGCCCGCTGTTTATTTCCAATTTTTTATTAACGGATTCTATGGAAGTAGGCCCTGAGACTTGTCGACATTAATTAAAAGTCTTAAAATATCCTGA
Organism: Dioctria linearis; assembly: GCA_963930735.1. Taxonomy (NCBI): domain Eukaryota; kingdom Metazoa; phylum Arthropoda; class Insecta; order Diptera; family Asilidae; genus Dioctria; species Dioctria linearis. The sequence continues at coordinate 108,554,037 of OZ005743.1, forward strand.
CGATCTATATAAACTCCAGCGTATGGACTTCTTCATCAGCTAGCCTTAAAGTGGTTAGGATTAGCATATTCTTGTATAGTAATTGGTAGGAATTATCCAGTTGCCATAGTTTGGATGTGAATATATCAGGTATATTTTATGATAATTTAATATTAATTTCTAAGAGAGTAAAGCTAGGGGTTCAGTTAGGCATGCGCTTATGATGAACTGCAATATTTTAATGAGAACAGCTACCTTTGTGATGAATTCGCCATGAAAAAAATTAATTTGATTAACAGGTGTAGTGCAGGGCTTATAAATTTAAACGCCAGTCCTTTCAGAAGTTCCTGTGGAATACTTTGCTCTTTCGTAGATTTCATATTTTCGGAATTTTTCTTCTTTCCGATTGCTTTTGGAAGCTGAAACTACAGAAATT
>OZ005743.1:108554651-108662808 GCA_963930735.1 Dioctria linearis
CAAAAAAATATCTGGAAGCGTTCAATTTGATAAGTTTAAGAACACAGCCCTTATAGCTAACGCCTTGGTCTTCGCTTCACTTTAGATTATGGGTATTGAAGCCTATAGAGAAAACAGGGAGTGCTGATACCTGTAAAATTCGCTTTTTCGGGGTGTCTAAACAGTGACTATTCATGTAAAATCGATGGAAGGTTTGTTTCAATTGAAAAGTCGATAAGTCATCGATGTAAAGAACATTATCAAAGCAAATATTTATTTCCTTTATAACCCGTAATTGGAGAAATTCATCGAAACTATAAACAGCAAACAAATCATTGTGTATTGTTGTAGTGAGTTATTACATTTAAAGCAAGAAGTTTATTTTGGAATAATTTTTTTATTAGTTTTTACTAGACTACTTAGCCCATCAAACGTTTAAAAAAAAACAAAATAAATCTACTGATTGGGAAATCTCAATCAGTATCTTTGAGAAATTGATTGGTTGGTCTGTTTTGCTTCAAGTGATGTTGATGAATGCACATTAGAACTTAGTAAAATTCTAAGTCTTGGCACGCGTGAATACATTCCGTATTCCTACAGCAGATCTCAACAACATTAAAATTGCTCTTGGCTTAACGATAAGTGCAAACAATAAATAAAAGCGAAAAATGGAGAATAGAAGAATTTTAAGAAATTTTATTTTTAACGATTCTCAATTAAATCAAAAATACAAGAGGAAACAACAACCGCCTCCTCTGGGGTTTAAAACTGGGACCTTCCCCTTTGTGGGCGACTGCTCTTACCTATGGGCTAACGAGACAGATTCTTTCCTTCTTGTATCTGTCTCGTTAGCGCAGAGGTAAAAGCAGTCACCCGGAAAGCGGATGGTGCCTTGAATTTATCATTTAATTTTGAATCGTTACAAATAAAAGTTCTTAAAATTCTTCTATTCTCTATCTATGACCGATTCTAAAAACTTGTGAATTCCATTACCGCATGGGAAAAATAAATAAAAGCGAAAGAGTCTATTTTCCGCACCTATCAATTGCATCGATGTCCACAACTAAAACAAGTCTACAAGACTGCAGAAAGGAGAGGGTAGTGATACCCAAAATTATCGACCAACTGCAATAACTTTGATTATTTCAAAGATTTTTGAATCTATCAATAACTCCAAAATAATGAAGTATCTAAAAATCAATGAACTCATCGCAAATTTCGCTTCCGGACTGGACGCTCATCTGGAGACTTGCCGACTTTTCTTGCGGAACGTTGGAACGGTGACCTTCATAATGTTTGTGAGTTCAAAATCGTTGACCTCATATTTCAAAGGTTTTTGATAGAATCTCTTTTAGCCAAACTGAAAGCACTTGGTCTCTCCTCGCCTCTTGTATTATGGACTGAAAATTTTTACTCTGTTCGCCTAATATGGGTTGTGCTAGATGGCTTTCATCAGAGCTTCACACTATAAATACCGGTGTGTCCGAAGGCTCTGTAATCTCTCCGTCTCTCCTCCTAATTTTCATAAAAACATTGTTTCTCTGTTGTCAAAGAAGCATCCAAATGTTTTTGATTTCTTTATCGCTTCCAAAAGGGCTCATTAACTTGCCTTCTTCATTGCCTCCAAAAGAGCACATCAACATACCTTCTTTATTGCAGCAAAAGATGAACAGCAATGCTTCCTAATTATTACCATGAAAGCTACTCACGAAGAGCACATCGAAAGCATTGCTTTTGCCTGCAGACATGCCCTTATAAATAATAAATGAAGTGGGAAACGAAGAGTTATGTATCCACGACTACCAAAAAAGCCTTCTATCTTGCATGATTTTATGCTTCCATTTCCCACTATTACCAACCTACTGCTCTCTACTTGGAGTGCTAGCTGAAAACGCTTTCTCAAAGTCAAGTCTTGGAACAATGTAATCCATAGCTCCTCATATACGGTACTCAGGAGAGATCTTCAGTAATCTGCTGTGACCAATGTCTGCAATTGACCAGCAACCCAATTCCTTAAGTCTTATAGTGTACTCTTTGCAGCTATATATGGACAGGATTAAGTTCATGGAGATTAAGAGGGGTTTGTGTAATGTTAGTGGGAGTAAGACCTACCACCTTACGTAGTGCCGAGCTGTTTTGCCGAGACTACAGCTGTGCAGAATCTTATAGGTCAAGGATTTAAGAACGGAGGGAGAGGAGCGCTGAAGTCAAAGAGGTTTCTGCAAAATATAAAGCACATAGCAAATAGACGACAAAGAATAATTACAATGAGTGAGCACATTTTCAAGCAAGTGGACGTGTTATAAACTTGTGAGATGCCTACAATTGCGATAGTTGCAAAGCGGTCTTTAATGACCCAAAAGATATAATTATGTGGACAATTTATAAAAATTATTTACACTCGAAATGCTGTAGTTTGAAAACTTTAGAAAATATACGAAAACTAGGCCCAAAAAAACGAACAATGGAAGTGTGACTCTTGTAAAGCAGTGAGAAATCCAAGTGATATGTTAAAAAACTCCGAAAAATATGTAAGTGAATTGTTTTCTACATTTAAACTCGAAGTTTTGGGATTACTTAAGCAATCGACTAAGGAAATGGCTGAAATAAAAAAATCTCTTCAGTTTTTATCACACAAATTCGATGATTATGCCGAGGATATGAAGAAATTGGTTATTGAAGTCAAAGACCTTAAAACAGAAAATCAAAATCTGCTGCAAGATGTGAATATACTGAAAGCGGAAAACGAGCGGTTGCAACAAGAGAACAGGCGGGATAATTTGGGGATCACTGGCATTAACTGGCGCAAGGCGAAGACATCTCATCGGTTATAAAATCTGTTGCAAATGCCATTAAAGTGGAACATAATGCAAATGCTATCAGCTATGCGTACAGAGTGCAAAAAATCAAACCAACTTCATAATTTGTCAAAATCATTTTTAAAACATGTTTAGTAATTTTCTTAGCTATCCCTTTGCTGTTAAGAACCAGTCCGATAATTTCGTAATAAAATTTTGCTGGTGAAATGATTGACTGAACTTCCTTGGATTTTTACGATTTAAATTTTTGCATTCAATTAGATTTAAAAAAAAAATCAATTAAACTAAAATATTAATGACACATTTTATAATCAAGGCTTTACCCTTTACCAACTGTATATAGCTAAATTCACGAAAATTATTTATATTACTATTAAAATTCGGCAGTTTTAAAATTCTTCTCAAAACAGTAGTCACTTTGGAGCAGCCCAGAATCATACTTTCTTTTTATTTCGTAAGAAACATCACAGATGAAAAATTTTCGTAAAATTTTTAAACATTAACATAAACATTTATTTATTTGAGTACCCCTGCCAAAGGCACGCATAGCGCTAGGCAAATCTTAGAAAGTTACATAGTAGATTTACATATTAGCAAAACAAATAATAAAATAACGCGAATAACATTAGACTTAATATAAAATAAGAAAAGGTAAAGGTGCAGCACAGATAGCTGAAGCTTCTGAATGATGGATATCTGGTAAACAATCCCAGCCTGGGACCGGAGGATGTGAGGCAACGAAGTATAAATTAAGGAAAACTGGAGACCATATTGACACAGCGATTATTAATAGGATAGAAGGCAGAAGGCCATTAGATAGCTGCTGTCAGGAAGTCCAGAGCTTCAGATTTAAATGAATTTAGTGAGGCACTATGCGTCTAGCCTCATCAGACATACGGTTCCAATATACGGCTCCACTCAGGAAAACAGTTTTCCCACCAAACTGCGTACGTACCCTGGAAAGGACAATTCTGTGATTGTGCAGGGTACTCCAAGTGAAACGTCTAGTAATGTAGTTTGGTAGTAGACCGTGTCTGGCCTTGAATATCAACTTTAGGGTGTTAAATTCGTACATGTTAGCAAGTGGACAAGGGAGAAGCATCTCAAGAAACTGTGGGGGAACATGTGAACCACGTTTGAAACCAAAGACATATCTAGCGCAGGCCTTGAACGCACCGATTAATTTAGACAGATTACCGATGGAGATTGGGAAAAGGACTACATCAGCGTAGAAAAAAAGCGGTAGAATCAGAGCCGAGAAGAGCCTTGTGCGGGTGAGCAGATCAATATGCTGGGAAGCAGCATAGAGCGAACGCAAACTATAGTATACCCTAGAACAAATTTTGTTTATCTGAGGCTCCCAGGTGAGGCCTGAGTCCATGAGAAGGCCGAGATTTAAGATCGGCTTGGTTGAGAGTGTAACGGTATGGCCTTCCCACAAATTGTTCATTAGAAGTTTTCTTCCATAAATTTATATAAATGTGTCATTGTTAGATATAAATTTAACATTGATTTAATTTAATTTTACTATTTTCCAAACTCACCATAGCAGAAACAGAAGACTCCGAATTCAAATTTCCCTTCAAATTTTTTCAGTAGCTGAACACATCACATACAAGCAACAAAAACACAAAAACACAAAAAACAGATTCTTCAACAATTTTTTGCACACACTAATTTCTCTTAAACTCTCACTATTCACTTTCCATTTTTCCACTCACTGATGGATGCGCTGCTCCTACCTCTATTCCGTTCCTCAGAGAAAGTCAAATCCAATGGTAAGCTTTTTCGAAATGGTGCTTTTTTTATGTACACAAACACAATCAGTAATCCATCTGCATACAAAAAAACTAGAAAAATTTTGCTCGAGTTAATACGCAAAATTGGAAGATTTGGTCACACGTGATCTTATACATATGTACATACATATGCAGGTATATTTATTATTTTTTTGCATATTGACGATCGACACAAACACACGGTACTCACACTTTTCTTCTGTTAAATTTATAAGAGTAAATTGCACACAACCGAATTTGTCTCCGACTACCAACTAAACAATAATAAAAGTTATATTTTGTGTGCGAAAACACAAACAACTATTTTCAAAACAAAAAACAAACCGGAATTAATTAAATAAAAAGAGAATAATTCTCTGCATATTAGATTACAACAATAACACCACCAACGAATCTAGATTGACATTTCGCCGTCGATCAAAACGAGTTCGAATGAAGTGAATAATTTAATTGTCCTAATTCGCATTTTTTATTGAATATTTATTACAATTTAAGTAGTCTCCTTAAGGAGTAAAATTTTATTAATTATCATAATTTTATAAAATCTTGTAAAAACACAAAACAGAGTGAAATATGCAGATCGAAAACACTACCGTACCGCACCATAAGAACACGAAATTCTTAATGTTGCACAAGAATCATGCAATAGTTTAAGATGATCGTGGTGAATATGGTGAATTTTGAAGAAGTGAAGAAGTTATATAGAAATTTTTGATGCTCGTTTTTTTTTTGGATCAATTTCTTATGTTGTTTAGTACAGTTGGCTAATGTGAGGGTGGAGAAAATGATGAGTTAGAACATGAATAAAATATTAACCATTTCGTAAAATTTCACTTTTTATGTGATTACTAGCTTTTGCCCGCAACTTCGTCCTCGTGGAATTCGTTGTATGTACGACGTATTTTAACGACAGGATCTTGTAATCATCTATGACCAGTGGTTCAATTGGTAGGCGGATATAATCGTCAAATGATTTTAAAAAATAATTGTTGTCAATTTTAGAAATGCTTTTTGAAACAAATAAAATGAAAACATTTAAAAAACTTTTTAAAAAAAACATTGCTTCAAAATCCGCACTACAAAATAGAAAATAATGTTAACCTTTATTGTGCATTTAATTAAATTTTGATAATAATTAATATAGCTTCAAAATTTAATTTAATTCAAAATGAAAGGAAAGTCTAGAGCACTTTTCTGATGAACTCATTATGTGCGACTCAAAAACTAATATCTATTTTTTAGCGCGGATTTTGAAGCAGTCTTGTTAGTCCAGTCAAACTAGAAAAACTAAAAACATTAATTGGTAAGAAACCGAATTTTGGCGTACATGCTTATTATATTACGGCTTCTCATTGAACATACTAAAAGATCCCCTCACAATCTGTTGCTTATTGACATTTCTTTTCGTATCTTTAATACTTCAGCTGTAATCCGACATAAAATACTAAAGAAAGTCTCCTGAGCTCTTGAAATTGTTCTGCAAACGGTTTTCTTGCAGCTTCAGGACCTGTAAAGATTATGAACAAATGACAAATCATTAAATTCATTCAAAATTGTATTAGTGTTTCTTAGATATGTGAAAGTTTGTCTATTCTTATCAATGAAAATCGGTGTATGCCACTCATACTAGGTATAGCATTGTCTGAAACCCAATCATCTGGTCGAAGTGGTTCATCGGCTTTGACAATTTTTTTACAATTGCATGAACGTAATGAAAGCACGGTGTATGGGGCAGGAGCCTTCAGTGTCGGAACACGGTCAATGAAATCGTGGTCTTCCCTCTAACCCAATAGTTCGGGAGACTTTTCATATGCACGTCATTTCTGAACTTGCTGATAAAGATAAAAGGCGTATTTCTGGGCGGCTGTAGCCGTAGGCAAGATTTGGCATAGCCTGGAACGCACATTTTCTGGTGTGATAACGATGTCAGTTTAAAAATCTCTCACTAGCAGGCGCATTAGAGGGTAAACCCCTCAAAGACCAGGCTGCTCCTTTTTACAAGAAGGAGGCGGGTGCAAAGTTTCAGCCTTCCAATCCTAGAAGGAGAGGATCTTACTCTCTCCAGGGAAGCAAAGTATCTGGGAATTATAATCGATTCCAAGCTGAGCTGGAAGGATAACTTGGAAGAACGTGTTAAGAAGGCCAGTGCGGCTTCCTAAACGTGCAAGAGAATTTTTGGTGGTAACTGGGTACTAAAATCCAGGATGAAAGGGCTGCTATGGCTACACGGTCTGGTGGACGGCACTGATGAAGAAATATAGCCTGGATGTGCTGCCAAAAATTCGGAGGGTCGCTTGCTTGGGAACAACGGGGTGTTTGCGGACCACTCTCATGGCAGCACTGGAGGTCATGAAGAGATTGCAGGAAAGAAACTGATTATCAAATGAGTTTCCCAAATTTTGACTGAGATGGGAAGGAGATGGTGGTACCATCCCATATGTCTATTTTTACGGATGTATGATGTGTGCCGGCACAGTGGCTGGAATGTACTGCAGAGTCTGCTAGTGTTACGAGTTTTATAGACTGCTGGACAAATGCGGTGTTCTTCAGGAAGAGCACTTAACGATTTACCACGTGATAATATTGACATCTATGTGCAGAGAGCCCGTACGACATATCTGCATATACACGGACAGCCAAGCGAAGCAGCCATTCAGGCGCTGCATGCTATGCTGATTAAATCAAAATTTATGCAGTTATGCAAGACGCCTTGAGGAACTAACTATACGGAACGAGAAGACTCTATGCTGCGTACCTGGGATATCCCAAGCAACAAAATGGCTGATCAGTTGGCCAAAGTGGGTTCTGAAATTGATAGCTCCGCAGCTTTAGCTTATGTGAGGATCCCGATCGGGGCTTTAAAAGAGGAGATCATCCAGAACGCCTATCAAAAGGCAAGTCAACGATGGATCAACACGGAAACCTGCCGCATCGAGAGGCAATTATGGCATGCATATGACAAGAAAAGGACAAGAGAATCGCTTAGTGGCGCCAGAACATATACCAGGATTCTAGTAGGGGCCTTATGGGTCATTGGGTCATAGGAAAACATATTAGAAGGCTGGGTATAGCGGCAAACAATGTCTGCAGGAGCTATAACAACTCTGAGGAAATCGAATCTGTCCAGCACGTTCTCTGCGAGTGCCCGCTCTGATGAACAAAAGTGGTAGGCAACAGGGTAGCTAATTCTTTTAAGTCTCTGAGAGCTGCAAAATAAAGAGTTTAGATTTTTAGTTTAGTTTCTTAACGGAAGCGGGATGGATCTAGGGCAACTCTTAGGTTATCCCATGAAGACAAGGAGCATAATGGACACACTGGTGGTCTAAGTAGAGAACGCTAGGTATTTAAAGCGGCACTCCTATTACCTAACCTAACCTAACCTAGGCGCATTAGAAGTCTGAAATGGATCATGGCAGTCAAGGAAGTTTTCCATTCGCTTCACATCTCGGTGTTCTCTTTCTCGACGTGCGGTTCTCCACTAACAAAGGCTATACCAGAATATTGCGCCAAAGATTCCCAGAATTGATGGATAGTAGGGATTGCTAAAATCATTTTAGAGAGAACACTATCATTACTTTTCTGCAAGAAATATGCACAGTCAATCCCTCCATTTTTTCTTTTTTATTTCCTCGTGACAGGAGACTGACTTTTTTTAAACTGGAAATCTTTTATTCTTAACACTCACTGCCTCCTCACAAAATTTTAGAAAAGATGTGCGTTGCACAACTTTTCGTCACCAATGAAAGTGAACATCTGCCGCTCGGGATTTGTAGGTACTCTTTCCGACGAAACGAGTCCTAAACAAGCTCTGACTTGCTAGGGACTCACCATATAATGCCTCCCCCTTCTCTCTCTCTCTCACTTCTCTATCTCTCGCTTCATCTCTCTCTTTGTAGTTTCGGGTATAAATTTCAAAAAATTTATTTTACCGATTTTACAGCGTACAGAAACGTCAAATCGAGGGCAACAAAATATATTCTAAGATTTTATCTGAAAATAACTCCAATCGGCCACAAAAGTGAATAAAACTTCTACCGAAATATTTTCTTTAAATTTCTAAAAAAAAAAAGTCTGATTGCTGCTGTCATAAAAATTGTTGTCGGCCTCCAAAAATGCTTATAAATTTCTAAGAAAAAATTGAGGCTTCCCTACATTAAGTCAAGGCATCGTTGATAGCATCCATTGATCGTATACAGCGATGTCATTTGTACTACGATAGTAGTATTTGTACTACTATTGGGAACCACGTACTACTGTACTACACCTTTATGGTTTGTACTACCCGTAAGCAATTTCCTTTAAAATTTTCGCGTTTTAGACTTTTAATTTAAATTATTTAATAAAACTGCGTACCAAATGATTTTTTTACATAATTTGCAATTCTATTCGAAATATTTAGTACTTCTATTACAAACGAAAATCGAGTTTATTACTTTTTCTATTAATTATTCTGTCATGTTAATGGAATATATATATTCCTGCTTTTTCCACACAGCAACCGCTTGCTTAACGGACGGACTCACATCAGTCCTATTAATGTGTCTGTCCATATAAATATTTTGCAGTTTTAATACATGCGATTCTATTCTATTTGTGTTGTGTAATGTAATAAAATAGACGCCTAGCCGACAGCCGTGCTCGAATAAAAATTTTTGTTATTGGCTTTTTCGTACCAATTGTTGTGTTGTATGAATAACTGTGGAGTTTTGAAAAAATAATTTCAGTGAGTGAGATAAGAATAACCTCCTTTGTACTTTACATGATTTGAACAGAAGAGTAAAGAAAAACCAGTCCTTTAAAAATTTAATCAAAATAGTGCATTCCACTTATTATTTTAAACTTGAAGCTGCGAATTTAGAGTTCAGTGTCATTCTTTGGCAGATTTGATAATAGTTCAAAACTACTTTTGCTATTGTATTTATTTAAAACATTGTCTAAACCATTAGGATTTGATTTCAAGCCAGTTACAAGAACAATATTCGAGTGCATATTGAAAAATTTGATTTCGTGTAAAGTTGACGTCTTGCTCCTGCCTAAATAGCAAATTCATTTAATAATTTGCGAGCTGAAACAGACAATAATTTACGTAACCTTCCGTTTACGGAATTTGAACTTTGAAATAGAATTCGAAAAGAGTGAAGAATGGAAAGGTAAAAAGATCTTTCTAACATAAATACATTTTAAATCTTAAATGCTCAGGATTAATTATTCCAGATTTTTAGTAAAAGTTCGTGATGTAAATCATAACTTGGACCCAACACCAATACCGAATTTAGAACCAGACGAAAATATTGAACAAGAGGAAGATAGCAATAATATTCCTCTAAGTGCAAGTTCAAGCTCTTGTTCCCGTTGGGAACAAAAGTTTCGATCCCACTGGAAAGCAAATTATAATTGGATCGAAGAGAAGGATAAAAAGGCGTTCTGCAAATTTTGCCACATCTACTTAACGAACAATAAACCACATTTAGATCGCCATGATAAATCTGTTCGCCACCAAACCTCTGTGCGAAGCTTAAAACATCAACCGAAAATTGAAATTCAAAAAGAAGAATATAAGGGTAAAATTCAAAAAATTAAAATTAGTGAGATTAGGATTATAATGTTTATACTACAACACAATTTGCCGTTTTCACTGGTAAGTCCACTAATAGAATTAATAAAGTGCATTGCTACTGACTCGCCAATTACTAGAGATTTAAAATTAGGAAAAACCAAGGCGACTGAGACCACGAATACCTTGTTATTAAAGGAAGCGAATTATAATTTAGTCCAAATTCTATGTAAGCAAAAGTTCTCGCTAATAATTGATGAGACAACAGATGTTAGTAGTGCAAAATGTTTAACTGTCGTAGTCAGATATTTTGATTTCATAAGCTCCAAAGTTATAGATAGATTTTTTGCTTTGATTCAATTGGAGAACTGCAACGCGCACTCCATTTATGATTCTATCTGCAAATTATTTAAAGAACTTGAAGTGCCTCTTAAAAATATGATTGGATTTGCAAGCGATAACGCCTCTGTAATGATTGGGAAGAAAAGTGGTGTCAAGACCTTAAATTTGGAAAATAATCCTCATTTATACACACTCGGCTGTATTTGCCACTATTTGCACCTGTGTTCTTCCGCGGCAGCAAAAATGATACCAAAATGTGTCGAAATGCTACACGTAATATTTATTTGTATTTCTCTCACAGCCCAAAGAGACAAGGGGAATTTAAAAAGTTTCAAGATAACTTTAATGTTGAAACTCACAAAATCTTAAAATCATCTGCAACTTTGGAGAATGTTGTGGTGCGAATATTGGAACAGCGGCAACCATTGCAGCACTATTTTCTTTATCTTTCATTTGAAAATGAGTCAGCAAATAATTCAGATTTTGTTCATAAGATAAACTCGGACATGAATGACACGAAAAAGTTCTATCTTTTATTTTTAGCATATATTCTTAATATTACTAATAAGATAAATCTTGAGTTCCAATACGAATCTCCACGCATTCATATTGTAACAGAACAAACTTTCGGCCCGGCAACACAAAACTTGCAGCGAATCAAAGCCCGAACCACAACAAAACAAAACCGAGCCTGACATCTCCGTCGGTCAGCTGTTTCTTGTCAGAAGGTAGACATCACACATTAGCAGAACCTCGAACCAGATTAAAGACACGTTCTTATGCTAACCCCAGGGCGTTATTACATTCCTGAATAGAATCTACTCCAGTTCAGAGATCACTTCAACCGATGGTAATAGGGGGCAACCCACACGTACCAGCACGAAGCCCGAACATTTTGTTGGACTTGTACTTAGACGTGTCATCCTAAATAGGAAGTCGAGTTTTGACACGTCGCAGATGGAAAAGGACATTTCTAATTTGAAAAGCACATATAAATTTTGACACGTGTGAAAAATGAAAGTTTATCGAAGTTGAAAAGCAAATATGATTTTAGGCAGGTATAAGAAATTAAAGCTTATTGAACTTAAAAAGCAAACATAAATGTTGACAAGTATGAGGAATGAAAGTTTATCGACTTTGAAAAGCAAATATAAATTTTGACAAATGTGAAAAAGTAAAATTTATTGAATTGAAAGAGCAAATATAATTTTTGACAAATATGAAAAAGTAAAATTTATTGAATTGAAAAAGCAAATATAATTTTTGACAAGTATGAAAAGTGAAAGGTTATAGAATTGAGAAGAGCAAATATAATTTTTGACAACTATGAAAAGTGAAAGGTTATCGAATTGAGAAGAGCAAATATAATTTTTGACAAGTATGAAAAAGTAAAACTTATTGAACTGAAGAGCAAATATAATTTTTGACAAATATGAAAAAGTAAAATTTATTGAATTGAAGAGGCAAATATAAATTTTTGACAACTATGAAATAGTAAAATTTATTGAATTGAAAAAGCAAATATAATTTTTGACAAGTATGAAAAGTGAAAGGTTATAGAATTGAGAAGAGCAAATATAATTTTGAAAAATATGAAAAAGTAAAACTTATTGACTTTAAAAAGCAAATATAATTTTAGACAAGTATGGAAGATAAAGAATCGGTAGAGTCATTTTGGCAGGTAGTACCAACTGTAAAAAATTATTAAAATGAATTAGTAACGTAATAAAAATCTAAAATCAGATAAAACCTGTAGGAAGAGTTAAAACATTATTAAAATGAACCAATAACCTAATGACAACTTAAAAGTAGATAAGACCCGTAGAAAGAATTAAAAAGAATTGAAAAAAATTAGTAATACAATGTCAACCTGTAGCGCTAGATGTCGGTTCAAGCTAATTTAGTATAAGATGGAAGAAAAAATTGTAACAGAATTAGGCACGTAGGCCGCGAAAATTGTAAGACGCCATATTCTGTGTACCAAAATCTTGAGAAGGAAGGCTCGTAAAGCGAAAGGAAGTTTTTTTAAATTTTGGATTAACGTTATTAGTACAAAGAGTTCTTGTTCTTTTGAATTATTTAAATTACAAGAGGAATAGTGTGCTTCCCCTTCACCTCTTTCCCACCCAACACAAGTGCTTGCTTACGAGAGGAACTAGGAAAGGATTAATACCGCTTCCCCAGAAAAGCAGCCGCAGTAAAGCCAGAATTCGCCTTCTCAGGCCCATTCTTGCAGACGAAATCAGGTTCACTCCAAACCGCCGTATTCCGCCCGCAATACCGGTGACCGCTCGGCCAGGTGGCAACTTAATAGCGGTGGTTTGATGAGGAGAGCGTCGCATGCTGGTGTTAAGAACGAGCAGGAAGGTTAAAAAAGGTTTGAAACGGTAACAATTGGTGTCAAGTGTGGGGTGCAGCCGATCCCGTAAAAGGGACCGCACGAGCTACAAGAACAGTTGTATGGCGTATGCGGAATTTTGGATCTTGTTTCCAGTTGCAGAGGCAAAGCAATTACCGTTGGGCGTTGACGTTGTAGGCTAATACTACCGTTCGCTTTTGAACTAGCTGAAAAAATTATCACCGTTATCCCGTTGTATAATATAGTTTCGAGTGAGGTTAACTAGAGTAAGTAGAACATTATTCTCTTGTATAATTTGTAAATCTTCCATATTTGCTAACTTTTACGAGACACCGGCATATATATTAGACCGAAACAGAATATTTTCCAGGATTTTTTTTTGTATATTTGAGAGCGAGCACCTTAGAAACACAAAATAATTTTCTCATGCTGCTCACGTTTACTAATCAACGACTCACAAAGTGAAAGATATATTCTATAGTTGTTTTATTTACTAGTAAAGTATTGATAAAATACAAAATCATTTTGCATATATATTTTTTTTTCATATACAGCTACATATTTGCTAATCAGTGATTGAAAAAAAAAAACAAAAATACAAAATCTTTCCCATGCAGCTCATGTTTGCTAACCGACGATTTACGAAGGGCCAAATATAGTTTATAATTTTTATATTCGCTAGAAGAAGATTTGATAAACCACAAAACACTTTTCATACTATTTTTATTTTATTTTATTTATTTCTTTTGTTAAATATTTGCTAAGCAACGATTGAAAAGAGAACAAAATATTTTCCATATTACGTGACATTCGCTAGCGACGGCGGATGAAGAGCGAAATATTTGATATATGGTTCCTGGAGGAGGATTATTAAACAAACGAAAAATACTGACATATTTTGTCAAACTTAATATTTGCTAATAAGCTATCCGAAAATTCAGAAATATTTTCTATATCGTGTTAAGTGGGCTGAACGACGACGTACAAAGTGGGCAACGTATTCGAAGGTTGTCACATTTGCCGCTTGACGAGGTATAAATGACAAAGGACGTTACAACTCCTATATTTGCTAACTAATGTCTTCTATAGTACAAATTAAATGCTAAATTTTCTATTTTGGGCACGAAACAAGTTCAAACTACAAAATATCGTCTAAAAGTTCATTATATTTGCTAACTAGCGTCTGCTATCGTGCAAATTAAATGCTAAATTTTCTATATTTGGCATAAAACAAGTATAAACTACAAAATATCGCCCAAAATCTTCTTATATTTGCTAGCGAACGGTTGCTACCGTGCAAATTAAGTGCTAAGCTTAATATTTGCAAATCGACAGGATACAAAAGACAAAAGATCTTAGATTGATTTAAATTTACTATTTGCTGACCAGCGAGCAACGAATTGTAAAACACTTTTATATTTGTTCAGTAGTGGACTAACAACGGTTTATAAAGTACAGGAAACTTCCATACGATATCTGCTAAGAAGCAATCTATAAGGTGCTAAATACTTTTATATTTGTTCAAGAATAGACTATCAACGATTTATAAAGTACGGGAGAGTTCCACATTGGTTCTATAGTAGATAATTAACGAGCTATAAAGGGATAAATAATTTTCTATATTCACACATTTGCAATATATTTGCTCATCGATGGTCTACCGAAGACAAAAGGTTTTCTAAGTTTGCTTTGTATCTTGTTATCGACGGTCCGCAGAAGACAAAGGAATTTCTATATCTGTTTTCTATACAAAGTGTCAAATATCTGAAAAATTCGTCTGACTTCCGCTCATCAACCCATTATAAAATAACAAATATTTTCTAGACTCATCTTACGTCCGCTACCCGGCGATTAGTAGGACCCATACGACTTGCCGAAGTTCTAAGTCTACTCATCAACCATTCAAAGCTTTCATTAACGGGTAAGCAACAGCCCGGCCTTTTGACTACTTTTGTCATAGATACGTGAAGCGTTTCACACCATTCCTAAAAAAAAAAATAAAAAAAATTCATTTCTACTTTGTAAATAGAATTGAGAGATTGGCTCGAAATTCCTACATAAAGGGTGCCGGAAATCTCCGTACTTTGTCTTTTGCCGTGTACTATACACAAAGTATTTCGTGAATTCTCCACGTCCGATTATCAACGACTGGGCTCCCTAAACGGAAAAGTAAGAAATATTTCCGATACTTTGCCTAGGCTATACATAGTTCACGAAATATTTTCCAAATTTTCCGCGGTTGATTGTCCACGACTTGAATTCCTAACCGGACAGGAAAGGAATAGTTCCGCTATTTGCGACTCGGGCTCTGTAAAGTACGCAGTCATTGTCTAAGGTTTCAGCACTCGAATCTATTCCACGTGAACATTCCGACGAGGAAGGGAGTAGCGATCGACCAACATGGCCGAGGAGCAACTCGAGAAGATTCTGCGAAAGCTCGAAGAGTTGGACGACAAAGTTAGCGCACAGTCAAGTGCAATGAGAACTCTAAAGGGAGAGAATACGTCTTTTAGAGAAGAGTTGGGCACGTTGCGAAGGCAGGTGTCCGATATGTCCGTCCTGAGCGCCTCTACGTTCGCACATAAGGTCATGGACGATACCGAGGTCCCGCCGAATGCACAAACCTCCGACAAGGTGACTGGGCATCCGCCACCGAGTGGTCATTCAACACCGTCTCCAACTGGAAACCCAAAGGAAAATTCAGACCGCGGCGAGAACCCATCGGCTGCAGTAAACGCACCCGTGGGTGCATGTCCTAACCCCGTGGAGACAAAACCATCAAAAGAGGCACCTTCATCATGCGGCTCACAGCCGGGAAAGAAGGACGGACAGTTAAGAAAGCAACGCTTTCACCAACGGAATACGACGGAAAAGCCCCTTGGAACCACTATGAGATACATTTCGAGGCAATCGCAGAAACTAACGGCTGGGATGATGGAACCAAAGCCTTACATTTAGCTGCATCTCTACGCGGCCGGGCTTTGGGTTTTTATGAGACATTAAGTCAGGAGGCTCGGAGATCGTATACTAAGGCGAGGAATGCGCTTTCCATGCAGTTTGGCACGGAATATAATCAATCAGTTGGTCACGCCAAACTAAGCACAAGATTTCAAAAGAACGGGGAGAGTTTTTCCGAATTTTCCACGGAACTTTTACGGCTAACCAGGCTTAAATTTCCATCTTGTCCAGAGGATGCCCGAGACCAGATCGCTTTGGAACATTTCTTAGATGGAATTTATAACTTAGACGTGCAGGAGAGGGTTCGAGATTTCAATCCGCCTACGCTGCAAGATGTAGTACAAACAGCATTCCGAATCGAAGCAAATCATCGAGCTACAAGGGCTGCGAGACGAAATATAAGAGTCGCTGCTGCAACGATCAATACTAGACCGCCACCACGAGAACCGCCGGACTTCAGAAGAGAGCCGATGGGAAGAAAGTCAGCACGGATGTCGGCGAGAAACGCCAGCGAGCTAGCGTGAGGGAGCCGCAGCTAGCTCAGTCCAATCCAATAGCTCCTAACTCAGCCAACACCTCCCCTAGAACCAATTTGCTAGCCCGGGATGTCACGGGAACTATCCGCAGGTGCGACTTACGACGCAGGTACGGTTTTATTGGGCGTGATGAGAGTCAAGTACATATCTTCTTCCATTTCGCAAATTTCCAGAACCCGATTGGGAACCCAGAAGCCGAATTAGTTCCGGGAAATCGTGTAGAATTCGACCTAGTTGAGGGGCGTCCTACAAACAGAGCTATTAATATTCGTTTGGTACCTGTTGAGCTGGGAAAGAATATAGTAGGATCTCCTGAAGCAGTTCAGTTCTCACAAGGCACACCTCACTCGAGCTCCCAGCTAACGCAAATGCAGCAGTCCTCCGGAAAGAGAGCAAATAGTACGAACATCAGTCCATCGACCTCCAAGGAAAATTTAAACACAAGTCCGCTGATTTTGGGGAGCAGAAAGCAGCATACTTCACGATCGCTCCACGTACAGTCCGCAAGCACGTCTCTGGCCGCATAAGTACCAGCTGTCCTTTAATAACCAGCCTTCTAGAACTAACAACCCTTACCAAAATAATCGCGAATACCACAAACACCAATACACCTATGACCACACCTACACCCAGTACCAGCACACTTAATATCAAACACACCCCAAGCACTAACGCATTACTCCATTCCTCTTTTCCCACTAACACACCACCCCCAATCAACCTAACAAACAATCCACTTCCCACTAACACATTAATCAATTCCTCCTTCCCCGCTAACACACTAATCTTCCGCCCACTTCCCACTAATCCCCTAACAAGCCATCCAATTCCCACTAACACACTAACAAACCCCTCCTTCCCCGCTAACACACTAATCTCCCGACCACTTCCCATTAATCCCCTAACAAGCCATCCACTTCCCACAAACACCTTAGTCCATTACGTCTCTCCTACTAACACACTAACAACCTTACACCGACCACCCGCACCTCAATCACACCTCATACACCAGAAAATAGTACCCCAATTCCTGCCACACCGCTAACCCTAGACAACGTGGAAACGCTGAACACTACGAGATCATCAGCTTCGAGGCTACCACCTCCACCCATAATAACTGTCAGCCAAGGTACGATTTGTAGTACAATCAAGATAACAGGAAAAATTGAAGGACTTGTCTGCCACATGATTATGGACACCGGAGCTACGCACTCCATACTTAATAGAAGAATACTCGCTCGTTTGCCGAACCATTCTCGTCTCAAACCCTCCTTTACGCAAATTCGGAATGTCACAGGAAAAACCAGCACCGTAGATGGAGTCATTGACCTGCGCATAGTTATCAAAAGCTTTTCTACCACACATACCTTCTATGTAGCAGAAGCATTCGACGACTGCATTATTGGAATGGATTTCCTTGCGGGTTACCGTTGTTCAATTAACTTAGAGAAACGCTTTGTTCAGATTGCCTACGAGATCGTGGCAATAATGGAAGGAAGGAGTGACCTCTTCGCCAGAATCATACAAGATTGTACATTACCAGCCCAATCAACCTGCTTCGTAGCAATTTTCAACCCGATGGTCGGCGAACAGGAAAAAGTTTTTCTATCTCCAAATAATGTTCCCCCTTCTCTCTGAATGGAACCGGCAGTCTACCTTTCACATAGTGGAAGTATGATAGTTCGGGTAACTAACATCACGGAAAACACAATCGAACTCAAAGCTAACACCTCTTTAGCAGATTTTGAAGTGAATGCAGACATTGTCAGTTCGTCCGAGGAAGTAACACCTAACCTGAAAAGTTTACCACCTGAATTATACCTATTTCTGGAACCCACAACTATACATCTTGATAATCAACAAAAAATAATACTGGAAAAGCTACTCGTGGAACATCAAGACGTCTTTGCGACAACCAAAACTGATCTCGGCCGGACCACAATAATACGGCATCAGATCGACGTAGGCAGCAACAAACCGATTAAACAGCCTCCCAGGCGGCTTCAATTGGCTAAACGTCAGGAAGCGGAAAATCTAGTAAACGAGATGAAAACCCATGGCGTTATCAATCCATCTAGTAGCCCTTGGACTTCTTCAGTCGTCCTGGTGAAGAAGAAGGATGGCTGCCACGTATAGATCTGACTCCAGATGCACTCGCCGGTTCAACTTGGTTTTCGACATTAGATCTACAGTCGGGCTACTGGCAAGTAGAAGTGGAAGAAGAAGACCCCGAAAAGACCGCGTTCACTACAGGCAGTGGATTGTGGGAGTTTTCAGTTATGCCATTTGGGCTAACCAATGCCCCTGCAACTTTTCAGAGGCTCATGGAAATCGTCCTCCAAGGAATTCCACCTCAGGCGTGCCTAGTATATTTGGACGATGTTATCGTACATGGCCCCACGTTTGAACAAATGGTAGAAAATCTCCGCCTTGTCTTAGCCCGTTTAAGAGTAGCAAATCTAAAAGTATCACCGAAGAAATGTCAGTTATGTCAGAGAGAGGTGAAGTTTCTAGGACTCGTCATCAGTGACTCCGGCTTGTCGACAGATTACAGAACACGAAGGGATATACAGTCATTTCTCGGGCTGTGTGCTTATTATGGGCGATTCGTTAAAAATTTCTCAGCTATCGCGAAACCATTAACAGAGCTTACGGAGAATGGTCGAAAGTTCCTCTGGTCGGATGCCTGTCAAGAAGCATTCGAAGAGTTGAAAGACCGATTAACCACTGCGCCTATACTTACTCAGCCTGACGAAAATTTACCTTTTCTCCTGGATACAGACGCCAGTCAACGCGCTTGGGGAGCTATTCTCTCGCAAGTTAAAGACGGGATGGAACACGTGGTGGAATACCACAGCAAGACATTCAGCCGCCCGGAGCGAAACTACTGTGTCACTAGGAAAGAACTGGTTGCGATAGTCAAAGCCTGCTCACATTTTCAGCCCTACTTACTGGGGAAAAAGTTCACAATTCGAACAGACCATGCATCTTTGAGATGGTTGATGAACTTAAGGTGTCCCGAGGGACAAGGTGCCAGATGGATAGAACGCATGCAGGCCTATGATTTTGAAATTGTGCACCGTCCAGGTAAAAGTCACAGTATTGCAGATGCAATGTCTCGCCGGCCTTGTTCAACAACTGATTTTAAATATTGTCAACGGCTCGAAGAGAAAGACACAATCATAATTCGCCTAGTCACCACTCAAGAAGATATAGTTCAAAAACAGGAGGACGAACTCACCTTACGACGTATTCGGAGTTGGTTGACTACGGGCCAGCGCCCAGATAAAGACAGCATCAAAGACCTGAGCCCTGAGATTAAATCGTATTGGTCAATGTGGTCTCTTCTGAAACTAGAAAATAACATCGCAGTTCGAATAATCAGTCAAAGATAAGAAACTACGAAACAAATTCTGGTTCCGAAATCCCTTCGAAAACTTGTTCTCCAGCAGGTACATAACTCTCTAAGTGGCGGACACTTCGGCGTTGATAAGACGTTAGGTAAACTTCGACAGAAATATTATTAGATTGGTAGTAGTACTGATGTAAACCACTGGTGTCCCGGATGCATACAATGTCAAGCACGGAAAGGACCGCGGCCAAGACGGAGAGCTCCTCTACAAGTATTTAACATTGGCGCACCTTTCGAAAGAGTTGCTGTAGACATACTGGGACCACTTCCAAAGACCAATAAAGGTAACCGCTACTTAGTAGTCTGTATGGACTATTTCACCAAATGGCCTGAAGCAATCCCAGTACCAGATCAAACAGCCAAGACGGTATCCGATGCACTCATATCAGCCGTATTCAGTCGACATGGAGCCCCACTACAGCTCCATTCGGATCAAGGTAGAAATTTTGAAAGTGCCATTTTTCAAGAGGTACTGCAGAAGTTCGGAGTAGAGAAGACGCGCACAACGGCCCTACACCCACAGTCAGACGGTTTGGTCGAAAGATTTAATAGGACAATTCTTGACTACCTGGCGAAATTTTTGAATTCGCACCAAAGGGAATGGGACCAGTACGTGCCTTACCTACTGCTATCGTATCGCGCAAGTGTACAGGATAGCACTAAGCAAACCCCGGCTAAACTCCTTTTTGGTTGAGAACTTCGTTTACCACTGGAGATGGTCTTGGGA
Organism: Dioctria linearis; assembly: GCA_963930735.1. Lineage (NCBI taxonomy): Eukaryota > Metazoa > Arthropoda > Insecta > Diptera > Asilidae > Dioctria > Dioctria linearis. Next base: position 108,575,137 of record OZ005743.1, read on the forward strand.
AGCCCACCTACTGAAGTTATGTCAATCAATGAGTAGCTTGATAATTTGACCACGACGCTGAACGAGATCGATGAGAATAACCGAGCTATGCTGAACTGCGAGCCGGCGTATGAAGACATACTATGACTTGCGGTCGAGGAAACCCAGTTTCCAAGTAGATCAGCTTGTTTGCTTACACTTCCCAAGACGCGAAATAGGGCGGTGCCCAAAACTTCAGTGCGACTGGGATAGGCCATACAAGATCACCGAGGTTGTAACCGAAGTGGTTTTCAAGATAAAGAAATGTCACGGTGGAAAGATGCGAACTGTCCACGTCGACAGACTGGCCCCGTACCGCGAAAGAAACGATCTTTCCATATAACCACTAATGCTTCCTGGTAGCCCTAAGAAGGCATCCAGCCAGCTTAACTGGTAACTACAGGATACCAATGTGCCGCTTATGACCTACCCAACCTAGCGGCCGGTATAGCTCTTGTAAATTAGTCCACTTTTTCACACTCTCTCGCTTGACAATGAGTCAAAAGCCCTCCCATATGGTACCCTACGTAGGCCGCGCTGCCGTAGGAATTCCACAATAAAGACGGACTTCGGAATTTTAACCCCCTGCTGGGGACTTTGCCGCACACCCTCGAACGAATGTCGATCTGCGGTCAGAGGGAGATGCCCGTGCGGAAGAGGTCCTGCAATCAGTTGGTTAGGTTACAGGTTGCAGAGGCTTCTCCGACTGGTCTTGGGGTCGAGGGTCGAGGGTCGGAGGTGTACTGGTAGACCAGATTTTTTGGGTTGCTGGGCTGCGAGTGCACCTTTGGTTTTCGATACCGAGACCAATATCGAGCGCTGACCAAGGACCGGCGTGACGCTGTGGATGTGCCTCTGATTCGCCATGCACAAATCAAGTCCGACAAAGTGGCGTCCCTTCATTCTTTCTATAATACGTGGTAGCTAAGTAAAATTTAAAAGGACACGATCCTAGTAGAACCCATCTTTACCCTAGAGTAGATGAATTTTGCTTGACCGTCTATAGCTCTAACCCCTTCTGGGTTATTTTTCAGTGGACGTTTTAACTTTCCTATCTTTTCTCCATTACCTCAATAATACGTGGTAGCTAAGTTAAATTTAAAAGGACACGATCCTAGTAGAACCCATCTCTACCTTAAATGAGTAGATGAATTTTGCTTGACCGTCTATAGCTCTAACCCCTTCTGGGTTATCTTTCAGTGGATGTTTTAACTTTCCTATCTTTTCTTCATTACTTCGATAACACGTGGTAGCTGAATAAAATTTAAAAGGAAAAGATCTTTGTTCATCCTGTCTCTGCGTCAAGAGAGTAGATAAGTTCCTACTAACTCCTTCTGAATTAGCCTTCGTTAGAACGATTCTATTTTCCTGTCCTCCCACTTCGTTTACTTCCCGAAGCAAGAGTTATACCGGGTGCCCACTCCTAAGGGATCAGCTAGCTTGGACGGAGCTACAAGCTTATGAGGGACGGGTAGTGTAACAAAACAAACTTTCGGCCCGGCAACACAAAACTTGCAGCAAATCAAAGCCCGAACCACAACAAAACAAAACCGAGCCTGACATCTCCGTCGGTCAGCTGTTTCTTATCAGAAGGTAGACATCACACAATAGCAGAACCTCGAACCAGATTAAAGACACGTTCTTATGCTAACCCCAGGGCGTTATTACATTCCTGAATAGAATCTACTCCAGTTCAGAGATCACTTCAACCGATGGTAATAGGGGGCAACCCACACGTACCAGCACGAAGCCCGAACATTTTGTTGGACTTGTACTTAGACGTGTCATCCTAAATAGGAAGTCGAGTTTTGACACGTCGCAGATGGAAAAGGACATTTCTAATTTGAAAAGCACATATAAATTTTGACACGTGTGAAAAATGAAAGTTTATCGAAGTTGAAAAGCAAATATGATTTTAGGCAGGTATAAGAAATTAAAGCTTATTGAACTTAAAAAGCAAACATAAATGTTGACAAGTATGAGGAATGAAAGTTTATCGACTTTGAAAAGCAAATATAAATTTTGACAAATGTGAAAAAGTAAAATTTATTGAATTGAAAGAGCAAATATAATTTTTGACAAATATGAAAAAGTAAAATTTATTGAATTGAAAAAGCAAATATAATTTTTGACAAGTATGAAAAGTGAAAGGTTATAGAATTAAGAAGAGCAAATATAATTTTTGACAACTATGAAAAGTGAATGGTTATCGAATTGAGAAGAGCAAATATAATTTTTGACAAGTATGAAAAAGTAAAATTTATTGAACTGAAGAGCAAATATAATTTTTGACAAATATGAAAAAGTAAAATTTATTGAATTGAAGAGGCAAATATAAATTTTTGACAACTATGAAATAGTAAAATTTATTGAATTGAAAAAGCAAATATAATTTTTGACAAGTATGAAAAGTGAAAGGTTATAGAATTGAGAAGAGCAAATATAATTTTTGACAAGTATGAAAAAGTAAAATTTATTGAACTGAAGAGCAAATATAATTTTGAAAAATATGAAAAAGTAAAACTTATTGAATTTAAAAAGCAAATATAATTTTAGACAAGTATGGAAGATAAAGAATCGGTAGAGCCATTTTGGCAGGTAGTTGTACCAACTGTAAAAAATTATTAAAATGAATTAGTAACGTAATAAAAATCTAAAATCAGATAAAACCTGTAGGAATAGTTAAAAAATTATTAAAATGAACCAATAACCTAATGACAACTTAAAAGTAGATAAGACCAGAAAAGCAGCCGCAGTAAAGCCAGAATTCGCCTTCTCAGGCCCATTCTTGCAGACGAAATCAGGTTCACCCCAAACTGCCGTATTCCGCCCGCAATACCGGTGACCGCTCGGCCAGGTGGCAACTTAATAGCGGTGGTTTGATGAGGAGAGCGTCGCATGCTGGTGTTAAGAAAAAGGTTTGAAACGGTAACAATATATTACTACTATCAATAAAGGCGTATTATAAGACGATATTAAACAATTTTGTTAATGCAGATTACATAAATGAAGAAAACTTAAATGGAATTGATTTTGAAGACGAAAAGTGTTTTAAAATTATAAAAGAGGTTTACACAGGTGGCCGAGCAGAATTACTAATAAACAGCGGAGTCTTTCCCGAAATAGAAGTCAATGTGATGAAAAAAACATGCAGAAATTATTATTTACATCTTTGTAAACAAATATCATCCAGAATCGACTTTAAAGACAAAATTTTAAATGCTATAGAGGGTATAAACCCATCTTGCCTAGCAGAGACGTCCACAACCTTACTTGCAGTAATGCCAAATTTAATTGGTGAAGATGAAATTGAAGAAATAGATGCTGAATGGAGAATTTTAAAAAACCAATCAACGATTCCAAAAAATCTAGACCTTGAACCTTTTTGGACCTCAGTATTTAGTACGAAAAATGGATTAAATGAAGAAATGTTTCCGAAGCTATCCAAATTCATCAGCTCTCTACTGTGTATTCCACATAGCAATGCAGCTGCTGAAAGAATATTTTCTCAACTTGCGCTTATCAAGAACAAAAACCGAAATTCTTTGAATGTTGCAACAATTAATAGCATAATGGCAGTTAAAGAATTACTAAGGAATAATAATGCAGCTAATTGGGTGCCGTCCAAAAACCTCTTAGTAAAATATCACAAATAATATGTTGTAGACTTGCTGGCCGTGCTTTCCGTTGGAGGAGAGCCAATCAGGAGGAATTGGGGTCTTCACACAAATTAAATTAAACGAACTTTTTTTTTACATATTTGACTTGTCTTTTATTTAATTATTTTATTAGTTCGCCGATATTAATTTAAAAGTTTGCAGTGCATGAATTCAAAATAATTTAAAAGGAATTTATTTACTTTTGTTAAGTTTCAATGTATTAAAGAAATATAGTTTTCCACACCAATTATTGGAGTAATATTTTAATCTATAATTTCAATAAATGTTTTTAATAATATTATGCAATATTGTTTTAAACCGTACTACTTTTAATTCAAAAATACTACTCCATAGCATCAAATTGTACTACCTCCGCAAAATCAAAAACGACAGCACTGATCGTATATTGTAGCGGGGCATTGCTGTCGTCCTCGACCAATGCATAAAAATTCGAAGGAAAAAAATTTTCAGTAAATTTCTAAGAAAAAATTGTTGCCTTACGTTCATCTTGTCGAGACATTCCTGCCTTGCTCTGATAAAAGATAGAAACTTGGATGTGGGTCGCCTGAACAATAGGAACATTTTCTGTTAATAACAACATTTCTTAGCTACAATTTTCGTCCTAGCTAACTAACTTGGTTATCAGAAATGTTGATAAGGTTTTCATTTTTCTGATATGCGTTCTTCATCTGTATATTTACTTATTTGTGATAATACTGAATTCAATGACATTAGACTACATAATTCTACTCGGACTTTAATTAGCTCTGTAAAAAATCCACAACTATAAATGAAATTCTTTAATTATGTAAACTCAATACTTGGTAAAATCTGAACTGCAGTGAAAGTTGTAAATTTCGGGAAAGGAAACGAGTTTGTTGGTTGGCTAAATTTCTTGGAGATTGCTTGGCGTTTATTTTCCCCTTAAATAAAATGAAAAGTAAGTCTAAGCTTTCATATGCACTTATACGCTATCTCCAAACTTTGATGTTCTAAAGATAGCTTTTCAAAGTATCTACATATAACTCTCATATAGTCTACAAAAGTTTCCTTCAGTTTTATTCGTAGTTAAAGCAAGTAATTTATATGCATAATGTTTTTCAAAAAATGTCAACTGGCTTCATTTTTATGGCTGCATCATTTTACTTAATTAATTTCAACACAAAATATTCACGTTTATATCCAGCACCTATACACTCATCAAAATATGTTTTACCATAGCAGCCAACTGAAAATTCACCTCTAAAAACTTTTCCAATCAATTACTCAATCAGTGGAAAATATTACTGAACACTTTTTTTTATGTATGGATAACCTTTCAGGAATAAATCCCGAACAGATTTCAAGAAGAAGCTGCAGAAATTGTTTTCGAAAAGTGTAGAATCTAGCTTTTGTGTGAATTCACGTAGAAACCGTTTAAGGACTCTCCTGTTGAGGGTAAACTTCTTAATATTGCTACAACTCAGAAAATACTCCTGCAATTCGTAAATATTCCAACCTTTATATTCCACGGAAATTAAGTTACAACTTTCCCTTTTAACAAGCCACTTGAGAAAAGGATGATGCTTTTTGAAAGTTGATCAGAGAGAATCCTTACAAGAACACGAAAATCAGTGCCCTTGTAAACAATTTCGCTGTATAAATGATAAATCCGAAGGCAGATCTGAGAGATATTTAATGTTTCTCAGATTTGAGTGACATTGGGCGTAATGGTTGCTTTGCATACACATTTGATGGCTCGTGAAATTGCGATAAGATTGCTTAAAGGTAGACGTAGGAAATTGTAATTAAAACGCGCCTAATAAATTTCTTAGGCTTATTTCATTTAATTAAATTGGAAAATTATTTTATATCACGAGTAGAAGGTCATGTCGTTATGTCGATAAAAATTGAGGAAACAATTAGAGAATTATTTAGGTATTAGTTTTCATATTTAACGAAATTAAGATTATTTTATAATTAGCAGATTACCAATGTAATTTACAAAATTTAAATATTAAATATTTTTTCTTTTCAGGAGATTACTGATGATGAATCAAATCTTTACTTTCCAACTTTCTTACTGAAAGTTATCAAAAAGTGGGTGTCGTTGATCACTGGTCTAGTTTACTACCATTGTCTTCGAGAGTACCGCAGGGTTCCATACTTGGTCCCCTTCTTTTCAGCCTTTATATAAACGACCTCCCTGAAAACATTCAGTATAGTAATATACATCTCTACGCCGATGGTGTTCAACTATACTTCAGTCGGCCTATAGGTCTGATTGAAGATTGTGTCGACCGCATAAACTCTGATCTGCTAGAGTTGGCAGGTGGGCAGAGGACAATCTGTTAGCTTTAAATCCCAATAAATCTCATGCAATGGCAATCTACAGACCGAGCTTGGACACAACAGACATCCTTCCTATTACTCTGAACTCTGTCAATTTGACGTATGTCAACGCAGTTAAGAGTCTTGGAGTTCTTCTTAACGTTTCTATGAGTGGCTGTGACCAAGTTAATAGCACCGTTTCTAAAATTTACACGGGACTTCGTCGGTTGTGGTTATCTGCTGATGTACTGAGCAAATCTATGCGTATGAAGCTTGTAAAAATTTTACTCCAACCTTATTTTACAGCGAGTTGTTTAATATTCCCGCATTTAGATTCTACATGCGCTCGTAAGTTAAATGTAGGTTTTAATGACTGCACGAGATTTATATTTGGGATGAGACGTTATGGCCACATCTCACCTGTTCGATATGCTGTTTCTAACTGCTCCTTAAATATGATGCTCATTCGGAAACAAATTATATTTCTACACAAGTTAATTTACTGCAAAACGCCATCATATCTCAATGACGAACTGACCTTCATGCATTCTTCAAAAAACGTAAACATCTCCATTCCGCGTCATAGATATTCCGTCTATGAAAGCTCCTGCTTTGTTCAAGTTGTACGTATTTGGAACTCAATTCCAGCGGTTATTCAGAGGACGAGCGATACGAGAGTTTTCAAGAGGTTTTTTTTTCAGTATTTTCCATTTTATGGTTGATATTGTCATTTTCGGGTCTGGTTTCCAGCAGTCGTGCTACGTGTGTGAATCCAATTTAATTACTTTCTAAGTAACTTCTTTTTTCTACCACAAGACATGTTGAACTATTTAGCGAGTCGCTTAACGCCGCAATTAGTTGAAAGCCCAACTCGTTTTCCGGATATAATTGGAAATACTGCTAACCTATTGGTTGGATTCTGTTTATAACATGTCATGTCTGATAAGTACTCGCTGTAAGTGTCATCTCTTCTTGCCAGTTCGAATTTTTGTCTTGTTTCGGCCCAATTCTTTATATCATCTCTGAAACCCACCAGTCACCTTTGACTAACCCAGGGTATACACCTGCAAGTACAGCTTGCATGCAAGCCTCCCTTCCAACACGATTTTCAACTTGACAGCAGAAGGCAGTCCGGTTGGTGTCTTGTCAACTTGCTGTTGAGTTTATTAATGTACTTCTAGTACTCTCATCTGAGCACCTTTTGATCTGGAACACGACACGGTAATTACACTACGTGCCGTCAAGATGATTGGGCGTTTTCCTTGATTGTCCCGAGATGGGTAGAGCAGCGATGCGTATGGAGCAGCTTACTAGCTTTACTCCCAGTACGGTGCAATGGAGCAGCTTATTAGCTTTACTCCTAGTATATGAGAACGGAGCAGCTTACTAGCTTTACTCCTAGGTACCGATGAATGGAGCAGCTTACTAGCTTTACTCCTAGGTACAGATGAATGGAGCAGCTTACTAGCTTTACTCCTGGGTAAGTGAAACAACTCGTGTTCTGACTAACTCACTTACTGCCTTCTTTATTCCAAATCACAGTTTATTTATACATAATTCTTGACTTAATATTATTGCTTTTTCTTATACATTACGCTAAGTATAAGTACTTGTAATTTTAATTTCATCACGGCATTCGTATATACATAATTATTAACTTCCGTAAAGCGGTTCTTTATGTCGTTTACACATTAATTTCCGCAAAGTGTTTCTTTGTGGTATTCATAAATTAATTTCCGCAAAGCTTTTGCCGGTTTGTTGTTATTACATCACGGCACTCATCGCTTTAACATGTACATACATAAATACTTCCGCAGACCGTTCGCCGCTTTGCTGCTATTGTGACATCATCGTGAACCATTGTTTCGTTCACCTGAGTACTACCGCTGCTGGCGCAAAGTTATCAAATTGCATCGTGTGAATTCTTGCGCGCAGGGGATTGTGTCACTGCCTTCACTTGTTTCTTTATATGATTAAGAAATTGGTGTAGGTCAGTAGCGAGTGACTTGACTGAACTTGTAAATATGTTTGTAGATATATGTATGTTTATACTTGCAGCTGGGAATTGTAATTCCGCATGCAAAGATAATGCTGTAGGTATGTACATATCTACATGTTTGCATTTCTTTATTGATGCATGAATTTTAGAATTCTGCATGAAGCGAAATCGGTTCAGAGATGCATGCATGTATGTATATACATGTTTAATCGATGCTCTGTATGCAACAAATCTCCCCTTTTTAAAAAAATGTGTTATTCTTGGGAGAGGAATAACGCATTAAAAAAAATTAACTTGGTAGCTTGGGAAAAAGAAAAATATTTACTTGAAACTTTTGTATGTATATACGTAATGCTGAGATGAGTACATGTGGTGTTTAGCTGTATTAAAAAGAACCAAGCTTATCTAAGCGAGGATTAATTTGTATTAGCTTAACTGTATTTTGTACTTATTTATTTATTTATATATATATATTTTTTTTTTGTTATAACTATTTTATGTCTACTATTTATGAGTACAATAATTTATATACATTTTTGGTACAATAATATTTTTTTATTATAAGTAAAAATTCGTACTATATGTGTGAATACATATTTTATGGTACTATTACTCTTATGTTCTATATGTGTAATTACATATTTATTTTTATTAGCACTATATGTGTGAATACATTTTTTTTTGCTATTAGTACTATATGTGTGGGTACATATTTTTTGGTACTATTATTGTTATGTTTTATATGTGTAATTACATATTTATTTTTATTAGCACTATATGTGCGAATACATTTTTTTTTTGCTATTAGTACTATATGTGTGGGTACATATTTTTTGGTACTATTATTGTTATGTTTTATATGTGTAATTACATATTTATTTTTATTAGAACTATATGTGCGAATACATATTTTTGCTGTTAGTACTATATGTGTGGGTACATATTTTATGGTGCTATTATTTTTATGTTTTATATGTGTAATTACATATTTATTTTTATTAGCACTATATGTGTGAATACATATTTTTTGCTATTAGTACTATATGTGTGGGTACATATTTTTTGGTACTATTATTGTTATGTTTTATATGTGTAATTACATATTTATTTTTATTAGCACTATATGTGCGAATACATTTTTTTTTGCTATTAGTACTATATGTGTGGGTACATATTTTTTGGTACTATTATTGTTATGTTTTATATGTGTAATTACATATTTATTTTTATTAGCACTATATGTGCGAATACATATTTTTGCTGTTAGTACTATATGTGTGGGTACATATTTTATGGTGCTATTATTTTTATGTTTTATATGTGTAATTACATATTTATTTTTATTAGCACTATATGTGTGAATACATATTTTTTGCTATTAGTACTATATGTGTGGGTACATATTTTTTTGGTATTAGTACTATATGTGTGGGTACATATTTTTTGGTACTATTATTGTTATGTTTTATATGTGTAATTACATATTTATTTTTATTAGCACTATATGTGCGAATACATTTTTTTTTTGCTATTAGTACTATATGTGTGGGTACATATTTTTTGGTACTATTATTGTTATGTTTTATATGTGTAATTACATATTTATTTTTATTAGCACTATATGTGTGAATACATTTTTTTTTGCTATTAGTACTATAAGTGTGGGTACATATTTTTTGGTACTATTATTGTTATGTTTTATATGTGTAATTACATATTTATTTTTATTAGCACTATATGTGCGAATACATTTTTTTTTGCTATTAGTACTATATGTGTGGGTACATATTTTTTGGTACTATTATTGTTATGTTTTATATGTGTAATTACATATTTATTTTTATTAGCACTATATGTGCGAATACATAATTTTTGTCATTAGTACTATATGTATGGGTACATATTTTATGGTACTATTATTTTTATGTTTTATATGTGTAATTACATATTTATTTTTATTAGCACTATATGTGTGAATACATATTTTTTGCTATTTATAAAATTTAACTTAACCCTATTTATACATTTATAAATTATTTATATTGATTTATTAATGATATATGTACATGTAAAAAGTGTGTAGCAATTGAATTCACCATTGAGATGTTTGTTTTATCTTTGGCTAAACAGAATGGAATGAAACTACCTGTAAATGGCGGGTGCGTGGAATTGATTCAGATTCGACACGGCTTAGTGTTTGTGGAAGTGGTGGTGGTGGAGGAATAGGTAAATTTTGTCTGTTACCTGCTTGTTGCTGATGGGTGGCACGTTGTTTAATGGCATCCTTTAATTCTGAATGAGAAGTTTGTGAGACTGCTTGTTCTTTGTTTCTCGCTGTCGTTACTTGTACAGAGGTTAGAGTTTTAAATTTTGATTTGTTTGTGTTAGTGATCTCCGACTGGAAATTTTGCGAGATCTGCTTGACTTTACTTGTGGGAAAAAATCTCTTGTTGTGGAGATGGTTTATTTAGAAACTTGGTATCTATTCTGGACTCGTGGTTCAAGGTATCGTAGCTTCTTTAGAAAATTTAGGGTATGTCTCAGTGTCTAACTGTACCTTTTGGTTACTGACAGTTAATACTGTGGGTGTTTTTACTGAATAGGTATGTTGGATTGCCTTTTGTTGCTTCTTAAGTTTGTCCATTGTTTTACTGCCCCCATTTTTATTTTTTATTTTTTTTATTTTTGACAGTCATTATTCGTGAAAATGGCTTCAATCTGTTGTTATGTACTGTTACTCTTCGTTTACCGATTTGAATAACAGTATTAACAGTGTTAAAGACTTGTACCACTAGATATGGGCCTAGCCATATCTGGGAATGTTTGTGTTTTTTAGCGGGGTTTTTCAGTAAAACTTTATCTCCTGTTTTGAAGGTTACTGGACGTGAACGCTTATCGTAGTAAACTTTTGACTTTTCCTTAGCTTTCAACAAATTTTTTCCGAGCGGTAGCGTACGCTTTTTGTATTTTATACCTCAGAAGGTGGTAGTAACTTTCGTGGTTGTAAATGGGTTCCGGCTCTCTTTTCAGATTAGAGGGAACATGGTCTGTGAATCGAAACAGACAGTCCATTGGTGTGAGCTTGGTGCCATCATGTGGACTATTATTGTATACAAAAGCCGCGGTTCTCAGGAATCGATCCCAAGCCTTTGGATTTTCAGATACAGTAGCTCTCAAATACTCCACTAGGGGTCTGTGGGTTCGCTCCAGTGCGCCGTTGGATTGCGGATGGTAAGCGGAAGTCTGCATTTTTTTTATTTTCAGAAGTTTACATACTCGTTTGAAAAGATTGCTTAAGAAGTTAGAGCCCTGGTCAGTTACTACCTTTTTAGGGATGCGATAACGAGTGATTATCTCATCGAAAAATATTTCTGCTACCGTTTCTGCTTCGCCGTTTGGTATGGCATAACAATCTACGAATTTCGTTAGATTGTCTTGGAAAGTCAGAATATATTTGTTTCCTGAGTGCGTTTCCTCAAGAGGACCTACTATGTCTAAATAAACTTTGTCAAAGGGCAGTACCTGTTATGACCATTGGCATACGATACTCCGGGCTAGCCTTAAGTTTTTGGCATTTAGAGCATTCCGAATATATTTCCTGATAGAACTAAGCATGTTTTTCCACTTATACTTCTTCTTTATTCTTCTATAAGTTTTGATTACTCCTTGGTGACCACCAAATGCGGAGTCATGATAGTCCTTCAGAATTGTTTCGATTTCCTCAGGGTCTGAGATATTTTCTGGTAAAGTGTGTTGAGAATTTATTAGATTTTGGTTCCAGGGTGATTCGCCGTGTTCAGATGCACTGCTTTCGGATTTGCTGCTATCAGTTGAGTCGATTTCGACTAATTCATTTTGGAGGCTCCGTGGATATTTTTGAACTTTATTGGGAGTTTCTGTGTTTTGATTTTCCTCTTCAATATTATTTTGTGCCTCCCTTATTTGGGCTCTCGTAACAGCATGACAATGTTTTTGTTTAGGCTTGAGGGTGTTGGAGAACTAGAATCCTTTTCGTCCATGTCGGAATCGGCTCGGTGATGTACCTGAGCTTCCACAATGAACGAATTGGGGTTTGCCTGGTTTAGCTCGGTAGGTATTCGACTAAGCGCGTCTGCATTAGTGTTATATTTTCCAGGCTTATATTCAATTTTATAGTCAAACTCTGAGAGTTTATGGTGAAACCTGACTAATCTCGATGTCGGGTCTTTCACATTGAATACGCCTTTGAGGGGCTTGTGGTCGGTGTAGACCGTGAACGTTCTGCCCTGTAAATAACACCTGAAGTTCCTGGCGGCCCACACAATAGCGAGCAACTCTTTTTCTATTGTGGAGTATCTTTGTTTCGCGTTATTCAAACTTCTACTTGCGTACGCTATTGGCCTGTCTTTACCTATTGCCCCTTGTGATAGAACTGCTCCCAATGCCTCATTGCTAGCATCTGTTGTTAGATTAAAAGGTTGGGTAAAATCTGGATATTTGAGTAGAGGTGGATTTATAAGAGAATTTTTAATCTCATTGAAAGAGTCTTGGCACTTTTGCGTCCAATTAAATTTGACGTCTTTCCGTAATAGATTTGTTATTGGCCTGACTATCTTGGAGAAATTAGGGATGAACTTGCGATAGTAGTTTGCCAATCCCAGAAACGATTGAGTTTGTCTGATAGTTCGTGGTGGAGGAAAATTTTGGACACAGCTTGTCTTACTGGGATCTGGAAGTGCCCCTTCGTTTGAGCATTTGTGTCCGAGGTATATTACTTCTCTGCGAAGGAACTGACACTTTTCGGGTTGTAATTTAAGGTTATGGGCTCGAAGTCTGTCGAATACTTTAGCTAGTTTCTCGTTATGATTTGTAAATTTTTTCCATATATTACAATATCATCGAGATAGACAAAGCATTCTAATCCTTGGAGACCCGTTAGAATGTAATTCATCAGGCGTTGAAAAGTCGCAGGTGCGCCTTTCAACCCAAATGGCATTCTCTTAAATTCATAATGCCCGTAAGCGGTACTAAATGCAGTTTTTGGTCTATCCCTTGGGTCTACCAATACTTGGTGATATCCGCTTGCAAGGTCAAGTGTAGTAAAATACCGCGAATGCCCAAGCTGATCCAGTATATCCTCTATCCTGGGGTAATGGAAAGGCATCCCCTATAGATTTCTCGTTAATTTTACGGAAATCTACTACTACTTCGCCCAACGTTTATTGGCCGTCGGGCCCAGCTTTCTTGGGGACTACCAGCAATGGAGAATTCCACGGGCTTTTACTTAATTGGTTATGTCGTTGTCCAACATTTCCTTAATTTGCTCATTTATGACTGCCCGGTGTGTTTCTGGAAGTCTATACATCTTTTGATTTATGGGTGGCTGATTGTGTAGTATGGGGATGGTATGCTTTATGGTATTAGTGCATGTGAGCTTATCTCCCTTTAAATAAAAAAGATCGTTATACTTATAGCATAACTCAAGAATTGTTTTTTCTTCTTCGCGATTTAAATTTTCATCCAACAGTAATTCTTTACGTAAAGCCACAAGTCTGTCTGGGTTATAGCTTTTAATATGGTTTACGTTTCTTGAATATGGATTGGAATTAAATTTCAATTTATCGTTTTTGACGTTGTGTGTGCTTTTGTTTTGTGCACGAAGAAAATATGGGTTGGAATTAATTTTTAATTTGTCTTTTTTGACATTGTGTGTGCTTTTGTTTTGTGCACGTAGAAAATATGGGTTGGAATTAAATTTTAATTTGTCGTTTTTGACGTTTTGTGTGCTTTTGTTTTGTGCACGAAGAAAATATGGGTTGGAATTAAATTTTAATTTGTCGTTTTTGACGTTGTGTGTGCTTTTGTTTTGTGCACTTAGGAAAGGTGGATCACCCTTTTTATGAGTACTTTGGGTATTTACGTCGTCCAAAGGTACATGGAGATACTGTATATTATAGCAATTACTTGGAACTAGAGTAAGCGTTAAGTTCCTTAGGAATACTGGTTCCGTGTTTACATTTAGAACGGATAACGGTATGAAGCTTTTATGAGGACTAACTAGGCAATTTGCGACAAATACTCCTTCTTGGATCTCCTGAGACAAGCAGATCATTTCTTGGTCTATTTGTAACGGTATGCTCAGTACCATTTGAGATCGAGGGGGTATTCTATTGGATCGCTGAAGTACTACTTCATATTGCCTACTTTCATCTTCTTTTGAGATGTTCAGAGTTTCTTCCATTGGAGGTAAAGCATTTTTGTTATCTGGTGCCCGTGATTTAAATTGCTCCTCCAATTGATCACTTGGTATTTCCTCTCCATCTTCTAGGGATGTTTCGAGAGGTACCGTGAATTCAATAGGGTTGGTTTCCGTGCGAGGGAACCGGAGTAATTTATTAGGCCCTTCGATATTACAATTTTTTGCAAGAAAGTCATTGCCTAACAGCCCATCGTGGGAAATTTGGGCAATGTCTTCTACTACCTGGAGTTTGCATGGGACACTGCGGCTTAATAAAAAGTTGCCTTGGTAGTTTCCCAATGTTTCTCCTTCTCCAAATGGAGTTTTCAAATTTACCTTTTGGCTTCGTTCTATATGTTTTGGGTTATCTAGTGCTTCCTTTTTATGATGCTTACTTCAACTCCGGTGTCTACTATCAGCCGAACGGCTGTGTTTTTGCCTATGTCCAGTGGTAAGTCTACCACTGGTACATTTTCTCTATTTAATTGTTGTTTTGTTTGAGAGGACCCTGAAGTAATTTGAGCGGTTTTATTTAATGTCGAGCCGGGGATTTTTCGGTCGACAGTATGCCGTTTCCCGAATGTGTGGCCTCCCATCGTTGTTTCTGCTGACAAGTGGACACCGTATGACTTCTTCTCCCACAGAAATCGCACATATTATGTATGGGGTTAAATCTTTGTTCCCTATCTGTAGAGCCCCACCGAGCATTGTTTTTTGAGCTTACATGTTCGGGTGGCGCTTTAATATTCTGTTTACAATATTGGGCATCATGGCCCTTCATTCTGCAGTTAGTACAATAAGGAGTATTCTTACGCTTTAGGCACTCGTCATACGTGTGCCCTTTATAATTGCAGTAGCTGCAGGTGATCTTGTTTAACAGCACTTTCTGTTTATCGTACTTTTTTTCTGCCTGCTCGTAAAAAGATTTCCTGTTTGGAGGTGGACTTCCTAACGATTTCCTTGTTATGTTTGTTTGAGGAGAGCGCCAATAATTTTCTGAGTTTCTGTCGGTACTAAATGATACTGAAGTTTCTCTTGGTGGTCCCGCTATTGGGGGTATACCAATTTCAGTTTTTATGTTGTGTCTTCCGAATTCCTTTGTGTAAGGGTAGGAAGACAAATTTACACTCTCAGGTATGGGATAACCATAGGTATTAGAGAAATTTGGGATATTATGTCTTAGAAAAGGGTCCACTTGGAAAGAGTTTGTTGGGTTAGGGATATAATTTGTTGGTTGTGGAATGAAATAGAGTCCTTGCTGCAGTCTTTCCATATCTAGTGCCTTTTGAATGAGTGTTTCCAAAGAATTTTCATTCAATGTGAGTAAATAGGCGCTTAGATGGGGATTAGTTGCACCACTCTTTATGGAAGCCATAGCAAAATCTTCTATTTGCTGCTTTACTACTTTAAAACTTTCAGATCCGTATTTACTTTGTGCTGCCTCGTTGCATTGAATTAAAAGACTTTTTAATCTATTTGTAAATGAACTAAATGATTCTGGCGGATATTGCCGGCAAGTAATTAACTTGTTTATTAGTTCATGGTATGTTTCACGAGGTAAATACGTTCGGTAAAGCAGTTGTTCGACTTCTTCAAATTTTGTGAGAGAGCTGGACGCTATTAATTGATACGCGTTTCCTCTCAATCTGGTGGGGAAAAACTGCATGAAGGCTTTCCTTTCCTCTTCCCCTAGACACTGTTGCACTTGCTTACAACAGCCTATAAAAGTCTGTAATTCTGTAAGAATTTGCGCGCTAATTTCCTCAGAGAACAAAGGCACCATTTGTGCCGTCAGTTTTACTACTTTTTCATAGTTTACCGACATTTTATCCGTTTTATTGTCTTCCACTGTGTTGGAAGTAATTTGAGTGTTTATACTCGAAGTTGGTGTGTCTAACGCCTGCTGGGATACTAGGGCGCCTAAACTATGATTTCTTGCTAGGAAATTAATTAGACTGTGCCCTCTGAAGCGTTTACCTGAGCGATGCTCGCGATACCAATTTATGGATGGTCTGCTTTGGGGTGACTTTCGCTCTACTATTGGGCTGTCTGGAGGACTTGTGTTGTCAAAAGACAATGAGTTTATTGCTGCCTCAAAATCTGAGCCAGGAGAGCTTTGATCAGGTCTTGGCATGAAAGACAAAACTTTGAGTTTTACGTAATTATTGAGAGCGAAGAAAAAAGAGATTAGGTAGTTTATCTAATTCCGCATAATAACCGAAGAAATTAGACTGATTAATTAAAATGTTTCTACTGTTTTTTGTCGCTTACGTACATGCACATATATCGCTGTGACTACTGTATTTATTTCTTTATTTATTTATTAATTTTTATTAGTCTAAAGTAATTTTGTTACTAATTTGACGCGTCTTCTTAATTTTTTTTTTTTTTGTTTTTGTTTTTTAACTTACTTTTACTTCACTTTAGTTGAAGAGAAGAGAAAAGCTGTTATCGTTTTTTTCCGCTATGCAGATATGATGCTTTTATTGTTGTTACTGATGTCAATGGATGTTGTTTGAAATGCCCAACGTCTCGGTTTTGTGTGCCAGATTCAAAAATAATGCGCTCTTATGCACTCGTTTATGTAAATTCGAGGATCAAGGTTTTTCAAGTTCGAATTTATATAACTTCCTCGATCCTACCGGCTGCGCCAAAATTGTTGAGTTTATTAATGTACTTCTAGTACTCTCATCTGAGCACCTTTTGATCTGGAACACGACACGGTAATTACACTACGTGCCGTCAAGATGATTGGGCGTTTTCCTTGATTGTCCCGAGATGGGTAGAGCAGCGATGCGTATGGAGCAGCTTACTAGCTTTACTCCCAGTACGGTGCAATGGAGCAGCTTATTAGCTTTACTCCTAGTATATGAGAATGGAGCAGCTTACTAGCTTTACTCCTAGGTACCGATGAATGGAGCAGCTTACTAGCTTTACTCCTAGGTACAGATGAATGGAGCAGCTTACTAGCTTTACTCCTGGGTAAGTGAAACAACTCGTGTTCTGACTAACTCACTTACTGCCTTCTTTATTCCAAATCACAGTTTATTTATACATAATTCTTGACTTAATATTATTGCTTTTTCTTATACATTACGCTAAGTATAAGTACTTGTAATTTTAATTTCATCACGGCATTCGTATATACATAATTATTAACTTCCGTAAAGCGGTTCTTTATGTCGTTTACACATTAATTTCCGCAAAGTGTTTCTTTGTGGTATTCATAAATTAATTTCCGCAAAGCTTTTGCCGGTTTGTTGTTATTACATCACGGCACTCATCGCTTTAACATGTACATACATAAATACTTCCGCAGACCGTTCGCCGCTTTGCTGCTATTGTGACATCATCGTGAACCATTGTTTCGTTCACCTGAGTACTACCGCTGCTGGCGCAAGGTTATCAAATTGCATCGTGTGAATTCTTGCGCGCAGGGGATTGTGTCACTGCCTTCACTTGTTTCTTTATATGATTAAGAAATTGGTGTAGGTCAGTAGCGAGTGACTTGACTGAACTTGTAAATATGTTTGTAGATATATGTATGTTTATACTTGCAGCTGGGAATTGTAATTCCGCATGCAAAGATAATGCTGTAGGTATGTACATATCTACATGTTTGCATTTCTTTATTGATGCATGAATTTTAGAATTCTGCGTGAAGCGAAATCGGTTCAGAGATGCATGCATGTATGTATATACATGTTTAATCGATGCTCTGTATGCAACATTTCATGTAAGTTCATTTGAAAAATGACTTTGCAGCGTAAACTCAAGTGTAATAGCTATAAGGGAAATGGAAGAAATGGAAAAACGCGAGAAAAAAAAGCAGAGGAGGATATGGGTAAATGACTTTCTGGCAAAACGCGAAGATTTCGACATTGAAAAGAGTTTGCTGAAGGATCTTCTTTTGGGGAGCATTTTAAAAAGGAGACAAGACACCATTATGCGTACTGTAGTAACAGCAGACGTAAAACTTATAGCTTCTGGAGATTCCTATAGATCTTTGGAGATTTTGACCCGCGTATCCCGGAGTACAATATCA
The DNA here is from genome assembly GCA_963930735.1 of Dioctria linearis. Classification (NCBI taxonomy): domain Eukaryota; kingdom Metazoa; phylum Arthropoda; class Insecta; order Diptera; family Asilidae; genus Dioctria; species Dioctria linearis. The sequence continues at coordinate 108,593,385 of OZ005743.1, forward strand.
GTATTTATCCCTGATATCCTACGTGTAATATGGGAAGTTCTACAATCAATTTATATGAAGGTTCGTAATATTCCAGATGGACACAGAAACAAGGTATGATCGTCCGGTTCATCATATGTGTGTGACGTCAGCGAACCGATTCTTAAAATGGGAAAAATGAAGTGTTATTAAAATAAGTGCAATTGTGATTTCTTCCAGTTTAAATCTCATTTTAGGAATATCAGTTCGGATTAAAATAAAGTGTCATGAAAGTTTACAAATAATAAAAAAGGCAAAATAAGATTGAAATAGTATACGTATATAATTTGCAGTCTTAATTGATTATTTGAGATTTTTTTTTATTTCTATAGTGAAGTTATTTATTGGCAATGGTAATTTTCTCAATAAAACATTTTTGTATTATATTGTATTGTAAATGGAAGGAAAATTTGCTATGCATCATAACGAAGTGTAAACCAGTGGAGTCAAAGTAAGTTAAAATGTGGAATACAATTCCAATTCAGATGAGTATTCCCTTTACTTAATTAATATGAACGTAATGAAGATGCCTCAGATATATTTACGTGCACTTTCAGCACAACTGATATAAAATGTTTATCCGTATTGTGTATTGGGTGTGAAGGTTAGATGATTACTAATTTCTGTTTTGTTTGAGAAAGTACCATTGTCAACATCTTTTGTCACTCTAGAAATGGTGTAAGTATTCCATATAATCAATCAACAGTGAAAATCCTAGGTAATCTATCATAGTAAATTTATATTTATGATAAGAAAGTAAAATTGTGCTTATTTTAACATTTTAAATCGATCCAGTAGAAAAATTTTACATAAATATTAACACATCTTTTCCTTCTTAAGAATTGCGTCATGCGAATAAGCATACCCTATTAGTTTATATACCGTCTTCTACCACGGTATAGCATCATAAATGAGAAATAAAAAAATATATTGAAATCTAGTTAGCATTAGATCAGCATTATGTATCTCATATGTACCATATGTCATATCAGCACAAGAGAAACTTTCAGATTCTGCCTGCAGAACATCTGAGTCTGGCAATAGCTATAGTTTCCAAGACTATTTGAGCATCAGTGTCCTTTTGGAAAAGAGCCGCTTCAGGTGATAATATCACCACTTTAGCTGCTACATATTTTTCGTTCTTCAAAGAAACATCTTCAGATTTGCTCAGATTCTCTAAATAATTTTCAACACATTTAATGTAATCTACAGCATCCGGGTTAAAAGGAAATATACAACAACTATTACGGAGCATTTGGTTTTTGTTCAAAACTGTTTTAAGGAGTTCGTTTTTGTTATAGCCACAATGGTCGTAAAAAAGAGGAAAGATTGTATAGTGCGACCTTAATCTGGGACCAACCATGAAAGAGTTGGGTTTTCCTGTTTTCCACAATATACATATATAATGGTATTTCACATTTTTGGAACTTACTTACTTTATTTACATGGTGATGACGTTTATAATGATGTCGTGCGTGGTCTCGTTAAAATGCTGACGCATCTTTGCGACACCATATTCTGTACATCGCCCATTAGCTTAAATGCTTCCACTGTTGATAGTTTTGTCAATTGAAGGGCGATGCTTTTTCCAAAGGCCGCCAAAACATCTTCCGGCTCTGCAGATTGTGAAACTGACTTACCCCTCCTTCTACGATGTTGCACAGACTCAATATTTGAAATGAAAACATCGTTTTCCACATTACATTGCGTGTCCGTATTATTCAAAATCTGTAAAAAAAATTTTTTTTAAATTCAATATTCTGCTTTTTAATGTCAGTTTAATTTTATCTTTAGATTCCGAGCTCCGAAGAAGAATGGTTAAAAATATCAAAGAATTTTATGGATATTTGGAATTTTCTCCACACACTGGGCTCATTGGACGGAAAGCATGTGCGCATTAAAACCTCACCGAATGAAGGCTCGAATTTTTACAATTATAAGGGTTTCCATAGCATCATTCTTCTCGCTTTAGTAAATGCGCATTGCAAATTTGTGTTCATCGAAGTAGGGGCCAACGGAAGAGCCTTCGATAGCACCATCTACCAAAGTAGTTTTTTGCATACGTTTTTTTTTATATTATTAAGTCAAGCTCAGGGAATACCCTATGATGCAAAGCACAGCATGGCTGGAAGGAGATAGGGAAAGGATTACGGGAGATATGAGGAGAGTGGCGGAGGTGCCGGTGTACGTCGCCCTTAAACTTGCGCAGATTGTATGCCGGGGGAAAAACAGAAGATGCTAAGCTGTTCCACATTCGCACTGTTCGGGATAAAAAAAACATCACGGAATTTTACTCTACGGCCGAAAGTAATTTGAAGGGTTAAAGGATGTGCGCGGTTTGCAGCGCGAGTATTGCGTGCAGGAATCATTCTACAAGGGATTAGACTAGATATTTCATCAGAACATTGACCATGCATATAAGCGATAAAGGAGCGAAAGGCATTCAACATAGCGGCGGGGCTCGAGTGAGTCGATATGACAAGTTATTGCCAAATCGCCAATGAGCTTGAAGGCTCTCTTTTGGACAATATCCAATGAAGCTAAGACTGTGCGACCAGCCCCGGCCCATATATGGGAGTTGTATTCCATTCTAAGTCTAATGTAGGACTCTTAGAGGAGCGCTAGATTTGACGGGCCGAAATATTTCTTACACCTTTTCAGAAATCCAAGACATTTCGATGCTTCTTTGGCAACAGAGAAGATGTGATCTGTCCAGTTTAACTTACTGGAAATCTTAATGCCAAGAATGCTTAGTGACGGTGAATCAGAAATTAAGGCTCCAGCAAAAGATACGGGTGTGGTTAAGTTATGATCTTGTTTTAATGAGATGAGTCAGCTTTGGGTCTTAGATGCATTGAATTCGACGCAATTCGCTTCGCCCCAAGCGAGGATATTGTTATGATCGTTATTCAATGATCTAATCATGCAATCTCTTTTAACACATGCGGCATTCCCCTGGAGTCTTCAAAAGTGTCAAGGGAGTAAGCGAAATCAAGAGTACTGTCATCTGCGAAACTGTGGATGGGATTGAAAGTAAGGGAAAGCAGATCATTAATGAAAATTAAAAAGAGAGTTGGAAAGATAACAGAGCCTTGAGGCACACCGGAATTTATGGGATGCGGTTCAGATGCAACGCCATCTAATACAACACGTATTTGGCGACTAGATAGGAAACTTTCAATCCATAATATAAGAGGAGGAGAGAGACCAAGTGCTTTAAGTTTTGCTAAAAGGGCTGGATGCCAGACTCTATCAAAGGCCTTTGAAATATCTAGGCCAACGATTTTAGACTCACCAAAACCGTGAAGACTACGGTTCCAACGTGCCGTAAGAAAGGTCAGCAAGTCTCCAGAAACGACCTTGGTTTCACTTAGCGCAAGAATTGCCTGATTTTTTGAGTTAAGGTGGCAGTACACCGAAAACCGATTTGCTCTTATTCCGCGAATGTTGCAGAAATCTAAAATGAAATTCTGCATACTGAAGGCAAAAAGAAAAAAAGCGACACACACCAACACAAATATTTGGGCTCCACCATTAGCAGTCAACGACACAGCGAGGTAAAAAAAAACAACAATAGTGTTATGCCTATTTGCTGTTTTCAATAACTCAGACTGCGCAGTACAATGACCCTAAAAGCTAGAAAATTAAACGTTCCAGCCGCAGCTGTTCTTGAGGGGGATACAAAAGAAATTCCTTATTTCTTCATCGCTGACGATGCTTTTCAGATCAGATAAGTAGTTCATTTAAAAATTGTGAAATAGTAAGAAAATGCTTAGCAAACTTCTGTGTTGGTGCTGGGGACTATGTCCCTCAGTGGGAAAAAATAAAAACATCTAGATAGTGTGTGTTTTTCTTTTTTTTTGTATTTCTAAACCATTTACAGTATGAATGAATACCTGCGACATGCATTTGCGTTTTATTCCACAGATTGTTTTTTTTCCATATTGGGAAGCTGATGGTGATATGGTAGCGGAAGCTACAAAATAATTTTTATTTTTGTTTGTTATTGAAAATAGAATAAAATATATTTTTTTTGTTTGTCAGAGTAATATTTGCGCTGAATGTAAGGAAAGTATTCGTAATATTCAATTTGACGTTTAAGGGAAAAACACTTTGAAGAAAAAACTTTGAACACAGATACACGCTACTGTGTACATTTTGAGAAAATACACATCAAGACTTTTTGGTATGTAATTTTTTTAAAAATATAGAATTTGTGTCAAGGATATTTTAGTATTAATTTAGACGCCAGAGGGCAAACTTGTAAAATCTTATAAAATAAGCTTTTACTTTTACACTTTAGAAAAAATATAAAAATATTTTAAAGCAATTAAAATAAAGAATAAATCTTAAATAAAAAATAATTATCATTTAATAAAAATAATATAATTTTCAATTTTTATCCTCTAAAGAATTTAGGATACACATACATATAGATATATCTATATATATAAATAAAGAGCAGCAACATATTTATTTGTTGCCAGTTCAGTAACTACAAATGTTCTTTTTACTGGTCTGGTTAAGGATAGATGATTTCTTCATATTGTGGAATTGAGTACATGCTCACACTAGAGTGAAAATCCTGCGCTTGGCGGATTGTGGACCGGTACACCCGATCCAAATTTGATAAACGATGCTACACAGAGAAAATGTCATCAGTAGATATAATAGAGATTCCCGAGGGTTTTGGTTAGAGACGTCAGTAATAGAGTAGTAGTAATAGTAGTATTAGTATTAGAGTAGTAGTAGTAGAATGGTAGGAGAGCTCGAAGGAGTCGGATGGGAAATGAATGTAGTAATTATTTTAGTGAAGTGGCTGACCCTAAGCAAAGTTAACTTCATAACAATTTAAGAAGAAGTATAAACCAAAATTAGAAAATTGTTGGTGTTTTTTAGAATGAAACAAGTAATTTCATATATACTTTCGTCTTTTGCATAAATGGGGAAAAGAACTTGGCTATGCACTATTGTAGTGTAACTGAGACAGCGAGTTTGAAACAAGAATCGAGAGAATTTAGTATTACCCGAACGACAAAATATTACTGAATTCCTCAAAATCTTATCAAACTATTCATAATAATGTACTTCAGGTCACACTACCTCACTTTTTTAAGTAAAAGATAAATTTCGCTCTGGCCAAGATGCTGAAAGGAGATGTAAAATTCTTCTCAAATAAAATTCTCATTTTACGATTAGAGCCACATCATATGATTGACATTTCGCGGAAATCAATAGAAAGTAATGTTTTCAACCAGGTATTACTTTTACAGCTAACTGCACAATTTATCTTGCCTGTCAATATAACACAAAAATATTCAAACAAATTCACTTGCAAAACATATCCTCCATGTGATAAGCCAAAACCAAAGCAAATGGCGCTAATAATTCTGAGAAGGCCATATCGTTCCTTTTTGTTTTTATGTGACTTTCTATTTAGTACCTACTGAGACTTGGTAGGTGCAGTCTGTGTAGTGTATTAGAGCTGAAATTCGTTTGAAACGAATGTCTCCGTGTTTCAAAATAAAGCCCCTGCTGCTATATTTTATGGTTATTGCCGGCAATTCTAATGATAATAAGTCAATAAAAAACTGTATATTTTCGCGGATTAAAAATAAGATAGTAAAGTAAAATAAGTATACATCAAGTATTATCATACATAAAATGTATGTGTAGTAAAACATCAACTTGAAAGTCAGTAACGCCTTTTAAATCCTGATTCCCCTTTAAGAACGTTATGAATTTTTAACAGAGCCGTATAGTCGTTATAGGACACAAGTCCTAATCTCGCCATTTTTTGAACTCTCAACAACTTACAGAAACTGAAGAAAAGATGGATTATGCATTCTCTTGACCAACATATTGAGGGTGTTGATGCAGATATTTGGGCAACAGGCTCGTCCAACTTTTTCTTAAGATTTCTACATTTATCCTTCCAGTCTCTATTAACTTCTCTGATTTTGTCAAATACTAATGAACTTGATGGAAAATTCCTTTCGAAAGGTACTTTGGGAGACATATGCACGTTCTCCCAAAGCCTGGGAGGCGTTTGATCGGAAGTAACTTTTGGTTTGGTAATTATAACGTTTATATTTTTTTGATTGGGGGGTTTCTCCGCCTTTCCATCATCTTTAGAAATATTTTGTTTTTGTTCATCCGTTAAACTTACATCTAACACCTTCCTATCGAGCAGGTGATAGTTTAATTTGACTTTTGGTAGTTTGTTTTTCTTTTCCATATCCAAACACTTTTGAATTAATTCTTCGTAGTTTTCATGCTGTTGTGAGGAAAAAATATATTTCCAGCATTCACCGATTATATCTCTTATATTATCGGGAACCACTTCCGATGAGTTATCTTCTTTCAAAGATTTTAAGTTATTAAATAAAATTTCAAGATTATCCTTGCCCTTTCGTAAGCCTGCTTGCCCCATTAGAATCATGTTCGAAGTTTTCCGAGTTTTTTCCGGATATTTCCAATTATTTTTGGTTGGTATTTTTCTCTCATTTTGCAATCGTTTGTTAAGTTCTGTTACGTTTCCCAAATTTTTGTCCAGCTTTAAAACATATTCTTGTATAAATGTTATTAATGGGACTTTCTTGCTAGGTACTCTATGCGATTTTTCAAATTGTTCGCGATTTGCGATATCTGATAATTTCTCGAAGGTCTCTAAAAGATCTTGATGAAATTTATCTTGATTAGATGGTAGACCCTCAATTATTAGTTTGTGCCCAAAATATTTCCATGACCACTTGATCCTGGTTTTAACATTAATTTTTTTTTAATCATCAGCTAAATACTTCCGTCCTTTGGGCGAGAACAGAAATTTGCTGTGAAATTTTGTAAATATATTTTAGCTTTACAAGGAACACCTTCATTGACAGGAAACATTTTCTCATCATCTTCTGCCATGTCATCAAATTTCGGAGTAGTTTTCTTTGTACTTCCAACCACACTGCCTGATTCTTCTTCATCATCGTCTGAGTCATTTAAGAGAATATAATCTGTTAAGGGACCCAGTTTACGGCATTTCCGTTTTGCATTCGGAATACTGCTACTGACTTGTTCGGAAAAACTCCTGTAGGTACTTGTTGTTTCATCATTTTGATCTGTTTTGGAATCGGTGTTTTGCTTTAAGGTATGATCCTGAAACGGCTTAGATGTTTTGGATGTATATGATGTAGATTGTGATTCCAGAAGTTCTCCTTTATCTTTCCTTTTATCACTACTCTCAGATGTGTTCAGGATTATTAGGTTCGATATTTTAATCTTGTGCAGCTTCATTCGAGGAGCCTTCAAGTTTGTTCATAATTGTTGTACATAACTTTTCAAAGGTCCTTTATTGTTCGGTTCATCTGTCGATGAGATTCAGCTTTACGGTTTGGGTTTTCTTTTTCAGTCACAATTGGTGGACATTCCGAGAATGCTCAGGTAAGTGACCTTCTCCAGCGCCTATAGAACAGTATCTCATTGGATTATAATCAACTTTTTTATTTGGATATTCATTAGGCTTGGTCTGTAAATCAAAAACATAAATTATCCTAATTTAAAAAGGAAAAGTATTTATATAGTGTGATTTGTAACCGTAGAATGATACCGTTTTACATTTCATTTATACTATTAATGTTTTTTTTAGTATGCGTACATATAACCGAAAGACTCAACGTGGGACAGCACCGTTAGATTTGATGAAGCGTGCAACTGAGCTAGTTTTAAAGGAGGAAAAATCTATACGATCTGTTGCGGCAGATTTGGGATTATGCAGAGTCGGCTTAAAGAGATTTATCGATCGTGTAAAAGAAAATCTTGAAAATATTAAAATCGGTTATTCCTCAACGCATGGTTTTTAATAGTGAACATGAAGGAGCTCTTGTGGATTATTTGAAAAGATGCTCTCATATATTTTTTGGCTTGACCCCAAAAGATGTCCGTCGCCCTGCTTACGATTGCGTAATGACATATGACTTGAATCATCCCCGAAGTTGGAATGATACTGGCTGGTAAAGATTGGTTTAACGCCTTCTTAAAGAGAAATAGAAAGCCCGGAGCCACCAGCCTAAGTCGAGCAACGGCTTTTAATAAATACATCGTTGCTAATTTTTTTTATATACTCCTTTCAGCTATGACTCGTAATGACTTCACTGCATCCAGAATATGGAACTTTGATGAAACCGGTGTGACAACAGTCTAAAAACCGACGAAAATAGTAGCCAAAAAGGAAAAAGAACTGTTGGTGCAATGACTTCTGCAGAAAAGGTAACGAACGTTGCATTGCCTGTAGCGGTTTTTGCAACGGGAACTTCTATTCCGCCAATGTTTATTTTTCCAAGGAAAAAATTTCAGCAACATTTTATACGGGATGGACCACCGGACCACGTTGGACTTGGCCAAGCAGAACGGAGTCGTTATGTCGTCATTCCCTCCTCACTGCTCCCACAAACTGCAACATCTTGATGTTTCAGTTTATGGGCCATTTAAAAGATATCTTTGATCTGCCCAAGATGCTTGGATGAGGAATCATGCTAGAATTATAATGACAATTTATGATATACCATCACCCGTTCAAACTCCTCTGCCACTAGCGCTATTACCTGCAAATGTATGTAAAGGCTTCGAAACAACAGGTATATTTCCATTTAATAGGCACGTTTTTGATGAAAGTGACTGTGCGCCATCTTACGTGACTAATTGTCCACAACCGCCGGAAGACACATCTACGGTGGTCACAGCAGAGGAGGCGCTTCAAAAAACATCTGCTGTGATCCATATTCCATCTTCTCAGAAGAGAGTCGAGCCGGTAGCCAGCACCTCATATCATACTGATGCAGAAGGCCTCAGTACGTCGAGTTCCGCGATTCCATCTTCTCAGAGCAGAGTCGAGCCTGTACCCAGCACTTCATATCATACTGATGCAGCAGGCCCCAGCACATCAAGATCTTCGAACAGCCATAAGTTTTCTCGCAGGAAGGTAGCAACGGGAAAAAGAAAGCGTCGCCGAGCTGCTATATTAACAGATAGCCTAGAGAATAATGAACTAGAGTTGGAAAAAATTGTCAAGGAAAAATGTCTTACTCTAAAGAAAAAGCAGCCAGTGAAGAGGAAATTACTGCATGGAAAGAAACCTCCTAAAATGTCAAGTTCTGAAGATGAAGCATATTTTTGTTTAGTATGTTGTGACCCTTTTTCAGAGAGAATGCCTAACGAAAAGTGGGCGCAATGCATTTTATGCAAATATTGGGCACACGAAAAATGCATTTCCAAAACCTTAACAACTTTTGTATGCCTTATTTGTGAAAGTGATGAAAATTAAGACTTTTGCTATTCCTACCATACATGTGTACCTATAAGAAATATAAATGATTTTCTACCTCTAATATGTGTTTTTTGAAATTCTTTCCTTTCTGGAACTTTTTACCCCAAGCCCCGGAACTTTTTACCCTCCCGCTTGACACAAAATGCTAAATGTGAGCTTGCAAAACTAGGCAGAATATATTCTATTAGAAGATATATACATGCAAATGGTTTCGTGCAATAGAAAACTGAAGATATCTCCATACATTCTTGCAAAATAAAACCCGTGATTTTTTGTTTGTAGTTGCGTAATACCATAAAGTGTAGAAAGTGACACTTTTAACCCCACCCTACCCTAGTAATAGCTAATGTGATGCCAGCTTTGGCTAGAAACGAAAGGAATTAATAGAAAACGAAATTCAATGAAGGATGATTGAGAAAAGAATGAGGAGATGTCAATGAGTGTTCAGCTTGAACATGTGCGGTCTGTAGACAATAGTAAAAATAAATATGGTTAATTATTCTACATCCATACTGTATAGAATATGCATAGTTATCTCCTTTTAATATAGATATATACATCCTGTGATGACTATGAACACAAACGAAGAACTGGACGTGGAAAGAGGTATTTACGTAGAGAGTTGTAAACATAAAATTGTAGCAGTTGTCAACAAATATGTCCTTCAGCTCGCACACTTAATCGTGGGATGAGTATTGTTGAACACTTTACGAGGCATTAGCCTTTACTTCACTGTGAGAGGGGAAAAGGAATGCTCTCACGGTATGATCTGGCTGTCTGGAGCCTCTTAAGGCAGTGGTTGAATAGGTCCACTCCTCCACTACTTTCAGGTCATCTATAGGGACATTGCAAAATCTAACCCGTAATATTTTTTTTTTTTTTTATATTATTAAGCCAAGCTCAGGGGATACCCTATGATGCAAAGCACAGCGTGGCAGGAAGGAGATAGGGAAAGGATTAAGGGATATGAGGAGAGCGGCGGAGGTGCCGATGTATGTCGTCCTTAAACTTTCGCAGGTTGTATGCCGGAGGAAAGACAGAAGATGGTAGACTGTTCCACATTCGAGCAGTTCGGGATAAGAAAGCATCACGGAATTTTAGTGTACGGCCGAAGGTAATTTGAAGGGTAAAAGAATGAGCGTGGGATGCAGCGCGAGTATTGCGTGCAGGAACTATTCTACAAGGGATCAGACTAGATATTTCATCAGAACATTGACCATGCATATAGCGATAAAAGGAGCGAAAGGCATCCAACATTGCGACGGTGCTCGAGCGAGTCGATATGACGAGTAATTGCCACATAGCCAATGAGCTTGCAGGCTCTCTTTTGGACAATATCTAAGGCTGTGCGACCAGCCCCGGCCCAGATATGGGAATTGTATTCCATTCTAGGTCTGATGTAGGACTTGTAGAGGAGCGCTATATTTGATGGGCTGAAATATTTCTTACACCTTTTCAAAAAACCAAGACATTTTGATGCTTCTTTGGCAACCGAGAAGATGTGATCTGTCCAGCTTAACTTACTGGAAATATTAATGCCAAGAATTCTTAGTGACGGTGAATCAGAAATTAATGCTCCATCAAACGAAACGGGAGTGGTTAAGTGATGGTCTTGTTTTAATGAGATGAGACAGCTTTGGGTCTTAGATGCATTGAATTCGACGCGATTCACTTTACCCCAAGCGAGAATATTGTCAAGATCGTTATTCAATAATCTAATCATGCAGTCTCGTTTAACACATGTGGCGTTCCCTCTGGAATCCGCAAGGGTGTCAAAGGAGTATGCGAAATCAAGGGTACTGTCATCAGCAAAGCTATGGATAGGATTAAAAGTAAGGGAAAGCAGATCATTAATGAAGATTAGAAATAGAGTCGGAGAAATAACAGAGCCCTGGGGGACACCGGCATTAATAGGATGAGGTTCAGATATAACGCCATCTAATACAACACGTATTTGTCGACTAGATAAAAAACTTTCAATCCATAATAGAAGAGGAGGGGAAAGACCAAGTGCTTTGAGTTTGGCTAAAAGGGCTGGATGCCAGACTCTATCAAAGGCCTTTGAAATATCTAGAGCAACGATTTTGGACTCACCAAAATTGTGAAGATTACGATTCCAACGTTCCGTAAGAAAAGTCAGCAAGTCTCCAGATGAGCGACCGTGCCGGAAGCCGTATTGGCGATCGTTAATGACCTGATTGGTTTCCAGATACTTCATTAATTTGGAGTTAATGATAGATTCAAAAACCTTTGAAAGAATCGAAGTGATTGCAATTGGTCGATAATTTGAGGGATCGCTACCCTCTCCTTTCTTGGGAATAGGCTGAACGTGAGCTAGTTTCCAAGCAGTTGGAAATTTTCTTGTCGAATAGGACAGGTAGAATAGTTTGCGCAGAGGTTTAGCCAAGGATGAGGCACAGCTTTTAATTAATAGGGGCGATGTTACATGCTAAAAACATACCTGAAAAAGGGTATTTAAATAAAAAAATTTAAATAAATATATTCCTATAAGCTAATCATGCTTAAAAACATGATTGGCTTCACACAAATAGGTGAAGAAAATTTCATCAGCAATTTTCTTCACATTCCACACATTTCATAAAAATATTCCCATAAAACGACTTGGGAAAAACAAAAGTTTCAGTTTTCAAACAAGTCGTTTTAATAAAAAGAATTATCACAACAAATTTTGCCTTCAGCAAAATTTGTCAGTACAAATATTTAAGTTGAAAAATAAAAGAAAAGACAAATCGTACCTTCAGTACGATTTGTCGTGAAAATTACAAAAATTGTACATCGTACATACATATCACAAAAAAGCTTTCGCGATAAGAAGAGCGCGCCGCGAAAATACATTGTATGTATACGCGCGCGGCATCGAGACAGTGGCTGATGTTTATAAAAGCATCAAATTTCAAGCCTCCGTCCAACGAAAAATATTCTGGACTTGTTTAATCAAGTCCAGAATAAATGAAAATTTTCTCAGGGTGAAAATGCAACTATGCATTTTTTACCCTGAACGAAGGCTCTTGATCGCGACAAAAGTGATCAAGAGCCGAGTTTGTTTTTTAACTTGAATAACGGCGGTTCGGCAGTTGGTTTTTAAGAAAAAGGGTTGAAGTTTACATTGAATTAACGGCGGTTCGGGAAAAAATTCAAAGAGCAATGAGTTGGATTTTGAAAAAGAAAATTAAAGTTGTTGGATTTTTGCACTTTAAAACGGCGGTTGTGGGTCGAGTTTTGAAAAGAAAAAACAACTAAAGTAAGTTGATTTTTGAAAGTTTTGGTTCGGCGCGGTCTCGGTTGCGGTGAGGTAGAGTTAATTTGAAAGAAGTTTCAAGTACACAGAAAAATATATACAGAGTAGAAAGGATCGAAAAAAAAGGGGTGAATAAAGTGAAAATAGAAAAGGAACATAGTTTTAGTATAAAGAAAATCGCTGTTATCAAAAAGGAAAGTTTGTTTGGAAAAAATTTTAAAATAGAAAAGAAAAAAAATAATTGTTGTTATAAAAAATTAAAAAATTTAAGTTTGTTTGGAAAGAAGTTTAAAATAAAAAGTAAAAAAAAAACGAAGTAGTGTTTTGAAGTGAAACGCAGAGGAGATATAAAGAAATCCGCCCCGGTACGTACATATATATAAGAATATATATAACAAAATTGGCGCAGCCGGTAGGATAGAGGAAGCCTACTTTGCAACACAAACAAGGTATAAGCGCTCGAAAACCCTCTATTCGACGAATCAAAAAGGAGTTGAGGACGAAATCGAATACTGGGCAAGACACCCTACCCTTCGCCTGAAGTTGAGTCTGGCTTCAGGAGTATTTCGATCTAGTCGGCTCCCAACGCTCGGGGTCGGACAGCTTTAACTGCCTCTGTTTGAAAAACACGCAGCCACCCCCTCATCAAAGCACAAAGTGCCAACGTGGGACAATAGCGGGCTTCATCCCAGCCCAGGAACATAAGACGTCCATAGCCGAAAATTCCAACGCGAAGCTAGAAGGAAGGATCCTCAACCGACAATCTGCGATCCGGAGCTGAAAGGGACTTCGAAGTAGGCAACGCGCCCCCCTTTCAGCTTTTATCCAGGGGAATTTAAGAAGGCCACGGGCCCCCCCGGCAGCAAAAGAACTTCAATCACAAAAACCAGCGATCCCGAATTGAGAGGGACCTCGAAGAAGGCAATAAGCCCCCCTCTCAATTTGAACCAAGGGAATTAAGACGGCAGAAGCCCCCCTAGCTGCAAATTTTACATACGGTGGTCCATGAGCGAGGAAAGCTCCCACCAGGAGACGCCGCCGGAAATCTCACCAATTCCACCAACTCCACAACAATCTTCCTCACCGGGCGACGCACAGGACGATCCGTCCCGGTACGAAGGAGGCAACGAGGGAGCAACATCTGCAACAGAGGGTGCTAATCAAACACCCCCAACAAAGTCAACAGCACCAGGAGTAACACCCAGGAGTGGGACAATCCTGACAGGTCCCCAGCAAGTAAGGTCTAATAATTTAAATTTAGAAAATTATTCAAAATATCTAGAGGGGAAAGTGCGAGACTCCTCCGAACATTCTGTTATACAGTGCGATTCTATCGATAAACAGCTCAAAAAGACCCGTGAACGGCGTCTTGAGCAAATCGCGCAATTCAAAGAAAGTACGGAAAAATTTAAAGAAAGCTTAAAGCAGTTTGGGGAACTCTCGCACTCTCTCGAAACAGAAATTACAAATAATAGTGTAGAATTAAGAGAAGGTGCCATTGAAGACAGTGTCAGTGATTCCACCGTGAGTGAATACCTATTGAATTGGCTGGGCGACTCCCTTTTCGAAACCAGCATAGAAGAAACTAGCTCCCCGAAAGTATCAAACTTTAGCTTCAGAATCCCCAATATAAACATGGCAGATTACGCGAAAATCGCCAAGTTAACTGCCCAGCTCGTTCCCCTATTCTTGGGAGAGCAGCACCCAAAATTGAGCCTTGAGCTCCAAACTTTCCTAGGATGCTGCAGGCAGGTAATCCAGTGCATTTCGGTGGAGGAACTATCAGCATTTTTGCAAATCTTCCCCACCAGACTTCGAGGCGAAGCTTACCAGCTTTTTGCCTCAAATATGCCTACTACTTTCAAAGAGGTAGAAGAACGGCTAAATCGTACCTACCTGCCTAGGGAAACTTACCAGGAACTGGTAAATAAATTAATTACTACAAGGCAGTATCCTTTGGAAAACCTCACAGCCTTCACGGCACGAGTAAAACAAATGCTGGCACTCTGTAATAAAGCAGCAGAGTCCAAATATGGCGCTACAGCAGCCCCCGCTGTGAAAACACAGCTAGAAGACTTCGCTAAAAACGCACTAAAAACAGGAGTCAATAACCCGTATATGTGCCAATACCTTCTGACCATGACAGACGGCACGGTGGATGACCTCGTACAAAGAGCGCTTGACATGGAGCGTCTCCAGCAAAGTGCTCTATTTCTGCAACCTCCAGGGCACTTTCAATTCAGTACAGTGCAGAACACAATACCACAGTCAATAAATGCACCTGTGATAATCCGCAAGGAATTCCAAATAATTCGCCTTGCAATCACCCCATATATAATCCAGGCATAATACCATTCGCACAGGATACCTGGCAAAACAGTGTGCCCACAAATGCAAGCACCAGTACATTTCCATCACAGTTCACACAGGCAAATATAAAACAGGAGCCAAAATCACCAATAGAAATTTTAATGTAAACAATAAAAATAATTATTTAAATAAAATTACTTGTAGTTTTTGTAATTTAAGAGGCCATACATACGCAGATTGCCTCAAACGTAAAAATACTCCGTACTGTGTGAACTGCAAAATATACAACCACGATATACGTGACTGCAGGAGGAACAACAACAATATTCAAAGATCAAGCAACAATGGTGGACCATCGAATCAACGCCCTAGAGAGCCGCAGAATCCCAACAACAATTCCAGAGTATATAACGTAAGAAAAAAGGGTGAATTTTGTGGTCGTTCTGGACATGCAGTAAATAACTGCCAACAAAAACGTAAATGGGAGGCCCGGAGTCAGGGAAACGACGTACAGTCGACCCAAAACTCCCCGGCTCGAATATAAATCCCCCATCTAATAAAATAGGGTCCCCTCAGCAGCCCGATTCCAGTGTCGCTACAGTAAAACTTCCCTTAGACATAGGCCTGAACGGCCAAGCTAAACTAGTAGTAGACACAGGCGCTGAGGTTTGTATAATAAAGAAAAGGTCATTAAAAGATCTCAAAGAAATTAACCACAATGAGGCATGTACACTTCAGACCCCATTTGGTACCGGAAAGACGCTGGGAAATTGCCAGGGAAACTTCGTTTTCAAAAACAACATTCCCTGCAAGTTTCAAGTGGTAAAGAACTTGCCTGGCCTTTCCGATGATGGACTTCTAGGAAATGATTTCCTAGCAAAAAACTGTAACGTTGAGGGCCCCCCAGGTTTTTTCTTTATAATATGGAGAAGTAGCATAGGGCTACTTCTCGAGGATATGAACTTTAGTCCCCTTCTTAGGTATCCTGGGAAAATTATGGGGGTTTCTCTACAGAAGGCAGAGAAGCCGTACAAGAAGAAAAAGAGAAACGAAGAGGGGGGAGGGAGGAAAAGGGTAGCGTAAGGGGAATACGCTACACTACATGTGACCAAACATTATCAATATTTGATGAAAACCGGTTTTCACAAAAGCGCGGGAGCATTTTTTAATAGTAAAACGTCAAAACTCCGCCCCTTCTCATTTTTTTACGAAAATGAAACATTTGACAATCTGTTTCGTTGCAGCAAAGAACATTAGCTCCAGATACAGGATTTCTTTTAAAAGCCACAAAGAAGCAGCAGCAGCAGTATATAAATCCATATCAACGAGGTAGTCACTAACTATAAGTAAGTTAGTACCTCATTGATCCAAATGTTAAAACTTCGGTTGAATAAGAGATGGCAAGAATTAGAAAATCAGACGGCGTTGAACAAATTAAATTAATTCTTTTATGTGCGATTACTTTTATATCCTCTCATTACCTTGATGATACCATCTCATTCTCGGCAATATAAGTAGTATAATAAACATCGTAGAACCGAATATAATTGGAACTGAACATATTAATGTCCTCACCAAATACGAATTGTCCATTAGAGCCACATCATATGATTGACATTTCGCGGAAATCAATAGAAAGTAATGTTTTCAACCAGGTATTACTTTTACAGCTAACAGCACAATTTATCTTGACTGTCAGTCAATATAACACAAAAATATTCAAACAAATTCACTTGCAAAACATATCCTCCATGTGATAAGCCAAAACCAAAGCAAATGGCGCTAATAATTCTGAGAAGGCCATATCGTTCCTTTTTGATTTTATGTGACTTACTATTTAGTACCTACTGAGACTTGGTAGGTGTAGTCCGTGTAGTGTATTAGAGCTGAAATTCGTTTGAAACGAATGTCTCCGCTTTCAAAATAAAGCCCCTACTGCTATATTTTATTGATACTGCCGGCAATTCTAATGATAATAAGACAATAAAAAACTGTATATTTGCCCGGATTAAAAATAAGATAGTAAAGTAAAGTAAGTATACATCAAGTATTATCATACATAAAATGTATGTGTAGTAAAACATCAACTTGGAAGTCAGTAACGCCTTTTAAATCCTGATTCCCCTTTAAGAACGTTATGAATTTTTAACAGAGCCGTATAGTCATTATAGGACACAAGTCCTAATCTCGCCATCTTTTGAACTCTCAACAACTTAGCAGAAACTGAAGAAAAAGATGGATTAATGGCAAGGCAAGCATCAATGAATTTTATGCATTCTCTTGACCAACATATTGAGGGTGTTGATGCAGGTGTTTGGGCAACAGGCTTGTCCAACTTTTTCTTAAGATTTCTACATTTATCCTTCCAGTCTCTATTAACTTCTCTGATTTTGTCAAATACTAATGAGCTTGATGGAAAATTCCTTTCGAAAGGTACTTTGGGAGACATATGCACGTTCTCCCAAAGCCTAGGAGGCATTTGATCGGAAGTAACTTTTGGTTTGGTAATTATAACGTTTATCTTTTTTTGATTGGGGGGTTTCTCCGCCTTTCGATCATCTTTAGAAATATTTTCTTTTTGTTCATCCGTTAAACTTACATCTAACACCTTCCTATCGATCAGGTGATAGTTTAATTTGACTTTTGGTAGTTTGTTTTCTTTTCCATATCCAAACAGTTTTGAATCAATTCTTCGTAGTTTTCATGCTGTTGTGCGGAAAAAATATATTTCCAGCATTCACCGATTATAACTCTTATATTATCGGGAACCACTTCCGATGAGGTATCTTCTTTCAAAGATTTTAAGTTATTAAATAAAAGTTCAAGATTATCCTTGCCCTTTCGTAAGCCTGCTTGCCCCATTAGAATCATGTTCGAAGTTTTCCGAGTTTTTTCCGGATATTTCCAACTATTTTTTGTTTAAAACAAATTCTTGTATAAATGTTATTAATGGGACTTTCTTGTTAGGTACTCTTTGCGATTTTTCAAATTGTTCGCAATTTGCGATATCTGATAATTTCTCGAAGGTCTCTAAAAGATCTTGATGAAATTTATCTTGATTAGATGGTAGACCCTCAATTATTAGTTTGTGCCCAAAATATTTCCATGACCACTTGATCCTGGTTTTAACATCAATTTTTTTTTAATCATCAGCTAAATACTTCCGTCCTTTGGGCGAGAACAGAAATTTGCTGTGAAATTTTGTAAATATATTTTAGCTTTACAAGGAACACCTTCATTGACAGGAAACATTTTCTCATCATCTTCTGCCATGTCATCAAATTTCGGAGTAGTTTTCTTTGTACTTCCAACCACATTGCCTGATTCTTCTTCATCATCGTCTGAGTCATTTAAGAGAATATAATTTGGTAAGGGACCCAATTTACGGCATTTCCGTTTTGCATTCGGAGTACTGCTACTGACTTGTTCGGAAAAATTCCTGTAGGTACTTGTTGTTTCATCATTTTGATCTGTTTTGGAATCGGTGTTTTGCTTTAAGGTATGATCCTCAAACGGCTTAGATGTTTTGGATGTATATGATGTAGATTGTGATTCCGGAAGTTCTCCTTTATCTTTCCTTTTATCACTACTCTCAGACGTGTTCAGGATTATTAGTTTCGATATTTTAATCTTGTGCGCTTCATTCGAGGAGCCTTCAAGTTTGTTCATAATTGTTGTATATAACTTTTCAAAGGTCCTTTATTGTTCGGTTCATCTGTCGATGAGATTCAGCTTTACGGTTTGGTTTTTCTTTTTCAGTCACAATTGGTGGACATTCCGAGAATGCTCAGGTAAGTGACCTTCTCCAGCGCCTATAGAACATATATCATTGTATCTCATTGATTATAATCAACTTTTTTATTTGGATATTCATTAGGCTTGGTCTGTAAATCAAAAATATAAATTATCCTAATTTAAAAAGGAAAAGTATTTATATAGTGTGATTTGTAACCGTAGAATGATACCGTTTTACATTTCATTTATACTATTAATGTTTTTTTTAGTATGCGTACATATAACCGAAAGACTCAACGTGGGACAGCACCGTTAGATTTGATGAAGCGTGCAACTGAGCTAGTTTTAAAGGAGGAAAAATCTATACGATCTGTTGCGGCAGATTTGGGATTATGCAGAGTCGGCTTAAAGAGATTTATCGATCGTGTAAAAGAAAATCTTGAAAATATTAAAATCGGTTATTCCTCAACGCATGGTTTTTAATAGTGAACATGAAGGAGCTCTTGTGGATTATTTGAAAAGATGCTCTCATATATTTTTTGGCTTGACCCCAAAAGATGTCCGTCGCCCTGCCTACGATTGCGTAATGACATATGACTTGAATCATCCCCGAAGTTGGAATGATACTGGCTGGTAAAGATTGGTTTAACGCCTTCTTAAAGAGAAATAGAAAGCCCGGAGCCACCAGCCTAAGTCGAGCAACGGCTTTTAATAAATACATCGTTGCTAATTTTTTTTATATACTCCTTTCAGCTATGACTCGTAATGACTTCACTGCATCCAGAATATGGAACTTTGATGAAACCGGTGTGACAACAGTCTCAAAACCGACGAAAATAGTAGCCAAAAAGGAAAAAGAACTGTTGGTGCAATGACTTCTGCAGAAAGGGTAACGAACGTTGCATTGCCTGTAGCGGTTTTTGCAACGGGAACTTCTATTCCGCCAATGTTTATTTTTCCAAGGAAAAAATTACAGCAACATTTTATATGGGATGAACCACCCGACCACGTTGGACTTGGCCAAGCAGAACGGAGTCGTTATGTTGTCATTCCCTCCTCACTGCTCCCACAAACTGCAACATCTTGATGTTTGAATTTATGGGCCATTTAAAAGATATCTTTGATCTGCCCAAGATGCTTGGATGAGGAATCATGCTGGAATTATAATGACAATTTATGATATAGCATCACCCGTTCGAACTGCTCTGCCACTAGCGCTATCACCTGCAAATGTATGTAAAGGCTTCGAAACAACAGTCATATTTGCATTTAATAGGCACATTTTTGATGAAAGTGACTTTGCGTCATCTTACGTGACTAATCGTCCACAACCGCTGGAAGACACATCTACGGTGGTCACAGCAGAGGAGCCGCTTCAAAAAACAACTGCTGTGATCCATATTCCATCTTCTCAGAAGAGAGTCGAGCCTGTAGCCAGCACCTCATATCATACTGATGCAGCAGGCCCCAGCACATCAAGATCTTCGAGCAGCCATAAGTTTTCTCCCAGGACAGGAAAACTATTGCCAAAAGCGTGCCCACGAAGGTAGCAACGGGAAAAAGAAAGCGTCGCCGAGCTGCTATATTAACAGATAGCCCAGAGAATAATGAACTTGAGTTGCAAAAAATTTTTAAGGAAAAATGTCTTACTCTAAAGAAAAAGAAGCTAGTGAACAGGAAATTACTGCCTGGAAAGAAACCTCCTAGAATGTCAAGTTCTGAAGATGAAGCATATTTTTGTTTAGTATGTTATGACCCTTTTTCAGAGAGCATGCCTAACGAAAAGTGGGTGAAATGCATTTTATGAAAATATTGGGCACACGAAAAATGCATTTCCAAAACCTTAACAACTTTTGTATGCCTTATTTGTGAAAGTGATGAAAATTAAGACTTTTGCTATTCCTACCATACATGTGTACCTATAAGAAATATAAATGATTTTCTACCTCTCATATGTGTTTTTTGAAAATCTTTCCTTTCTGGTACTTTTTACCCCAAGCCCTGGAACTTTTTACCCTCCCGCTTGGCACAAAGTGCCAAATGTGAGCTTGCAAAACTAGGCAGAATGTATTCTATTAGAAGATATATACATGCAAATGGTTTCGTGCAATAGAAAACTGAAGATATCTCCATACATTCTAGCAAAATAAAACCCGTGATTTTTTGTTTGTAGTTGCGTAATACCATATAGTGTAGAAAGTGACACTTTTAACCCCACCCTACCCTAGTAATAGCTAATGTGATGCCAGCTTTGGCTAGAAACGAAAGGAATTAATAGAAAACGAAATTCAATGAAGGATGATTGGGTGGATGGGGCACGACAATGAAGACACATCATTTATGCCTTTTCAATAAGTAGGTGGTTGAATAGGTTCACTCCTCCACTACTTTCAGGTAAAAAAGTTAGAATTAGTCTACGACCAATTCTTATGATACCCTAGATGAATGCCCGTATACAGTTTTTTTCAATCTATGCAAGTTGGATTTTTGAAGTAGTTTTTCGCATATATTTCTAGAACGATTCGTCCGACAGAAAAAATTATTATAAGCAACTTTTTAAGATTTCGTATTCTGAAGAAGTTTTTATTACAAAAAAAATGTGTAGGACTGATCGTTTTCAAAGTATACGAGTATGTAAAAAACCTAAATTGTTATATGGCAACACCAAAAAAGGGTTGCCCGATTTAGTCCATTTTTGTACTTTTATTTGCTATTATTATGACAACACCATGTACCAAATTTCAGAACTCTACGTCGACGCGTTCTCAGGCAGTGTCCAAATATATAGTGGAAAACAAATTTTTTGTATGGCAACCCCACGAAGGAGTTGCCCGATTTATCTCATTTTTATTTTTAAAGTCCGTGTATAAATTTTTTTTTTTTTTTTTTTTTTTTTTTATATTATTAAGCCAAGCTCAGGGGATACCCTATGATGCAAAGCACAGCATGGCAGGAAGGAGATAGGGAAAGGATTAGGGGATGTGAGGAGAGTGGCGGAGGTGCCGATGTGTGTCGCCCTTAAACTTCCGCAGATTGTATGCCGGAGGAAAAACAGAAGATGGTAAGCTGTTCCACATTCGCACTGTTCGGGATAAAAAAACATCTCGGAATTTTACTGTACGGCCGAAAGTAATTTGAAGGGTTAAAGGATGTGCGCGGTTTGCAGCGCGAGTATTGCGTGCAGGAATCATTCTACAAGGGATTAGACTAGATATTTCATCAGAACATTGACCATGCATATAGCGATAAAGGAGCGAAAGGCATCCAACATTGCGGCGGTGCTCGAGTGAGTCGATATGACAAGTTATTGCCAAATCGCCAATGAGCTTGAAGGCTCTCTTTTGGACAATATCCAATGAAGCTAAGGCTGTGCGACCAGCCCCGGCCCATATATGGGAGTTGTATTCCATTCTAGGTCTAATGTAGGACTTGTAGAGGAGCGCTAGATTTGACGGGCTGAAATATTTCTTACACCTTTTCAGAAATCCAAGACATTTCGATGCTTCTTTGGCAACAGAGAAGATGTGATCTGTCCAGTTTAACTTACTGGAAATATTAATGCCAAGAATGCTTAGTGACGGTGAATCAGAAATTAATGCTCCATCAAAAGAAACGGGTGTGGTTAAGTTATGATCTTGTTTTAATGAGATGAGACAGCTTTGAGTCTTAGATTCATTGAATTCGACGCGATTCGCTTTGCCCCAAGCGAGGATACTGTTAAGATCGTTATTCAATGATCTAGTCATGCAATCTCGTTTAACACATGCGGCATTCCCCCTGGATTCCGCAAGAGTGTCAAAGGAGTAAGCGAAATCAAGAGTACTGTCATCTGCGAAACTATGGATGGGATTGAAAGTAAGGGAAAGCAGATCATTAATGAAAACTAAAAAGAGAGTTGGAGAGATAACAGAGCCTTGAGGCACACCGGCATTTATGAGATGCGGTTCAGATGTAACGCCATCTAATACAACACGTATTTGGCGACTAGATAGGAAACTTTCAATCCATAATAGAAGAGGAGGGGAGAGACCAAGTGCTTTAAGTTTGGCTAAAAGGGCTGGATGCCAGACTCTATCAAAGGCTTTTGAAATATCTAGAGCAACGATTTTAGACTCACCAAAATTGTGAAGACTACGGTTCCAACGTTCCGTAAGAAAGGTCAGCAAGTCTCCAGATGAGCGTCCAGCTCGGAAGCCATATTGGCGATCGTTGATGAGATGATTAGTTTCTAGATACTTCATTAATTTTGAGTTAATGATAGATTCAAAAACCTTTGAAAGAATCGAAGTGATGGCAATTGGTCGATAATTTGAGGGATCGCTACCCTCTCCTTTCTTAGGAATAGGCTGAACGTGAGCTAGCTTCCAAGCAGTTGGAAATTTTCCTGTCGAATAAGACAAGTAGAAGAGTTTGCGCAGAGGTTTAGCCAAGGATGAGGCGCAGCTTTTAATTAACAGGGGCGAAAAACCATCAGGACCTGCGGCTTTGGAGACGTTGATATCCTTAAGGACCCTGAACACATCCCTCGTACGGACGTGTATTGGCTCTTGTACACATCCGCACGGGGGATGCAAAACAGGTGTTTGTGAAGTTGGTGGAAGACGAGAATTTGAAGCGAATCTAGCAGCTAAAATATTAGCTTTATCCAGGGAGTCAACAATCACTTCTCCATTATTAAGTAGTGAAGGTATAGAGGAATTGGTGAAATTGTTCCTGATGGTTTTGACCAGGGACCAGAAACCTTTGCTACCTTTGCGGCTTGTCAAGATTCTTTGTCTAATATTCTGGTCAAAAAGAAATTTTTCTCTCTGGATAATGGACTTGCAGGTGTTCCGTGCAGTCTTGTAGACTTGTTTCATTTCCGGACATGGATGCAATTGATAGGCGCGAAAAGCAGACTCTTTCGCTTTTATAGCTTGGTTACACTTATCGTTAAACCAGGAGCGATCATGCTGTTGTTGAGACCTGCTGTAAGAATACGGAATGTATTCACGCATGCCAAGATTTAGTATGTTACTAAATTGTAATGTGCATTCATCAACATCCCTCGAAGCAAAACAAACCGACCAATCAATTTCTTTAAGATACTTATTGAGACTTTCCCAATCAGCATTCTTATAGTGCCAAAGAAGCCTACTTGTAGGTGGAGCAGTTGGGCGGCACAGGTTTGAGGTGGTAAATTGAGCCGTGATTAAACAATGGTCTGAATTTCCAAGAGGGGAACCGACTGAAATGGAATATTTGTCAGGATGAGATGTTAGAAACAAGTCGAGTAAATTAGCTTTATCTCCAGCTGCATCAGGAATTCGCGTTGGTGCATCCACTAGCTGTTGCAAATTAAATGATTCACAGAAGAGTTCAACGAAACGGCCCGCAGGACTTGTGGTAGAAGAATGTCTGAGCCACGGTATATTATGAACATTAAAATCGCCTGCCAGGACGATTTCGGAAGAGGGGGAAACAGAAAGCAAATGATCAATATTGTTGGAGATATTGTCAAATACGGATACCGTGTCGTCATCAGACATATTTGGGCTGCGATAAAGGAAACAGAAGTATATGATGTGCTTGTGAAGTTTGAACCTAATCCAGATATAATTAAACTCTGGATTAGCAGAAGGAAAATCTTGAAGAATAGTAAAGGCCACATCATTCCGAATATATACTGCGATCCCTCTATGCTGAGAAAAAAGAGGCACGAAGCTGTAACCAGGGACGTGATACTGATTAATATCAGCATCAGAAACGACCTTGGTTTCACTTAGCGCAAGAATTGCCGGATTTTTTGAGTTAAGGTGGCAGTACACCGAAAACCGATTTGCTCTTAATCCGCGAATGTTGCAGAAATCTAAAATAAAATTCTGCATGCTGAAGGCAAAAACAAAAAAGCAAAAAAGAAAAAAAAGCGACACACAACAACACAAAAATTTGGGCGCCACCAGCCGCAGTCAACGACACAGCGAGGTAAAAAAAACAACAATAGTGTTATGCCTATTGCTGCTTTCAATACCCCAGACTGTGCAGTTCAATGACCACAGCTGGGGACACCCGTATTGCTGATCAGTGACAAGTGCTAATGCATTTGCACTGATCACAGATGAAGAGAAGGAAAGGAAACGTTACCGTGCTGCTGGCTTATAGAATGTTGATAGGGCATAGAAGAGCCCTTCACTTGGCGGATAAAATTTAATTTTGATAATTTATTAATTTATCGGTCGCGTCGGAATTTAAATAATTATAGTAATTGATTATATTGAAGATATTTAGCACAACACTATCACTTGTCTTAAATTAATTGATTGAATATGTTTATATTGTTTTATTTGAACTACAACACTATGCAACGTCCGATCGGATTGACTCCACGCACTCTTCATTGTCAGCTCTCTAAGTATACGCGTTCTCGAGTTATCGTGCGCACAGACGGACGGATGGACAGACATGCAAAAATTAAAACAAATTTTAATATTATGCGTGAGTGGCCAATCCATTTACTATACCATCATTATTTTGAGATGTTACAAACGGAATGACAACCTTAGTATACCCTATAGATTTCTTCTAAGGTATAAAAATAAAGTGTGTGCTACAATGTACTACATATAGATCTTAAATTGGAGATTCACGGCATGGAGATAGAGCATGTAAAGCAAATGAAATATGTAGGAGTAATAATTGACGATAAATTGAAGTTTGATGCCCATGTTGTTTATACAGGGTGATTCAGATCAAGATACCTTCCGGTATATCACGCGATTCCTTGAGGTAAGCTGATCAAAAAATTGTTCCACATACACCCCTCCCCAGGTCGTTTATGACTGGACTCACAATTGCTTTGGTTATAATTTTCTGATAATTTTTACTTTATTAATTTAAACTAACAAACCCTATGAAATATGCTGGAAGTGATGTTCTCCCTGGTCTATACATAATTGTGCCCTACGAATTAATGAGTGTCTTACTCTAACAAAATTATTACTATTATTATAAAATATTATTATTATTATTATAATATAAAATGTACTGTCCGTTAGTAGAACGTACACGCAAATTTGATTAAGTGACTGAAATGAATACACTAGTAAATTTGTATCAAGATCAGTGGTCTATTTCGTAACAACAAATCAACACTGCTCACTTTCTTTGACTTTCAAGAAACTACTGCACTTAGTTTTTATAATCTCCCACTATTAAGATCAGATTATGTATACAAAGTTTTCAGGTCAACGATTCAAAAGTATGGGAAAACACACTTACAGGATTGTTAATAATAGATATATAAATAGATATTCAATATATAGGATTAATATAGAGCAAAACTTAGAATAATTTACACTTGCTTAACTTAAATATCTCGAGTAATTGTATTAAAACAGAATTATATAAATTGTTGGGTCAGAGATCAACACACACTAGAAAACACACTATTTGACACCGATTTATACTGGACGATTTTCAGAAATAGATATGTTGAGACAAAACTCTGTACATAAGTTTGGGTCTGAGATTTTTGTATTACACTAAAACACTTTTAGCACCAAGTTATAATATAAGATCGTCAAAAAATGTAATAAAAATATATGTGTAAAATAGATATGCACATGAAATGTATAATATATATGTGTATATAAGTCAAGATATAGTCAAATAGATATATGAAGAAGTATTAAAATGTTGCAAGTGACCGGTACTCACCGATCTCCACCTTGGCACTTGAGGAATTGGCTTTAAGCTAATGTTAAGACCCTTTGTTCTAATATTTAGAACAATTCTTTATTCCCGTCGAGACCAGAAATAAAGTGTTAATGTTAGTAAGATTATCTTAACTTCAGTCGAGACCCGAAGCAAGTTTCTTTATTTCCGTCGAGAACAGAAATAAAGTGTTTTGTTAGTAAAAGATTATCTCAGTCGAGACCCGAGATAATATTCCTTAAGTCAGTCGAGACCCGACTTAAAGTGAGTGTTAGTAAATATCTTAACTTCAGTCGAGACCCGAAGCAAGATTCTTTATTTCCGTCGAGACCAGAAATAATTATCTAAACGCCAACGGCCAATATCAAGCTCATTTTCCCTTTATAAAAGATAGTCCCAGCTTAGGCTACTCTCGCGGCATGACTTTACGTCGATTCTACAATCAAAAGCCCCCAACAATCTTGCCAAAAGAAAGGAACTTGACAAAATTAACAAATAATTCACACGAAAACAGTACATGGAGGTCTGCAATTGGTTCTATCCACATAAGACATAAGTTATTACACCCCAAGAGCAGAAAAAAGGTAAATTATGCTTCGCATCAATCTACAAAGGGGTTTTAAATAACCCATTTCAAGCAAAAACCAACGATGGAGTTGCAAAAACGTGAACATAAATGTCCATACATACGTATTTCTTGTAGCATAAAACAAATGGCAGTCTAAGATTGAAGCACTAAATTACAGCCCTTCAATACGTTGACACCATTCAGCACAATAAAGTGCATTTAAAAGAAAAGAAAATTTTTTTTCTTCCTCCCTTTCATCTTTCTCAAATAAGAAAAAAATTAATTTTTTGTTTCCGTGGGAAAATTTAAATAAAATTCATATTCCCCAAAAATCGAAAGTGCATTGCTAATAATTGCATATATGTACCTACGCACACGAATCTTTTAGCACTAAAATTTCAGCAACCGGCACCTGATTTCAAAGGCTTGACTGTTGTAGGCAATGATTTCAAAGAAATCATGCTTTCGGACTACAAGGGCAAATATTTATATCTATTCTTTTATCCTTTAACTTTCACTTTTGTATGTCCAACTGAAATCATAGTATTTAGCTACAGAATCAAAGCTCTTAAACACAGAAGTAGTACGAGTATCTGTTGATTCTCACTTTAGTCATCTCGCATGGAAAAAAATAGATAGAAAAAACGGTGAACTTGGCAACCTGGGATATCCACTGTTATCAGATATAACAAAAGGGATCGCAAAAAATGAAGGAATTGCATTGCTCGGAAGCTTCATAATTAATCTAAATGGAGTTCTTCGACAATATGCAATTAATGATCTGCCCGTTGGTAGATCTGTAGATGAAACTCTCAAACTTATCAAAGCATTCCAATTTGTTGAAAACCACGGTCAAGTATGTTCAGCTAATTGGAATCCGGAAACTAATCCAGATACAATTAAGACAGATGTTAATGAATCCAAACAATATGTTAGTAGACACGTATAAAATTTGAGGGCTGATAATACACGAAAGTGATCTTATATTTGAAAAAAAGGGGGAACGAAATCAAATATCAAGTCCTCAATGCATATCCAATGTTTTATTATTAGTGTGTAACACAAACATTCACAGCACAATACTTGAAAGGCATCTTAGCCTTTCAACGGGGGGCAGTATGTTCGAACCAAATCGGTTGGAATGTATTTTTGTTTTTGCCGATTGCTTTTGAAGGGAGTGCATCCTGAGGGCAAGGCACCAAATTGTTAGGAAAATTAAATCTAATTTGATTACTCTTAATCACAAAACAGGTACACAACCTAACAAAGCCAGGTATTTGTCATCTACATAGCACATTGCACAAATACAATAAAACAATATAGCCTAATTGAGCAGATCAAATTAAAATTCTTATCATATGATTCAAGCAATTAGATTCGTGCTAAAAACAATTGCTGAAAAAAGCAAAACAAATTCAATTTAATTACAAATTTTCCCAAAAATAGGTACAACATCTAACCAAAGCATGTGTTGTCATGTAGCATATAATGCATGGCACAAATACAATCAGATCAAGCAGATCAATTTGCAACTCTATCATCATTATAAGTACTATCGAACGGGAACTTCTTCTCTACGTGATAGAGATAACATTTTTTGCAAATATACAGAATTCAATTTAACACAGCAGCATGGGTTGCTTTAAATTTCTTGTTGCTATGCATTTTTGTTCATTGCTATGCATATTTTATCTCTAGTACCGTAAAATTACAGACGCACGGCCAATTCTTGTGATCATGCGCCTCTGCTACTCCATCATTGGTGTCGTGTGCAAGCAAGGGCTATATAAACAGCAGTTTAACTTGACTCGATCTGTTTTTCAGTTTAGCAGTGGAGTGAGTGACTTGATAATTTTTTCTTAGTGATATTTCCTAGTGCTGTGAATTTTTATTAACAGTCTAACACTTTGTTTGGTTGACAATTGAAATAAATTTTTCTTATTCTGGGTTGCGACTAGATTAGGAGATTTATTTGGATAGCGACTAAATAAAGATTCTTATTACACATATAATGTACTGCCCGTAGTCAGAGCGTACATGCAAAAAATGAATAATGTGGTGAAAATTGATGCCACTGGTATAAAGTTAGTGGTTTTAATTGTTTGTCTACAAATTATACACTTCACTGTTAAACTAGAGCTTTAATACTCGATAAAATTAAAATACTAATAGCTCACTTTATCAAATTTCAATAATCGGAAAATGTAAGATATGTAATAAATATAATAATGTTGTTGCAATAAACTTTGTACTCACCTGATCTATGTTTGGCAGTTGATTGACTTGATTTCAATAATTTTAATTGAGATTGGGATTGGGATATTCTTTATTCTGGTCGATACCCAGAATAAAGTGAGGTGAGTAGTTCTTACTGCAGTCGAAACCCACATAATCTTTATTGCGGTCGTTACCCACAAAAAAGTGTTTTGTTAGTAATTTTCTTATTACAGTCGTTACCCGTAATAAGAATCTTTATTGTAGTCGTTACCCACAATAAAATATTTTGTTAGTAATTTTCTTATTACAGTCGTTACCCGTAATAAGAATCTTTATTGTAGTCGTTACCCACAATAAAGTGTTTAGTGTTAGTAAAATTGCTTATTACAGTCGTTACCCGTAATAAGAATCTTTATTGTAGTCGTTACCCACAATAAAGTGTGTAGTATTAGCAAAATTTCTTATTACAGTCGTTACCCGTAATAAGGATCTTTATTGTAGTCGTTACCCACAATAAAGTGTTTAGTGTTAGTAAAATTTCTTATTGCAGTCGTTACCCGTAATAAGGATCTTTATTTAGTCGCTATCCAAATAAATCTCCGAATCTAGTCGCAACCCAGAATAAGAAAAATTTATTTCAATTGTCAACCAAACAAAGTGTTAGACTCTTAATAAAAATTCACAACACTAGGAAATATCACTAAGAAAAAATTATCAAGTCACTCACTCCACTGCTAAACTGAAAAAGAGATCGAGTCAAGTTAAACTGCTGTTTATATAGCCCTTGCTTGCACACGACACCAATGATGGAGTAGCAGACGCGCATGATCACAAGAATTGCCGTGCATCTGTATGCATCGGTATGTCGAACAATTTTTTTGATCAGCTTACCTCAAGGAGTCGCGTAGTATAACGGAAGGTATCTTGATCTGAATCACCCTGTGTATGCAAGAAAATTTCTAAAAAAAAATGGTTTTATACGAAAGATAACAAAATAATAGATTAGGTACCGCTTTCTTGCACAATTACTCTATACAACAGGATCATCAAGCAACATTTTGAATATTGCCCAAGTCTTATTTGTATGTAATCAGGAACAACTTATGTATATGCAAAGACTTCAAAATAAAGCAATGCGAGTGATACTACAGTGTAGAATATATGTTAAATACGCTAAAATGGTTAAGTGTTAGGTAAAGAAAATTTTTGAATGTGTTTTTGTTTTTGTATTTAAAATTAAGGATTGTCTTGTTCCTACGTACTTGAGTTCATGTATAAATTATGTAGGCGATTGCCAAACATATATGCTTCGAAATAATTATCAACTAAGACTTCCAAATTCTAGAAACAGTAATGCTCCTAACCGCCGATAAATGACAGCGTTTACTAATTGTATTAAAGCTGTGTGTAAGTCCGCCAATGATACTATGGCACCCAGTATCGCTTAATGATATTCTCACAACCAACGATGAATACGTAGTTATTATTTTATAAAAATATCGCGGAGCTGAGAACTTATGTGCCTTGACAGGTTGATCTTCTTTGTTTTTTGTACTTGTATAAAAGATCCTGGGCAAGGCCACGTTCATCAACAGTGTGGGAACCTTTCTAAGTTAACTTTCACTAAAGTAAGTATATAAGCGCAATTCCCTATTCACCATCAAAGACCACTTTGTGATGAAACAAAGATACTGGAGCGTCCACAATTATATGAAATGATTTGATGAATTGAATAGAATTTATCATTTTCTCAAATATTCAAAATGGCGCGGGACGCCATATGCATTTGAGAAAACAAGTTCCATTAAATAGATTAAACCAGTTTATGAAGTTTAAAAAGCAGAATAAGGACAGGTCTTCTAACGCCAATCCCGAAGGGAGCTATGCTATAGCTTCTCCAATGGACTGGAGGCTTATCATAATACTTCCGGCTATCTCCAAAGTTTCAGGGATCAAATTCAGGAGCATGTCAACCAATGTGAGCTTTTCTCAGGCTGGCTTCATGCGTAATCACTCCGCACTGGTAAAGGTGGTTATAGACATATGTGTGATGAGGGAAAAAGGGTAACTCACATTCTATTGGATATGAAGAAGGCAATCGATTCGGTCTCATATTCACCGCTACTCCATAAACTTAGAACCAACTTTGCCTTCTCTTTAAATTCACTGCCTATTAAGAAGAGCGAATGCACATCAGGTATTCACTTCAAGACAACACTGCTGCATATCCAGAACCACAAAATCACTTGACGTTTGGTAATTTCATATAATTATTATTTAGTTCTTAAAATTTATCGATGTTATTTAATTTTTCTTGAATTAAAAAAATATATACTCGAACTATACTTGACTGTCGAGTACGAAATTATAATTTATGTAAATAAATATGTGCATTTAAAACTAATAAAGAATTGTTATTATTATTACTTACTTACTTGTTATTGTCGCTGCTTTTTCGTAGCACTATTGTGCTATCCAAAAATCTCATCTCATTAAACCAAAATAATGAGGATTCAGGATTTCATGCCAGACTTTATGCTCGCTTCAACTTTCCTCTTTTCTTGAACATAAGTTGCCCTCAAGCATCGCAACCTTCTTTTTATTTCCTTAGCACTTACTTTTAACTGCACTCCAATACCTTCGAGTGCTTTAATTTTTATGTCATTTCTTCTGTAAATTTTAGAAGAAATGTCCCACAAACATTCGTTTTCTCTATATAACTTAATTAGTTTGAAAATCTCAGATATCGAGTATTTCTTTTCCGCCATCTTGAAAACTGTGTAATGTCAAATTACTATCACCTAGCTGCCATGGTTTTTCATCATGCAAGTTCGCTGAAAGCTGAGCTGCCAGCATGGCAGTAGAGGTTACACGTGCAAGTAGTATGGCAGTGTAGCTTGCATGCAAGCTGTACTTGCAGGTGTAACGCCCGGGCAAGCTAATTAGGCTGGCTTCAGTAAATTCATCAGAAAGTTGGACTGGTGTGACATTTTATACTCAAGAGATGTTGAGTGGTGATCTGAGTTCGTTGTTAACAACTTGAAGCTTGGGGTGTGCAATTTCATTCCGCACAAATAGGTAGACCACAAAAGAAAAATGGCTTGGGTTAACAATGGTTGTCATATAGCCATAAAAAACGAGAAAGGTGCATTTTAAGCATATAAGTTTGCCACTAAGCTGAATTGAGACGCAACTCTATAGAGAGGCGCGTAACAACTTCGATCCATTATTCAGCGGGCTTTGTTCCTAACCTAACCTAAGACTGTGCCATTTTATTTACTTTAAAGGCCAGCAATTTGGGAAAGATGTCCCTAATTTTTTTCACAACTATTATCTGTGCACGACTGACAATGTCAAAATGTATATTTATTTTATATTTAACAATTTTGTACATATTTATATAATATACACGTATTATCGCGATAAGAAACTTAAGCGTACCTTAGTAAGGTTCTCTTATTTTAAGAAATATTTGACAGCTTGTTTTGTTTGTTGAAATACCAAATCCCTTAACAAAAAATCTCTACTAAAATTAAGAGCTGACCTCTGACATCTCTTTACTCTTTATTCAGAATACCAATATCTGCTAACGGGCTTTAACAGCCCAGTTGAGAGACAAGGAGCTTTTATCTTTTATCTAGAATTGGGGGGTAATTTTCATTTAGATAAACATTTTCTCTATCCAAATTCATAATTAAGTGCGTCAGAATCAGTCGAGCAAGACCTCAACGTGATGAGTCCATTTCTTTTGACGCGATTTCACAGGATTTTGATAGGGAGCTTAATATGTAGAATGGACTAATAATAACGTTTTACTCTTGTGGACAGCAAACACGGTTCCGTAATTAATGATGTGTTCACTTTTCATATGTGAAAAGAAAATCATAGGCACCGCGGATCTATGATGGGTTTAGTAACTGAAGGATTGATTGTGCTTTCCATGCCATGCAGAATTGAGAAAATTCAAGTCATTTATTGCCAGTCATTCACACAAAATTAAATATCTTTTATCGTACTAACACCAACCATAGAAATTGTGTTCTTTCCGGGTAAACATTTCAAAATCTAATACAATCATGGATAGACTAGTTTTCGCCATAATGAATAATGAAAAATAATAATGAATTTTTGTGACATACTTAAATTTTTAGGTTTTTTCTTTTTAATTAATTTGAATTAAAGCTAAAATTATTCTCTTTCCGAAAGATGTAAGCACTTCATAAACAGAATTACAAAAGAACTACAGTATCTTTGTTGCTGGAAACTTTGCGTCATGAAAAGACTATGAAAAGCACCTCCTTCTACCACAGAGAGAGATTACAGCGCAGAAAATTCCTGGGTTATTGATATTAATTTTATCCGGTCACGAGTTTGTTGCTGCGGCAAAACTTGACTGGATTTTAGTTACCGTTGTTTATCTCAAACGATTTAAGATAAATCCTTAGCGTAGTA
The DNA here is from genome assembly GCA_963930735.1 of Dioctria linearis. NCBI lineage: Eukaryota > Metazoa > Arthropoda > Insecta > Diptera > Asilidae > Dioctria > Dioctria linearis. The sequence continues at coordinate 108,626,949 of OZ005743.1, forward strand.
AAAGCTAACCATGAAATAACCTTCTAAAAAGGTTTTGACTTTTCCTATGGGAAAATTTGAAAATAAGTGATTTCCACCCCTGTCTCCTCTGCAATATGTTAAGAAGCTTACAGTTATATATTTAGCATCTCCTGGAATCTCCTGGGATCGGTTAACACACGTTTGTAGAATGTTGCAAAACAAAGGAATCTCCTCTGCATTGTGACTCTAGGGAAATTAAAAAAGAGAAGCGTTCCAAACTTCTTCAGCAAGCTACCTACATGCCCTTATTTTTCATCAACGGAATAAGTAGTGGTTTTAGCTGCAGGTGATTGTTGTTAATTAACTTTGGTTTTTCTTTTTCCTTTCTTTATAAACTATAGCGGTCTGTAGGTAATTGGTTTCGGTGTAAGGTGTCGCTTGATATTTTGTTCGAGTTCAATAGGGGGGAATTGGTGAGCAAAAGTCGTTCTTAATGTTTGTGACTTACCTACGTATCTGCTACTTCGATATGCGTGATATTATTACTTTTATGTTTAAGGCGACAATTATATAAGCTACTTAATAACACGATTCTGCAATCCTTATCGTTATTTTGTGATGTTTTTTATAGTGAAATCACAGTGATTTACATCCTCGCTAAATTGATCTCTGCATTTCAACAAAAACAAGGCGTAGAAACGAGAAACAGACGGAGAAAAAAACCGCTTTTTGAAAAATTCGTCGCCTAAACGACCTAAGTCTAGCCTCATGCCTAAAGGTCTATTCACACCGCCGTGACAGAGGCTTCGATAACGTAGATAGATCGCTACACATAGTTTTCAATGTAAACGCTCTCACCAACGTGATAGATTACAGCGATACAAAGAATTTCTGCAGCGTTTGATCATCTATCGCGAGCTGTGAAATCCAAATGGAGCAAACTCAAGGGGTATATTTGCGAAACGCACAACTCAAAATTAATCTAGTCAAAAATACTTTGCGAAGCGCACACCTATTGTCAAGGGATTACGCATTGTTGTAGGTCATATCTTTACCTGCCCTAAGTAATATACCCACCTAGGGTATATTTGCCAAGCGCAAAGATACACACATACACAGGCAGGCAGGCACACACACATACATACACACCCTGGCAGCCTGCCTGTGTGTGTGTGTGTGTGTGCCTGCCTGCCTGTGTGTGTGTTTCTTTGTGCTTGGCGCGGAGCGTACTCCTCATATTGATATTAATGGTTTAAAAAACTTAATTTAACTTACATAAATCAGGTAAAGATCATAGAAGAGGTAAAGATACGTGCTATAACAATGCGTTGTCCTTAACCATAGCCGCGCGTTTCCAAAACAATGCATAATCCCTTAACAATAGGTGTGCGCTTCACAAACTCGTGCTTGTGCGCTAGGAGAAGTGTTTTTATATGGCTTGTGCGCTTCGCAAATACACCCAAATTCAGGTGGGTGTTGAAAAAGGAATTAAAATCATATAAAGGAATACCAAATTTTATATAATATGAATTTAAAAAATTATTGTTGAATACACCAGCGGAACTCGACTGAAATTGACATGAAAAAAAATATAAAAAAAAAGAAACAAAACTGTTTGATTATAAAACAATCACTATATAAAAAATAAAGAAAAAAACGACCATAAATAAAAGACAATTTATCTGAAATATGAAGTCAATCAACCCCTGGTATCCTGAACTTTCCATCCTCTCATGAATTTATGGATGACAAAATTGGGACCAAATATGTGCGTTGACACCTTCTATAAACTACTTTCCCAAAATGAGGAAAGGATCAAACATAAAACAAACAAATTGTTAATTGTACATTTAACAATCAAACATTTAAAAAAAACATAACCATTTGTTCAGAACAGACCACGTAAATACGAAGCAAATCGGCACGACACAAATTCCATGTCATTTGACAGCGCGAATTTATATGTATAGCACGCTAAGTGCAATCAAGTCATTTCAGCAGCCCTTGTCGTGAAATTCGAAAATCGAATTAAATTTGGCACGACTCTTTATTTATTGCGAAATTTAAAAAAATTTTAATATTTTAATTTACTTAATGAGTCAGAAAGAAACGAACGAAAAGGGCAAATTTATAAATTTCTATGGAAAATTACAATTATAAATGTCATAGAGAGAGAATGGTAATGTCACACACGTTTTCGATGTTTCTATATTGCCCTTCGTATTCACCACAGCGGAAAAGAAACGATAATTTGGAGTCTATTAAGGAAACTAAATATTATTAAAAAAAAAATGTTTGGTAGATTTCGTAATGATTTAAATGATAACTTATCGCGCCATTACATTTAGTTTCAATGATGTTTTGAATAATTTACTAATTTTTTTATTAAACAGAAATTGAAGAGTGTGGCATCACCAAGAAAAAGATGAACTGGACTTAGGCCAGAAGAGACAGGAACAACGTGATCTCATTAACCTCATCACAAGTTTTTGGTTATCTGAAGTTCTCGGTCATCACAAGTTTCTGGTTATTTGAAGTTCTCGGTCAACACAAGTTTTTAGTTATCTCAACAATTAAGTTCTCGGTCATCGTTTGGTTATCTAAGTTCTCGGTCATCACAGAAGTTCTTGGTTATTGCAAGCATATAAATTCCCGGTTATCACATCACATAAGTTTCTTACTTTGGTCAGCAACAAGCAACTATTCTCAAAATTTATTAATTTTAATTTTTTATTCTTTTCTTCACAGAGCATTTTATACCAAGAGGTAAGCAGACTTGAAATCAATCAACGGTTAACACGTTGTCTGAACATATTCTGTTTATTGGTCTTGGTCTTTATTAACAAATGAAATATTTTTTTGTATAAATTAAGGTAGTTGAGGAGCGTAGGTTAAGCTGTAAATTAAATTTGTGGATTTTTGTGAATTGAAAAACACCCTGTTGGAATTACAATAAAGAACTTATAGAACGAAAGTACATACGTCTTATAATTACAACGAACGAAATTCCTAAAATAATTTCACATTGTGTCAGAATATTGGATTCTAACACTAACAGAAATTGATGGCTTTATTTGAATTTCCATAATTATAAAAACAATAGAAAAATGACAAAGTGGGGATGATATTGCCAAGGAGTTGAATACAGATTGGATTAGCTTAAGAGTATTTGTATTGGTAACTTGGCCACTAAGACCCTGCGCGACCAGCGCGCGTTGATATTGTGTCCTTCCCTAGAGGCTAAATCTAGAATACAACTGGGAAGTGTTAAACGAAGTGAGGTTATTGTGCAAGTGCAAAAACGTTGATGGATTTTAAAAATTTCATCAATTGGTCTTCTTTCATTAGCTTCAAAATTTATCAAACCGCCCATTTTTTATTAATAGGGCTCCAAATGTTGAGTTTAATAATTATCGTTCTCATTCGCGGTGTGTAAAAAAATATGAAGAGCATATGGGGCTTGAACAGTTTTAATAATTGCTTCAGGCTGTGTTGCAGTAGGATTGATAAGAATTCGCCATTTTGCGCCGTTTTCAATTATCTACTTATAAGGCTGTGTAAATATAAGTATCTTTCAATCGAGGTATGAGGTGTTCTTTGATATTGATCAGGCAAACATTTTGTCGTATTCTTTGAACAAACCGTATTCAAATTTCATCTCTATAGCCGACACATTTAAAACACCTACGTCACTACTTTTTCCATACCTTTCAACGTCGATATATAAAAATTTATATTTGATATCAACGATGGTCAGCAAGACAAACTTTTCCAAATTGAAAAAATAAGTCGAATTAGTAGAAGTCGAGCTAGTACACATTGAATTGACATATAATCGTAGCATATTCACCATCTATACTGAGCCAATACAATTGGGAAGCTCAAATTTGTCCCATGTTCAGATTTTTCCCAAATGTCTTCATTTAGCTCAGGCATATGCATTTAACTATCGCTGTGATCGATCGCGTTGGTGTGAAAGGAATTCTGTCGCTCGATATTTATGCTTATAATAATCTTTCTTTCAAACTCTGTTGTTTCTCTGCATTATCGTCCTATTTAAATTTTGTGATTTTTTATATTTCATAAGCTGTACACTAACCTTCATTTTCGGCCCTAAAATAAATAGGCTTGTGAAATAAATCGTTCAATTATTTTTAATTGATAAAATAAAATGTTAGCCCAAATGTCATAGAACTTTTCGCTACATTGATAGCAACGTACGGGCGGCCGGCGTCTCAAATGGGATAAACACAATGTCGGAGGACATTTTATTTAGTCTGCAACAACAAATCGTTGGATCGATTTTATCCGTAACTAGGCTGTAGTGAAAGTAGAAACTAAACTTACGGCGATTATTAGTAAATGCTTAGCCGATCTCTAATCTGCGACGTTCAGAGGAAATTACTAGCAAAACGCGCGACGTGTACATTGTAATGTACTAAACCTCCCATCAAATCTCGCAAAAGAAGAAGTGCCTTTTTGTAAATTCAATAACCAGAGTACTGTTGAATTTGAAGAAGGGGGGGGGGGGGGGTACTCATATTACACTAATTTAAAGTCTACTGTTTGAAGTTTATTATTCGGGGATGAATGTACCATGCCGCACCAAAGAGATGTCAAATGCCACGCCTTTCTTTCCTTAGAAATAGAACCTACAGGGGAATTTACATATTTTCTTAGTTTACCGCGGATATCGTGCAATGTAAAAGACAAGTACCGATGTACTAGTCAGTTACTGGCTTTGTAGCCGAAAATCTAAATATCATAAAGAAATTTTGAGAGCATATTGCATGTTTCGATCAGCAGTGCATGGCGATCTCATCAGGTCAGTAATGAAACCCTGCACTGTATCGATGGTGGATATATAAAGATCTCTTTATCTGTTTTTCATATTTAGATTTTTAAACAGATCTTAATATATCCACCACCAACTTTTGGACATCTGAGTTCACTCTATTGTAGATAGCAGGCAGCCCAAGGAATATCGCTAAGACTTCAAGTGCTGGAAATTTGGAATTTTTCCTACATGACTCTTATATAAATCTCGATCAACATTTAAGTTCTTACATATGTAGATCTTGTAGTTCTTAAAGGTTAATAACTAGAGTTTTATATCTACATTTGTTGTTTTATATGAGTCTAAAGAGTATAAGTCCTATATGAAGAATTTAGTACTTTAATAATAGTGCTATAAACGTGAGTATATAATTCCCAAAGAAACGTAATCCAATCTAATATCCTTATATTAGTATTGGGGAATTTTAATATGGGAGTACAGCTCTTGGGAAATATGTTCATATATCAAGCCTCATATCAGAATTCAATCTCAAATCAACCCTTATATAAGAATACGGGGAATAAGTAAGTTCAATAAGAATTCATTTTCGATCCACTCATATGAGCAATTAGTATTTAGTGAACTTTTATATAGGATCAAGGCGATCACTTAGAAAATGTTTTGCTATATCAAAGCTTATAGGATCTTCTAAAGTGTCATGTCGCGGCATATGCTTGCCTTGAATATGATAGATGATTTTATAGATGCAGACGAAAATACTAGTTGGGTAAAAGGACGGAAATTTTTGTAATTCATACAAAGTGGTCATCTCGAGATATAGTATGTTTCCGAATGGTTGCACAAATGTAAAATACCTTCCAATATGCATCGTGCATCTCGAAGACTTTAATAGCACCTCAAGCTGGCCGATCAAAGATATCATATAAGAATTCTAGCCACGAAATAGGAACTTAAGTGCCATATGAATATTTTTGTCTCAGTCTTTTCTCTACTATGCTTATATAGCACTACAAATGCTATATCGAAATAACTATTCTCAACACAGCAATTTACATCTTTATATAGGAATTTTTTACCTATATAAGCGTTTATTCCTGCTTATGTAGGTGTAGCAGCATGAAATTTTGTCTGTTATATCAAGATTTTTAATTTTTAAGAGTGAACTGAAATCCTATGTCTCTATCTCTTTTTTATGTACCCGTTTCCAGTAGCGCCATATTTGCTGAAAATTTTGACGGCAATTTGTAATAAAAAAAGACGCATTTTTTTAAGGTTAAAAATTTAGTTACAAATTAGCTGAAAAACATGAAAATAATTACGTACTGATAAATTTATTGAAAAAAAATAGATAAATACACATTGCTCCGTTTATTTGGAGAGCCAAATGAATATAACTGTTTTTAACCATAGCTTATTAAACATTTTAATTTATTTATTGTGAGGTGCTTTGTTATTTTTCGATCTAGCGTGTTAAATACTAACAGTAAAATTTAAATCGGTGGTAAATTCAAATATATACCATTGCGAAAAAGTAATTTTAATATTAAGAAATATGTTCCTCAATCATGTTTTATAATACCATCTTTTGTGTTAAGTGAAAACTTTCTTGTATACTCAACTAGGATCTTTTCTTCTTTATCGCTAGTCTAGGGCAATTCCCTGGAAATTCGGAGAGACAATAATCTTGTTTCTTATGACACCTTAAGTTCGCAAGATTTATTCCCTAGCAAAGCTCCGAGATTTATACAGGACAAAAATTGTTCGTTGGGAGTTAAGGGCTTCATTGCAGTCCTGATGAAGTTGTTTTGTAAAATTCTTGTATTTTAAAATCTCAAAGTGAAAAAATGGAAAAATAATCAAATATTGATTACACTAAAATAGGTGAGTGTTATCACTGAGTCTGTGGTGTGGTAATTTTAAAAATATAGCTTCGAACAGACAAGCAATAAATCAAATGTGGGGGTATGTTTTAGGTGCTTTCATCGCTTAATATTCTGCAGCCTATTTATTATGTACCTATCCTTCATATTATAAACACGTGTTTGATATCATCCGCTAAAGCGTGGAAAGCAGCAAAAGTTCACCAATACCAAAAAAAACTTCTGCTTTAGAATTACCATCAGATTTCCGACCTATAAGTATTTTGTGTGCTTTTTATCGAAGGTTCTGGAGAAACTAATTTATAAACAAATTCTCGAGCACGTGGAAAGCAACAATTTACTTACACGCTGGCAATCAGGTTTTCGCTCTTCTTTCAGCTGTGAAACAGCAAGAATGTGTGAAACGCCTTAGTTCTAATCGATTTCTCAAAGGCTTTCGGCAGCGTTGATCGTAGTTTACTTCTACAGATCTCCATCAGGTATGGATTCAGTTTTTCTGCCATTGCGTTTATTAGAGAGTTTTTATCTGAGCTTCAGCAGCGAGTTAAGGTACGACAAGTAGTCTCTGGCTCGTTACCCATTCTCTGTGGTGTTCCTCAAGGATCAGTACTAGGCCCTTACTTGTTTAGTCTATTTATAAATGACTTCCCACAAGTGTTAGAAGATGCAAAAGTACATCTGTATGCCGACGTATTTTGCCAAGAGAAATTCGTATTAAGCTTGTGAAAACATTAATCATTCCGTACTTTACTGTTAGTAGCGCAGTTATCCCAAAATTAGATAGTATATGTACCCGTAAGATTCAGGTTGCCTTAAATGATTGTATCCGCTTCATTTTTGGTCTCCATGTCTCACCATATAGAACTCTACTGCTTGGTTGCTCCCTGGATTCTTACCTTATTCAAAGGGCATAAATATCTCAGGGAATTTTTCCAATTATAGAATTGACCACGCAATCGTAACATCATAATTCCGCGATTCAGCAAATCGTTCATGGAGAGTTATTTCGCTGCCCGACTTTGGAATTGTTTTCCATCAAACGTTCAGAGGCGTGGTACTGTCAATGCATTTCAGAAGCTTATAAAGATACATTTGTGAGTTAAGGAATTTCATCTATTTTCTGTTTATCACTAATTTCATATTCTTATTCTTTTTATTTTTTTATTTCTTTAGTTATTAGTTTTATCTTATTTTATTTATTTTTATTTATTTATTATTTATTATTAACTGTCTACTTATGATTTATCTATAATTATTGAATTCTTCATATATGATTTGCTTTTGAGTGTTACATTTCTAGCTCCGATTAATCTTATAGTACTTACATAAATTATTATTATTATTATTATTATCCTATAACGTAAAATTACCATTTATTCGAAACAAACAAATTTTCGGAGATTTTAAATTAAAATATTGAATACAGAAGAAAAAGCAATCATCTTTCCGGGCAACTACTCTTATCACTGAGCGAACGAGGTAGATGCCTTTTGTTGCTGTATTTCAGTAACGCACCCAGGATTTGGCTTTGAGGGGTGACCATAGGTGTCCCAAGTCCTAACGAATCGGAACAATAGGGCTCTATAGTCGCGTCCTACACCCATCTGAGCACTTAAGGATTGCTATTGTAGATTAAAAGGTTTTATTTTATTTTATCGGACCTTGTAATATTAATATAAAGACCACATTTTATACGTAATTTGTAAATTATGTTCAGAAAATTGACATTCTGGAGGGGGAACCGGTCCCGTTTGTCCCCCCTCTCGGTGCGCCCTGCTGTATTTCCAAATTTCTCTAGCCTATTAAGAGACACGTAACGATGAAAGCTCTCAAGTAAATAGCCAATTTTTAAGTTTTGTATTTATTTATAATCTTCCCCATACGGGACTCGAATCGGTTATAGTTAGATGGAATAGAAGAATCTTTTTCAAATTTTTACTTTATAAAATTGTTTTAAAATTATTGAGTCGTTTTATTTTCAAATTATAAAAGTTTCCCTGCACTCTTGAGGCATCTTCCTATAATTTTTACGCCGAATTACCCCCCCCCCCCACCACGTCTTTACCCATTTTGGAAATGATTTTTTTTTGTTTCCATTGTAGCTTTAATTAACGACATCAAGTTTCCTATCCATCAATAATTTTAATTACATAATTAAATGGTAAGCAGCTGTCTTATCCGCCAGCACCTGACACCAATTTTCCATTAATTACCGCCAGTTTATCTCCTAGGACTTACCTTTAAGTATATTCGAAAGAAATCCATTTTTCCTAAATTTGTCGTTGATTGAATCGTTAAATATTAACGAAAAGCCAATCCTTCTTTAATTAGATTTCGTCCTGAAAAGCTTTCTTGTTTTTGTTGTTTTTTCCGTATAAATACTTTCTCTCGAATGTTTGACAAATAATTTTGTTTGCAGTGACAAAGTTATTTTGTTGGCAGTGTTTCTTTTTTTTTTTTGATTTTCATAGGAAATTCCTCACACTCTTATCCGTATTTTCGGAAGTCAAAATCTGTATTGGAGCTGCTATAACTTCTTCGAATATGTTTTGTATGGAAAGTTGAGTTTGTTCATTGTTAAGTGTTTCTTTGTTTGTTACTTCCAGTTGAACTTTTGTATGGGACTTTGTTTCTTAAGATTACATAAATAGTCTGTAACTTCTCGCATAAGGCGGTGGCACCTACATGATTATATAAGAAGTTCGTTAAGGACGTATACTTTTCTGGGAAATATTAACTTTTAATATGTTTGTTTGTTTATTTTAAGAGGGCTTTGATTTACTCTACCGCATTTATACCTACTCAGATGACTCTTTATACAATAATTAGTGCTGGACTGCTGGAGCTTGAAAGTTGTCTAATCTATTTTAAGGGAAACATGTTAAAGACAATTTTCGAAATAGAAGAAGTAAAATTCCTTTAAGTCATTTACACTTTTGCTAATATTTGTGCAATTGAATGGGTTTCAAACTACTACGATTGAGGAACACAGTTGTTGGGAAAATTTTATTGAAAGTTGCATTTTGAAATGGAAGAGTTCAGTCACATATATCGTCACTAGAATAAATAACTTGTGAAATAATTGTTAAGTCTACTTTCTGAAACGTTTAAAATCAGGTAACTCATACGTAGAATTGCCATACAAAATTTCTAATTTGCATGTATTTGGATACTGGTCGAGAATGTGTTAACATAGAGAACTCTAGTTTTGGATGCAGTAATTATACATATACTACTATTTCAGATGTAATCTTGAAAATGGACTAAATGAGCCAATAGATTCCTATATACTGGAAAAATTATCACACCAAGATATTCTTGGTGGACTGACTGAGTTATGTAACTATTTATAGCACCCGTTAGTAATAAAATCTATTTACGAGTCAGGTTGAAATGATGGTTTGGTACTGATACTACGATGAAATCAGACAAACCATTTATTGAAAGAAAAGAATAAAGAATTTCAAACGTGAAATGTCATTCGTTTCATTGACTTGGCTTGTCTGATGTTCTGCTGTTGTGTAGGCAGTCGCTGCAGTGATGTAATTGTGAAAATGTCAGCGATCTCTTATAATTCTAGAATTTAATTTAAACTTTGATTTTATTCGTTCCTTTCCTTTCTCATAAATCCTTTCCCTTTTGCCTTATAATTGAACATTTCTCATGGAAGTGCAACTTATAAAAACTACTTAAAGAACAATAGATACGAAAAATAAGAATGCCGTAATTTTTAATTACCTAAAATATTACTACTATTATTATATGCGTCTTGTGCAAATATAGAAATTTGACCAGAAGTTAGTGTTATTTGAAGAATGCAGTCACTCGATTTTTAATGGTGAAAAAATGTATCCCAATTTAGAAAAATTTGTTATCTGCTTTACGTGCCTTCCACATGCTCCGCAAGTGCGGATAGAAAATTTTCACCGGTCAATCTTATTAAAACTAAAACCAGAAACTGTCTTGATGTAGACACTATAAATTCCATAATGGCCATAACAAATTGTTGTAGCGAAAACTTTTCTATATTGCGTTATAATAAACACAAAGCCATGCTTGAATACATTTCAGGCCAATTCTTACTATATACCCTAGATGAATGTTTGTGCCTGTATGTAATTTCGTGTGGTCACCCGTCTATGCCAGCTTGATTGGTGGGTTTTTCGCATCTATTTCAATAAAAGTTCCTCATATAGTAAAAATGTTTAAGTACCTATGACCAATTTTATAGGATTTTACTTTTCTGTACGATAAAAACGGCTACGACATATATTTTCATAGTATATATGCATAAAAGCACAGTGTTCATATGGAAACACCAAAAAGGGGCTTCCCGATTTAGTCTATTTTCGAAACTGGTATTTGCTTTTTTTATTAAAACGCGCTGTACAAAATTTAAGTTCTTTAAGCTGACGCGTTCTTTGGAAGTGTCAAAATAAATAGCGTAAAACGAAATTTCATCGCAACCTTCCGAAGGAGTTACCTGATTTATTCCAATTTTGCAACTTTTTTAAAAAGGCCGCGTGGAAAACAATTACAGAACAATAGTTACCGTACGGACATGCAAAAATCAAAATAATTTTTAATTATATGGGTGGGTGTTCAATCAATCTTACTCAGGCATCAATATTTCTATACTTTACAAATGGAATACAAAGAAACCTTCGTAAAGGGGTGTTTTAGATCAGTGTGCCCTTATATCACAAGATTCCTTGAGGTGAACTGATAAAAACCAATTCCACATAACATAAAAATATAGGACAGTGTGATTTCCATTACAATATAAAGCGTTATTGAGGAAAGACTATGCGAACTATAAAAAGTCGAATCGATAAACGCGTATAGAAATGCGGAATAATGGTTTCTGTAAAGCGCGAATCGGTTGCCATCAAATCACTTAGCGGCTGCCCACAAGGACTAACTCTATGGAACGTACTATTCCCGTTTATATAAAAATTCATTTAAAAAGTCAAATTCTAAGTAAAATTCATTTAAAAAATCAAATTCCAAGTAATAATTGTCCAAAAAATTACCCTTCCACTTAAGTTTATATTTTTAGGATGACAGATCTCAAACGTTTAAATATTAAACGCAAGTTCTTACTGGGCAAATCAAAATGTCCATCAAATTATGTAAATGGAAAAAGGAGCAAAATGTTATTGACACAAATCCTTCCTGACTTTTTAAAATATGCGATTGAGTGATATTTTTCTTCTTCAATATTTCAAACGTGACTAGAAAGTTTTTCGATACATTTTTGTAGATTCGCTTAGTACCTGGACCAAGATATTGATTTATCCGACAAAACGTGTCCTTTCAATCAACATGCCGTGAAAAGGATAAAAGGTCCGCATAGCAGTCAATCAAAAGACTTAGGTAAACTTTAGTTAGATAAAAGTGATTTCTTGCGTGCGAATCTCGTGTTTTGTCAAATGATTAAGGTAAAGGTTGACATTTACCCTGTAGTGGATGCTCTTGTCAAGGTATTGAGGATTGAGGTAATAGTTGAGTTTAAGTTTTATGTCAATGTTGGTGACAAGTGATAAAATTACCACTTTTCTAGTACTTAAATAAAATCGAAATTGTTTTTTTGATGTATGGTGAGCGAGCAGTAGTAAAAAATTTACATAACTTGGACCCAAGCAGCAATTTACAACGATATTCCAATATTTTCGCAGTTTTGTTTCTAATCTTGATTGTAAATTTGTGGCTTTTTTACATATTAATGTTTTGTTTCATCAATAAGTTCTTTTGAAACCCCCTCACAAGCTATGAGTTCGTGTTAGGTTGCGAAATTCGCCAAAAGTTATATAACCCAAGTGCTGCATCTGAGTTACAAAGCAAACAGAAAAACACGTGAATCGTTAATTACTTTCAAGCTGTATTGCTCCCAATTTTGGTAAAATAAGTTTCTCTTGTCGGATTTTTCGGACTCCGAGTGGTTCTGAAACCACCTGAGTTTGTTCCGGATTCAAGCAGAACGATTTTAAGTTGTATTCGCTAATGTGTTGTTAACAATCCGGCCGAGGAGGTAATAGTTGGAAAATGGCTTTGTCTTTAATAAACAACAATTTATATGAATTTATACTTGCTTTTGTCAAATGGAAGAAATGTCAAACACTTCAAACGGTTTTGTTTCGCTCCTTTTCTAAGTGCACAGAACTAAATTTTCACATCGTTCTGTCTATTCATACAGATTCATTCAGGACAAGAGAAAAGGAACACAAGAAGCTATTTCCCTATTTGCAACGATCACAAACCATAAAACTATATCGTCTTCAGAACGGCGTTTTGCTAGTAACAATGTGTCGTAACAAAAACAGTTGCCACAACAGGTAGCTGCCAATTCAGCGACAGTTTTGACAATAAGAAATAATTAGCGGTCTTGTTACGGTAAACGACGAATTCCTACTTGGGGATAATCATTAATAATAATAAAGAGAAAAATAAACACAGTACATTTAATTATGAAATTGTTACGCTGCCCTAGGTGCGTAAAGGGGGGTAGCTCAGTGAAGATGGGCTAGGGTTAGGTGGAAGGGTGGAAAACGTAATGGGCGCCACGTGATTTTTTTTTCTTTTCTAAAGGGAGTTACCACGAAACCCTCAATTACAACCAAAAATGCACTACTCACAAAGTTATATGGGTATTGTATATTAACGATAAAATTCCATGAATGCAAAAAACAGAAAATTGGTCGACTAAGAAAAAGTCTTAGCCAACGTGAACTTGAAACAAGATTTGTGCCTCCCACAAAGAAATTATACAAATTACTAAAACTAGTTAATTTTGTGTAATGATTATGTAATAATTATGTAGAACACAAAAAAAACAATTAAAAGCGGGAATACATTTTAATACGGTTGCAACAGTACAATATACCGTAAGTACTTAACTTTTGTTTAGCGAAACGCTACTCGTGCGCACCTGGTCACTTAAATTATCGCAAGTAATCACCGATATGAATTTAATTTAGTAGCTGTCTGGTCCAAATCTCTTATCCTCTTTTGTAGCTTAGTAAATTTTTTTTTCTTTGTTTTAAATATACTTGAGCTCACACTATTTAACTTACGTCCGCTCACTCTTTTTGACTGCGCACTAATGATCAACACCTACTCCAGAGCAGCAACATGACCGCTTTTTTTCCCCATGTTTATGCACTTTTCCAATACAGTTCCTGTACTTAAAGGTCAGGCTGCATTTCATTAGATTATTAAGGCATTGGGTCAATATTTAAAGCATGCTTGGCCATGGCTTACTCCGGGTGGCTTTACTATGGCGGCACTTCGTAAATGTAACATTATTGTTTTTTATTTTTTTTTTTTATTTTTTTTTTTACTTTATGCATTTTTTTTTTGTTTATTTTTTGTAAACGTGGAGATATGGACCGACCTCAGGAAGACACAATTGAAAATAGAAAAAAAAGGTAGACCAAGCTGCCAAGTTGAGTAGCTTACAAATTCAATTAGCATTAATTCAGACTTAGTATAGTATAAGTAATATATAAACATTTTATTAACTTAAGCTATAGCTTCCGACTCAAGGTAGCTCCTATTCAGCGATAGTGTTCGTCGTACACATCTGTGTGTATCTACGTCCCCATGACTGTAAATGTAAAGGTTTCCATTTGGTCCTACAAGCCGTGTGAGTGTGTTGGTGTGTGTGGATATATTCCGCTTAATGAGAATGTTGCCCTTTCTTTATTTCCGATATAGATCCCGGGGTCTAGGTTCGACACTGAAATAGAAATATGAAGCAGCATGACTAGTTCAATTACATGACATTGGACACTTAGGACCATAACACTCCCCCCTTTCTTCCAAAAGATTTCGGTGAAGCGAAATCTTTTACAATAAACCCTTTTTTTCCACACATTTATATTAACAGAACAGCATGCACATATATATCCCAAATCTTCAAGGATTTATCACACCAAGCCCAAACAATTTCGATTAGGAGTTAACCTCATTTGCAATTTCCCTTAATGCGATACGAAAGCAGCTTCTAAAATGCGTAAAGCTTCGTGTCTTAATTTCAATATATACGCGAAAAACTGGCAGTCATCGCCTGCCTTACAAGTACTTACATTAGCGAAAATTGTTTCATTTCAGACCTTGCCTAAATACTAGTTATTTCAGATAGCATGTACATTAAGATTCCATAATTTAGTACTGAAAGAACAAAAATCTAAATTTATCCCCAGAACTCTTAGCCTTTAATTCAAATTCATTAAACGGAAGCTCCCTTCACATTTTGTTCCAGCAGCTTCAACCCATTGTGTCTTAAAATTCACTCTAATGGTTAAAAGAAAAAATTCAATACAGTTTGAATTAGATTTAAATACAATTCATAATTTCCTTTTAATATATAGGACATCCTTCAATATTCATGCTACCTAAACTCCAATACTAAGACAACTGGTTAGTATTTCGTGTAGAAAAAGGTTGCAACAAAATACAGATTAATTACGATTTCGAGATCATGCTAATTTAAAAATATTCTTGACCAAGTGCTTTCATCACAAAGGTGGATCGGAAATTGGCGAAATACCCGAGTTTTTTTTTTTTTTTTTTTTTATTTTATAACTACCCTGAAGGAAATTTGCACTCAATCCTCACTCGGTGGGGACGCGGAATAAGGGCGTAAGTCCTTGGCATGCCAAGTACCTAGCTTCTTGCCGTTCGCGTCAGCTAACTCGTAAGTCCACGGTGAGACTCTACTAAGAATGGTAAAAGGACCAATATATTTCGGAGCTAGTTTTGCAGTAAAGTACTTAGCCGCGTCTGATAAAACGAAGCTTCGCCTCCACACTAGATCATTCTTCATGAAAGTTACGTCGCGTCTGCGAAGATCGTAGCGATTTTTGCTCACTTTGGACGCTTTCACGAGCCTAGTCTGCACATCTTTGCGTACAACTTCCAGTGCCTTGGCATGTACCTCACCACTTACTCCCTTATCCTCTATAAAAATTTTGACATTTTTTCCACATACCGACATCTCCCTCCCAAAGTTAACGAAATACGGACTCAGTTTTGTAGTCTCATGCTTAGATGTCCGAATCGCGCAAGCTACCTTTTGTAGATGCTGATCCCAACTACGGTGATTTTCAGACACATAAGCCCGAAGCATTGTCTTTACTACTTGGTTCACCCGTTCTGACGGGTTTGCTTGAGGGTGATAGAGCGCTGTGAAACTAATCTCTACCCCATATCCTTCACACAGTTTGCGAAATTGACATTATCCTCGATATTTTTACACACCAGCTTTGCTGAAGCAGATCTGAGTGGAAACAGCAGAACAAATTTACTAAGCCAGTCTACGACTGTTAGTATAAAAGAAAACCCGCCGTGAGACTTCGGTAATGGACCAATCAAGTCAATGCATACTGTTTCCCAAGGTCTAGTAGCCGGTTTACGTACCGCCATCAGCCCAGCAGGCTTTTGAAGATCCGGTTTAACCGCCTGGCACGTAACACAATTCCTCACGTACTTGGCTACATCCTGTCGCATTTTAGGCCAATAGAATTGCCTTTGTAGACGATCATAACTTTTCTGAACCCCACCATGCCCTGAGGTCGGATTGTCATGCGCTGCACACATTACTTCCCTACGCTTTTCTTTTGGTATTACTTCCTTCCAATAATCAGACGCCGTTGCCAAAGGAGGATATCTGACTTGGCAATGCTTCCATAGCTTTCCACCCTCTACACGCCAATCGGGATATTGCGAAGGTTTCTCTCTGACCTGATTAACCATCTTATCGAACCATTTGTCAGTGGAGTTTAAGTTTAGTATTCCCACGGAATCTACGACAGGGACTGATCGTGACAACAAATCAGGGACTAAGTGTTCTTTTCCTTTCCTATGAATTATCTCAAAGTCGAACTGTTGCATTTTAACTGCCCAGCGCGCGAGTCGACCAGTAGGATCCTTTAAGTTTTGCAGCCAAACTAAACATGCGTGGTCAGTTACCACCGTAAAGTGAGTTCTCTCTAGGTAAGGCCGCAACTTATCTACTGCCCACAATACAGCTAGACATTCGCGTTCAGTAGTGGAGTAGTTTCTCTCACACCGACTGAGTGATCAACTTAAGTAAGCTATTACTGTCTCCCCTTCATCATGCCGTTGGGTTAAAACAGCACCTATACCATACCCTGAAGCATCCGTGTGAAAGGTAGTTCAAAATTTGGACAAGAGAGGACTGGAGCGGTAACTAATTTCTCCTTTATTAACTGAAATGCCTGATCACACTCGTCGTTCCAGTGGAATTTCTTATTTTTCTTTAAGAGCGTAGTTATGGGAGCGACAAGAGACGAAAATGACGGAACGAAACGCCTGTACCAAGTTGTCATACCAATAAATCTCCAGACTTCAGTTACATTTTTCGGACGAGGAATTTCTAGGATGCATCTAACCTTATCTGGATCAACCTGCAAACCGTTTTCCCCTACGACATATCCTAGATATTTGAGTTCCCCTCTACAGAACTCACACTTATCGTAATTTATTATTAATCCCGATTTCTGCAAGCGATCAAATATTTCTGCCAAAATTTCCAGATGTTTTTCGAAAGTTTGTGTCACGATGATTATGTCATCAAGGTATATGAAAACATGGTCTTCCAATCTACCTGATAACACTCGATCTATCAACCTTTGCCAGGTCACTGGGGAGTTTGTCAGGCCGAATGGCATCCTGCAAAACTGGAATAAGCCCCTTCCAGGCACTGTGAATGCAGTATATTGCTTAGATTCTTTCTCCATCGGTACTTGCCAGAAAGCGGATTTTATATCTAAAGATGAGATGTAACGGACGTCCCTTAATTTATCGAGGGTTGAAGACACGTAAGGAATAGGGTATGCATCCTTTTTCGTTACCTTGTTTAACTTCCGGTAGTCAATGCAGAATCTGTAACTGCCATCTTTTTTTTTGCCATCACTACCGGCGAAGCCCAAGCACTGTTAGAAAGCTCCACAATTCCCTCCTCGAGCATCTTGTCAAGTTCCTTGTTTATGATTTCTTGAAGGGCAGGGGAAACAGGGTAGTATCTCTGTTTGATTGGGGGTGACTCGGTCCTTATAATGTGTTCTACTTCGTTTGTACGACCAAACCGGGTACCCATTTTCTGCCTCGTTCGCTCTAGCAGTTCGTCCAGCTGTCTCATTTGATCCACTGTGAGCGTAGAACGGTTTTCTAAAGAATATAGAAAATCTTCGCTCGCACCGTTTTCTAACTCTCATGAATCCGTACTCAAATTCGCTGAAATTCCCATTTTCTTCCAGAAATCGGTTCCTAATATTAGTTCCAGAGGTAGAGCCGGTATGACCAAAATGTCGAAAATCTTTACTACTCCCTCTAATTCTATGGGTAGGCTTACTGCGCCGATAACTCCAACTTTATCTCCGTTCGCTAAAGTAACTAGATTTATTTCAGATTTTAGCAACTTGATTCCAATTGCTTGCAATTTCCCCCAACCAGTACCACCGACGATTGTTCTTGAAGCGCCTGAGTCAAGCAATCCGACCTATGAAACAGAAAAAATAGATATTTTTAAGTAGGGTCTTTCATCTCTATTAACATGCGTGAAGATAGAATCCAGCATAGCCGATTCAGAAGGGTTCCTACTCCTTGAGTCACTTCGGGCAAAAATGCTCATATTTCTAATTGTGGCGGCACTGTTGGGAACATTGGAACTCAGAACGCCGCTTACTGCTGAGCTCGCTCCCCGTTTCCCGAACTCATTCGGTTGTTATTGTGATTACTTTGTCTACTATGTCCAGAGCAGTTTTGACACCTAGATCTAATTACTCCAATTTTACCGCACCCGAAACAACGACGGGGCTCTCGGCAGAATCGCGCTGTATGTCCTTCTCGTTTACAATTGTTACACCTAAATACCGTTCTGTTAGGCTGATTTAAGGAGCAAACCGGGGGTATTTCACAGGAAACATAAGCGAGGTCTGGCTCTAATAGATGCGCGTTCTTTTTAGATGGCGGGGGTACAAAGGCTTCTACTGAAGCTCGAATAGCTTCCAATTTTCTACCGACATCTACAAGTGCGTCCACAGATTCGACTTCACTCAAACCCAACTGGCTCTGATAAAATGGACTAATGTTTCTTTTCAGTATCTTCATTTTCTCGGGCTCGCTCACCGCTTGTGTTAACCTATTAAATAAACTAACCATCACTGCTACATATGTGCCCATGGATTCATCCCTGCCCTGTGTTCGTCGCTTAATTTCTTCTATGAGACGATCGTCGTAATCTATGGGTAGAAATTCCTTCCGAAGTTCTTTGACCAATTCGGACCAAGACTGGCATTTACTTTTGTTAGCCACACAAGAGCACGACCAGTGAATAAATCTAAGGCAGATGAAAACAACTGAGTTTTTGGCACTCCTCTAGCTCCACTTAGCTCCTCTACCCTCTCCAAAAATGAGCTAAGCGACTGACCTTGCTCCCCAGAGAACTTAAGGTCCCATTTATAAATTGGAACTCGGTGGATGGAGGATATGGTATGGTTAAGGGTTGTTTCCCCCTCCTCTTGAGATGACTCCTCAGAGAGCTCTTCGTCGGCTTTTGTCTCTATTGCTCCGACAACAGACACTAGTTGCCCTTTTAATCTACATTTTGCGTCAATATGCTCTTGCTTAACTGGTATAGTCCGTTTCAGCCTATCTAATGCCCAACTGATCTTAGTGATTATTTTTGCGTAGTTACTACTATTAACTTTGCCTGTAAAAATCTCTATGAGCCCATTAACTTCCGTTATTTTTTCCAATAAAGCTTCCTTATCCTGTTCAAACGTGAAAGGATACTTATCTGCCCTTAACGGGTCCCCAGTCTTTTCGATTTTTAACGCGCCCCTTAGGGATTTCCTCATAACGTCTACTGTCCCAATTTCTAAACCCCGAACAACTAGCTGATAGGTTAGCTCCTCCTGACTTAAGCGATTAACCTCCATTCTGGTTCAGTTATTTAAAAAAAAAAGGAAGAAAGCACAGCAGAAACGAAACGCAAGAAACAGGGATTTCGAGCCAAAAACAAAAATTCCAGGGTATGACAAGTACCGTACTTAATATGATCGCAAGTCTCGATCGTCAATTTCTTTAACAATTTGATGTTGGTACTCTTCTGTATAGATTCAAGAATATGTTTGATACTCCTTTTTTTCAAAGTTCTTAAGTTTTATTGTAATAATAATAAAATTCAATTTGGTAAAACTTGTAAATCTGAAAAGTCTATATCTTACCCCTCTTTATTAGTTTTAAATAAATTTAAAATTAACAACGCTTTACAGTCCAATTAGCAATTAATGAACGTGTAAACAAAAATTTTAGAATTTTTTTTTCTTCCTTTTCTTTTTTTCTTTTGCTTTATAATTACAAGAGTTCTCCTAAAGTTCTTTTATTTTTTTTTTCCTTTAAAGACTCCAGAATTTACTCATTTTTAATAATTATGTACGACTGACTTCATAGATTTTCTGCAGAAATTATTCATGTCAAAACAAAACTACAGGAAAAGGGAAGAGCTTTAACGTTTCGTCTGTATTAAATTAACTAATGTCGATTTCCAAAACAATTACCGCAAAAGAAAAGAAAAAAAAAGGAAAAAAATAACTTAAATTTTAAGTTTTTATCACCTATACCTACAGCAAGTACTAATCGGTGTATAAATAAATAACTCTGCCTGTCGAGGAATATCCTTTTTTGTCCGCACAATCGTAACTGAATATAATTGGGATTTAAAAGTAAATCAGCGAGATGCGACATCTACTTGACGAAGTGTAATTTATCAATATTCCGCAAGCGGTGATAAAGATTCGGTTGTACGACAATTTCTCGCAATGATTTATGAAACGAATTCAAAAAAAAAAAAAAAAAAAAAGCTAAAAATCTTACTTCCTAATATGTTTTAAGTAATTCCTTTAAGGAGTATTCAGCACAGTAATTACTATAATCGATCGTAAATCATCACACTACCATCATATGATGATACTATAAAGCTTCTCAAATTATACGTTTAGACCTAAATAGGCAGATATCGCTTAAAGCAGCCTGGATTAGCTCAATTCACACTTAATCTAATAATATTTTGCATGATAATTCTTCTTTTCACAAAATTCAAGAAGCGTTTTATAAAAAAAACGGAGAAAAAAAAATTTTTAATTTTTTTTTTCCTGCGATCATAATATTTTTATCTCACTTTAATATATTTCCCTGAGACCATAGATTCTTATCACACTTTCCAAGTCGGTAAAATAAACTAAGCATCACAGACGGTTCATAAAGAAAAATATTTTACTATTGACCGGGATTAAATATGTCAATGTGATAATCAATATGAACACTATTTGGCGCCCAACGTGGGGCTCGAAAATAAAATTATATCTCTTTTAAAAATAGATACCTACATACCAAACAAGGAAAATCTAAAAATTTTCGTTTATTCATCCGAAAAGGGAAGCAGAATGACTAGTTCAATTACATGACATTGGACACTTAGGACCATAACAAAATTATAAAACGGTGACTAGTATAGCCGCCTAGATTTCAAAAAGTCACTTTCGCTTTTTACTTATGACTCTTCCAAGCGTCTTTCTTTCTATTTTGTATACATGAATTTTCCGGAATTTGTTTATATTTGAAAGATAGCACGAATTTTCTTTTCTTTACGTTCATAATTATTATTGTCCTGTTGAAGATTAAAAAAGCTATTAGTTATCAGATTACTTGTGAAAATTATGCAAGTAAAGCTGAAATTGTCACAAGGAACTTAAACAATAATTTGACCGCCATGTGAAAAAAATAATACACACGAGATTTGTGGATGACATTTCATGGTATAAGCTGAATTTTTAGCATTTCTAGACGTGTTCTAAAGACTAAATTCACTTACCTGGTTGTGGTTGTCTGTGGCTCTTGCATGACATTCTGTTATTTGACAAACCTATAAAAGAAATTTTAATCGGTTAAAATAATATGAAACAGGGGAGTTCAATAAACTATTTATTTAAATATTTTGTTAATAATCAAAATCATTGGCCTGTGGTCTATTTGCTGAAGACCAACTCCCCTCATACGTAATAATCTTGGAACTTTTGACTAGCATAAGCAATCGTTAAAAATTCCGTCTCTTTCTGGGAGTAACTAAATTCAGTTGGAGTAAAACTTTTCGAAGCAAATGAAATTTATTTGCTGTCAGAGCTTCTTGTAGTTCGATTGTGTGCGATATGCTCGCAAAACGGGCCGAGTGCTGGAAAGAGCCAAATACAATTTTTGTAATTTGGTGGAATTAAATTCCCACAGAATCTCAATTATATGTTTGAGATGAATTAACCATCCGTCAATTCGGTGAGGAAGCAGAATTATACTCGCGCAATTAGAATTAGACGTCTGTATTTAGTATAGAAAAACAGAATTAAGCTTCAAATTAAGCTTTGAACTCAGGTTAGGAATGTTCAGATTAAGCTCTGAATATATATATATATATAATATATGATGAAGCTTGTTCTGCTCTCTTATGCGCTTTGATGTTCCACCTTGGCTATGCTCGGTTCATTTGTTTGATTTCAGTGGTGAGCACAGATATCTGATTGGTGTCATATCAATTTGATTTTTCAATTTAAACATCCGGATGGAGCTTAGAACCAGGATTACCGTTTGCTGTCCTTTGGGACAGGGTGTAGTCCCAAAAATGTGCTATCAATTATTCCTGTCCCTTTGTCCCTTTTTGGAACAAAGATTGTAAATATAGTCCCATTTAATTAAATCATTCAGTTTAATATTTGTCATCATAAGTCAAATAATTTTGTAGCTTGAAGTCTGTACCGCATTTCTAGGTGTACACGCAACTAGAATGCATAAGCAAACTTATTGATGACACGTTTAGGCACAAAAGTCTAGCACATGCGACTGTAATATGCTTCAGTGCAACGTGTAAGTCGCCGCTATAGGTTGAAGCGCCGAATGTGAACCCAATGTGTTCAAAAGTTTCAAGTTATTATAGAATTATTTACATGTCATTTTTCTTATGTTGAATGCGTCTAGTTTCTAGTGAAAGAAAATTTGGCGAAATGGATAGGTAACAATTATAATTCTAAATACTTATTGTTTATATCCTATGTAAAATTTGTTATTATTATTAGGTTTGTGGTCAGAAAAACTAATTTATCTGAACTCCCAGATGAAAATCAGCGAAAGTTCGACGTGTAATTGTGACTGTGGAGTCAGATTCAGACATTGGAAGTGAAAATGAAGGGTATCGAATCAAATCCTGGAAATAAATGTGAGAGTAATTCATTGTTTTAATAATTTTAGAGCGATACATACCAATAATGACATCTCTCTTAAAAAGACTTACCCACAATATTGTCAATATTTTCCTGGGAAAAGGAATTTTCTTGGGTTCGAAAGAAAAATGAAAAGGCATTTTGTGTTGGGTGTGAGAAGCCACTTCAAAAGTCATCTAAAAAGGCATGAGCAACAAAAAAATGTTGAAAGTAAGAAACCTCAAATTGGTATTACAGCTTTTTACAGTGAAATAAATTATAATGAATTGAAGAACATGAGCGCAACAGAGTTTATACTGGTTATGTTTTGCTTGGTATATAACCTGTCATTTGCTTTAATGGACTACCTTCTATTCGCAAAATGTGATCGAAATCCCTGATCGTTGAATGTATATGTATATATTGCCCACAACATAAAACAGCCCATTAACGTGGTACAGTACATGTGGCACACCTTGCTCGTGTTATTTTAAAAATATTCCAAAAGGGATCTCAGTAGAGTGATTACATTACGAGGATGCGTACGCATCCCAATAAACCACATGAACAAGAGTAAAAGTGCGACGCGGAACTCTACACAGGGCACGTTACTGGGTTCGCTAACTAATAGGGTAACACTTCCAAATTTATTAAAAGCTTGCTGCCTGACTCAAAAATTGCAAATACAATTAAATGGTGACGAAAATAGGCACCGAGTTAGCTGAGTTTCTTGGGAAAAAGGTGAAAGTAATGTAGTAGAAAGTATTAGAGATAAGAAAATTTCTCTTATAATTGACGAGATAACAGATTTAGGTAATTGTAAATCTTTTGCTGTATGGTGAGATACTTCGATGACAAGATGAAAAGAGTTTCGGATTACTGAAATTAGTGAAATGTGATAATGAAACTATTTTAAATGAGATATTACAACTTTTAAAAAATTTGAATATTCCTGCACATGACATTATTGGATTAGGCACTAATAATGCATGTGTAACTCTCGGGAATTAAAGCGTGTTCAGGCGAATAGAGATATTTTCTTTATACGCTGCACCTGTCACTCTTTGCATTTATGTGATTCTAAAACTTGCAAGAAAACTCCAGCATACGTTGAAACACTGTGTAAGGACATTTATAACTTTTTTGCACACAGTCCGAAATTGCAAGAATCCCTCCCAGGAATATTGTGGTTTGAAAGTTCGTAAAATTCTTAGGCTTTTTCATACTCGTTGGCTTTCCATGGAAAATGTAGTAAATCTTAATCTAATTGTAAACAGTTGAGAATCAATTCTACCATTATTAAAAGAATTTAAATTTTTCTTAGAGGTTAAATCCGAAATAGACCAGTGGAGACTACTAAAATGTCTGTCGAAGATATATCTGATGATATTGAAAGCTTTTGGGATAAAATCTCTTGTATGAAAAATGCATTAGGCGAAAATCGCTTTAAAGAATTAATCACATTTATTTTTAATTTACTCAGTTTACCACACAGTTTCACAGTGGCCGAGATAACTTTTCACAACTAGCACATTGTAAAACGAAAATCAGAAATAAATTAGAAATTAAGACACTACACAATATATTGGCGGCAAAAAATTTAATATTACATGTGTACCTATGTAAATTGAATATTGTTATGTTTATATTTTTTTTTTATTTTAATAATACATGTATGTTCCACGTTTAAACCAAATATAACCTCAAAGTTTTTAGTTTTCGTCCCCTTCCTGTCCTTTCTATCTGAAATTTTTGTCCCATATTATTTCCTTCAGCGACAACCCTGCTTAGAACATATAACTAGAGGAAGCGAAATATCGAGTAAAAAATCTCTGGATGTGAAGGAACCTCGGTTCCTGGATTAATGGGTGGAACGGAAAAAGGGAATTAACCTAGTGAGCTTGCTAATTGCAATTAGAATTAAACGTCAGATTTGAGTTCTTGTCGGATTGCGTTTTATGTGTTTTGTTTTTAATTAAAAACCTTTTGTTCGGCTATTTGCATTAATTTTAAATAAAAATATTTGAATTTACAATTTTGTGATTACGTGTTGGACTTAAATTAATAAACTTGTGAACATTTCAATAATGAACCATGCTGGTGGTGCTGTATAAATAATCTTCGAAATAATCCCGGAAAGACGTTTCTTTAAAATAATTGCAGTCCTGACATTAAACTAGAAAGTTTGCTTTCTGAAAATACGTTTAAAAGAAGTGAAAAAAGGATATCAAATCAAAAACATTAAAACGTTTTTTTAAAAATATTTCTTTGTTTACAGTTTTATGTTTTCTACTTGTTTTTGTTCTTTAGTATTTCAGTAGCAGTGCACAATTTTGTTCCATTTTAAAAAATTAGACTAAACCCGTCTTCAAAAGTATTTCAGATTTACTTCTTCCATGAGCGTAACGAACACATAAACACACTACCTAATAGTGAGAAATGCTGCAATTTTTCGATCTTATTAAGCTTCCTTTCCATATATGTTCTAAGGATGGGAGTCGGATTTGAGAAGTTTGTTCGGATTTTAAGTTTTTATATGTAATTGAAATAAAAGGTGAACAGACGACTGATCATAGAGAAATGAGAGTCCATAGGTGAATTGAGGTTTTTTCGGTATCATATTTTTGTAAATTAAGGTTCCGTATCAATCTTGGAGAGCGAAATGGAGGGCATCAGTTGTGGAAATACTGGTTCTATTACATTTAACAAACTGAAAATTGATTGAAAACCAATGTTGTGCCAATTCGGGCAATCGTGGTAGTTTTTAGTTGTGACAGATTTTCAAAAAATAAACTTCCTGGTCCTGTTTTATATTATCAGGATTAGTAGAGGCATAGATAATAGGAAAATTGTCCCTTTTTTCTTTTTATTCTGTATTCTGTGACAATTTTTACTAATAAAACTAACTATTAGTAGATTATTCTTGGGTCCGTCTGTTTGAGTATTATTGAAATTTTACAATATTGCAGTGTTTAAAGCATATGGAATTTAGAGCTTACTAAAGAGAAACACTATAACCAATAACTAATTTACTAATCTTCCACAACAATGTGGCACAATTTGTCCATTTTTCATTTTCCAGAGGTAATCTTGGATTAGATTTAAATATACTTAAATTCTATCGATCTACTGTTCATTGATAAAGTTCTGGTACTTAACCCTGATTGGACAGCCAGTAAAAGTCACTTTTTTATACAAATCCCAAAATGTATTAAATTCTATTCAGAATAGAGTGAAATTATGAATAAAACAACAAAGTTCATTTTATTGGAAAATAACTTATGAAAAAATCTAAGTGTCGTCGTACAATATTTAACACCATGTATTTTTTAGATCGAACAAAACAAAGGTATAGTATATATGGGGACCCTCTTTAATTTTAGCATAATTTGTTATTATAGCTGTCAGATACCCCGTTCATATGTAGCGGACTGGACTGAACTGTAATAGTCCTATTTCGCATAGTACCAACTGCTCACATGCGATGGACTGGAGTAAATCGACGAGAGAGACATGTTTCTACTGACATTTCTCAATTTAAAGTCAGCTGTTATTTGAAGTTATTTTTGTAGATATTGGAAGGCGGATAATGGGAAAAAAGTGTAATCTTACAATTTCTAAAATACTGTGTGAAAGCACGAAGGAGTTCGAAGTGAAAGACGCATGTATACTAAAAAATATCCAAACGTCAATCCACTTCGATCCACTCAACTACCGAACTAACGCTTGTGTAGCTAATTCCAGTCTGGTTAGAGTTCACATGGCGAATTATCTCACCCGGAAGTTCGCTAATCCACTCCAGTCAGCTTCATGTGAAATTTCTTATATATTCTTATTACGGTTCAAGAGATATAGCGATTGTTAAGGTCGAGCAAAAAATGCCGTAAACATCACCTTTCTTGTATGGGGGCCCCCTTAAATCATTAAATTTATTTGATGTTTATTATTTGCTGTTATAGTGACAATAGAATGACACATTCCAAGAAAATTTCAACTGTCTACCTATTATGCTTCATGAGATACATCCCACTGACAGACATACGAAGGGACAACGGAGGCTTAGTAATAGGGTCGCGTTGGCACCCGATGAGTGCGGAACCCTAAAAATCAAAAGTGATGTGTCACCTTCGAGAATATAATCTTTAAAATAATATGAAAAAGTAAAAGGAAAGAAATATAATTTACTTCCCTTAATTCGAAACTTTTTTCCTTCCTCCCAACTGAAAATAATGATAAATAAATAATAAGGGTAATTATAGTTGAACCACCACCCCATTAGATATTTTTCGCAAACAGAAAATAAACCAGAAACTCCAAACGAATCACCAACCGAAGTCTTGTGAGCCTCCCGCAAACTTCTACATTGTGTCCCTGAGATTTATAAGTCAAAGCAAAGTTTTTACGCAACATTTATTCATTCCTCAGACAGACTAGTAATTTTCGCTGAACTTTCTCTTTTATACCAGGACTATCAGGTGTTAAGAGTGGCATCCTTTTCCCAAATGGCTTGTTAATAAAGAAAACTCTAACTTAATTTGCACTGAATTTATGGTTCGGAAACTTATTGAATTTTCGGAGTAGTCCTTTCAGAGTTGTAACAGATTTAAGAAGTTCACCCGAAGCACAAAGTCCTTAAGAGGTTTCTACGTGGATGCACGTAAACGTTCGATCCCTTATGTAGGCGTTTGCGGCAAACATTTTTCCCAGTTCCTCGAATCCATTTAGATTTCGCTTTTTTCTGGTGTAGGAGAAATTATCAGTAAAAGGTTATGGAAAAGTGTGGACAAATAGTTCGAGTGTTCTTATTACATTTGTGAGTAGCATATTTGATTTAGGTTAATCGAATTAATTGAAGATTTTAAAGCAGTTCTAAAGATATTTTTTCGAACTGATTTTACTTCTGTATAGAATTTAAATAGCCTCAAATATTTCGTGTCGTTAGTTTTATTACATTCTATATGGAGTGGAATTTCATGTGTGAATTTGGTTTTGTTCGATTATTTTACATATATATCTTTTTTTAATAATTCGTTAACCCAAAAATCATTGAATTTCAGTCGATTAAGATAAAACAGACTAAAAAGCTTTGCACATCGAACTTCTGTTTAGCAAAATGAATATAAACAATTCAATTTGTATGACGCGAATTCAATTATTACAGATCTCGAGAGCTTTAAAGAAACGAATTATACTGTTGAAAAACTGTTAAATGTAAAATATTCTCATGGTTTTTAACTAAAAAATCAGAAATTATTTGAAATCCATGCGTCCAAAATGAAAAAATGAGTCCTTATCCATTTGCATTTTAGATGCGAAAAACTTTAAACTAAATGTTGGTCCTGATGTCTGTTGTCAAGCATAAAATCAACTAGATGAAGAGATTGAGAATGATTGAAAGCTATTTAGACTAGAATAACGACCTATCTGAGGAGAAGAGTGGGTTGTTATTTGGTTCGTATCAGTTATTTGGAACGCTACGTGGTTTTATATTATACGAATTAATTAACAAAAAATGTAGATATAGGTAACCCTTATAACCATATAATGCGAATCCGTTTTATACAAAACATAGAGCTAGCACAAAAATGGAATTAGGTTCCAAAAATTAGAGAAAAATACTATTACATTGTCTATTCTTTGTCAACGTAAGCAATTCAGCTTTTGCCTTTAGACTAGCTTCCTAGTTTTTATTTCTCTACCGACTATTGATGCGGTAAGTAGTATTATTTCTTTCATTGTTCGGGAAATGTGTATGCAGAGGTCTGCAGGACCGTGCTTCTGTCGTTAAGTAAGTCGTTTTTTATAAGGAGTGCATGAGTGAAATACAAATATGGATCAGCTAAGTAGTACAAGCCAAATTACGGAAAGAATAAATGGAAGCAGTACATTTTTGAGAAAATGGTGTGTAGAATTTCTAATGGCCATGATGATGACAAACCAGATTTCAAAATCTATAGAAATCTAAAGAAATGTACGCCAACAAAGCGGTAAGAATAGACTTTGCAGGTTTCCTATAGCCGACAATTTTTAAATTGCTTTTCTGAATTTCAGGTGGGATGAATCCTAATTCAATGAAACTAATGATTTTTTCCTACATTTTTTATTATTTCATTTCGCTTATTTATCTCTATTTAAATTGTTATACTTTTCATGAAATTTTCAGTATTAAGTATTAACTATATGAAAAAAAAGCAGAAGACTTACACAAGTTAAATGAATTATGATTTCCAGCTCCCATTTGGTAATAAAACTCATTTAAATTTCAATTTGCTTTTCATATTTGTCATTCTTAAGCAAATTTAAATTGCAGTTCATGGGACCGCTCGCCTGTGTTGATGTAACAGATTTATGCGTCTGTGGTTAAGGCAGCAATTTTTATCAAAGCATGACGTATTAATACGTATTAAATAATATTTTCTTCGTCAGCACTATTACATTTTTATAAAAGGGAAATGCCCACTTTTCATACAACTTTGGGCTCGACATTAACAGTCGTGAGAGATGTCTTCAACGACACATTATGATAATCTGGATATATTTTATTAACAAAATTTATTTCAATGTATTTA
This sequence comes from Dioctria linearis, assembly GCA_963930735.1. NCBI lineage: Eukaryota > Metazoa > Arthropoda > Insecta > Diptera > Asilidae > Dioctria > Dioctria linearis. Next base: position 108,656,428 of record OZ005743.1, read on the forward strand.
TGCAATTCTCAAACCGTTTTCTAGGATGCCGTATTGTACGCGGGGTTGCGAAATTCTCGAATTGGATTAAAGCGAAACCGTTATTCGGGGTTGCGTCTAAAAGCAAATAAAAGGATTAGGGTTTCGCTTTTGAATAAACTTTATAATATTTATTTATTTCAATATCCCATTGAAACTTATTGTGCAATAACAATCAATGACTCTCCATATTATGTCAGTTTACATAATCCTTTTTCTTTGATAAATCGAACCATAATAAGAAATTTGAAGCCATACAAGAAATTAAAATATGTGAGAAATTATTAATGAATTATTTAAGATCTGTTTTACACCTGGATGTCCTGTTACTTCCCTTGCAAGATCTTTAGAATCATTTTCGTAAATTGAAATTTGTTTTTATTTTATTTTTTATGTTTTCATTAATGAATCTCACTGATGGTGTTAAGTTTCTTGCCATCTTTATAAACTTTTGGAAGTACCCATCCCCATAGGGTTGACATCAGGAGAACGGGTCGGATAGCCGCGAAGGTTGACATTGTACCCAAGAATCGTCTTTTGTGGAGTGCCTATGTAGATCGTGGCGTTATCCTGTTGATAAAATAGATGGTCGACAGGGTAGTGCGCAAGATACGGAAGAAGTATTTGTCTGAGGACTTTCCGGAACTCCACGCTATTCATAAGATAAGAAGAAATTACCAATTCTATAGTTCCGTGATCCTGAAAGGCGTCCCATGCGATCAATAACTTGCCTCAAAAATTTCATATTTGGAAAATCCGGAGATCTCTCCAGAGATCCCTCTAATATCTGTATTTTCAATCAGCCCCGCCGTTAAGGACAATTTAGTTTGCAAGAAGGAAGAAGTGGAAGAAATTTTTTCCGAGGTGATGATGACAATAGTGTCAACCCACACGTAGCTAGCACGAAGCACGCGCATCTTGCTACACTTGTACCCACACATGTCATCACAATTATTTTGCTACGCTGTAGTTCCTTATATGATTATCGAGGTTAATGGCGTGCGTCTTTAATTAAGTTACAATTTTTGATTATTGTATGATAAATCTACAGCACGTAATGATAAATAAATTATTTTTTACCATCTAAATCCCAGGTAAAGAATTCCACAGCCGTCATTACGTCCAACAGGAATTTCTGATAGACATGTAGCAAGAAATTTAATTGTTGCGAAAACTTTAAAGTGACGATTCCATTGTCGAGTAATGTAGATTATCCTAATACCCTAGACACACAGCACGAACTAATGCATCATTTGTACTAACTATTCATTAAAATACCGTGTGTGAAATAGTATATGTCATTATAGCTCGAAAACCAGATGATAATGAAGTACACTAATGAAGTGTTTTCCTCCTTCATTATAGCTATAATGGAGAAAAATGTGCTAGATTTGGCATATAATGTAAATCTGGAGCTCCGCTGTGCATCTGCCGATTTGAAAAATGAGAAGAAGAAATGCAAAGAAATGCAAATCACAAATTATATTATTAATATTTTTTTAAATATAATGTTTTTCTCATTTGGAAATTGTTAAATTGAAAATAAAATAAATGAAGACAAAGTTTATCGCGTTAATTCGATCCATATTGCTTCTTTAAGGTGATATGTTCATCAAAACCAGTTTGACAGCAGAACTCAATTAAATAAATGGCTGTGTGTCCGCAGTTTATAATGAATCATTATATACTAATGAGTCGTTAGGTATTTCTTCATTAAGAGTGCTGTGTGTCTAGGGCATAAGACTATGAATACAGCCTCAGAAATAGTAAATGGGTTCAAGTCATCCCTCATATTCCTCAGAACTATCCTCTGTGCACGGGTCATATTGTATAATGATTTTATATTTCACAAATTTGTACATTATTCATGCAATTCGTAATATAGCAATATTTTTACAATATTTTTATCCAAAATTTCGGTATTTCAAACAAAACAATTTCTGCAACTATCACAACTATCACGACAAGAGATTTAAGCGTACCTCAGTAAGGAGCTCTTATGTTAAGAAATATTTGACAGCTATTTCTCTTTGTTAGAATGTCAAATTTCTTTAAAAAAAAATCTCCACAAAAGTTAAGGGATCAGCTGTCATCTGACATCACTTAATTCCTTACGCAGAATACCAATTTCTGCTAGAGGGCTTTGACAGCCCAGTTAAGGGGATAAGATCTCTTATCCCTTACGTAGAACCAGGGGCTAAGTCTTTTTTAATCTTGAAATATTCTCAAAAATAAGTACACCGTTGCCATAATTATTCTGCTTCTGTGAAAAAGAAATGTTTTTATTTGTACCGAGAGTAACTTAAGTTTTGGCTTCTTGGAGAATCCTGTAATTGATGGTGATAATTCAAATCAATTACAATTTCCGTTACCTGCATATTAATTGTACTCAGTCCGAGGGTGGGGGGGGGGGGGGAATGTGGCTTCAACGAAGTTTTCATAGAGAAAGCATAGCATGATGCTATTTTTTAAACTTACACGTAATTGCATCCATTTTAAACCAAATTTTAAAATAAATTTTGAATGGAAAAAAGAAACCTTCAACATAACTGTAAATTGCGTCATTCAAACAAACTGTACAAAATCATGATGGTAGAAAATCGTAAAAGAAGCCATTCTAAGAAAAACGGTGGCACTTTACACTTAATACTGAATCTAAGTTTCTTGCACAGCTTTAAAATTGTTATGAATATGTAATCACATCAAACGTAGGATCTCTTAAGGGACATGTACCTTCTTCAAAATTCCCTCATTTCTTAAAAGGAATTATCCTAAAAATTACGGAAAATGAAAATAAAATCCCGGCTAACATTAAGACATCATGATAAGCCCTTAATACCCTTCTGCTTATGTTAGAACGTCGTGGAACCGAGCATAAATGAGGACGTCCTGAGTGAAGGAGTGAGGCAGGCAACTTCAGTTTACCTTTACCTTTTTGTGCACATAAAAGACAACGCTAGAAAATTACGATAAATGTCTTCCTCCATTTAAAGTGAGCGTAGGTATATACCTCTTGGAGCACGTGCGAAATATGAGGATACTCCCATAACTCCAAATATCCTATCATGTACCACTTTCTTAATGAAATAAATTTTCTTGCTCTTATTGCCAAAGCCGAATAGCGAAGTGCTTTACATGTAAATTGAAATGAGATGTCAAGTTCAGTGATATTAAGATGTTCGTGAAATTAACTCTTAAAGGTAAATTGTTCGTCTGAAATGACGTAAATCTCTGACAGTTTTAGATTACTGTTCTCAAAAGCACATACATTAAAAGAGAAGTTTTAGCAGGAGTCCTTTCTTTGTTCTTATATTTTGGGGGTAAGGAAGTAATGCTTTTGAGATTTATTTTGAAATATTTAATATTTATTTGAAAATCAATAAAAATAAATATCGTAATTTAGAGGTTATTGTAAGACAAGGAAAGCATATTTATATAAATTTTTTGAATTTTTAAATTTATTCAGTGTATCGGTAAATATGTCAGTTCTTTTAATATCACGTGTAGGATAATCAAAAGTAAAAGAAAAGAAAATTAATGTAACAATAGATACGAGTAAGTAGTTCAGAGGGAATATTGAATATAATAGGCCTGTTCTTTCGTGTTTCTTGCACTGGTGCACTCATAGTGCAAACTACACTAATGTTATTAAAAAATACTGTGGTGTCTTTAAGTGACCAGGATCTCCTTTTTTCCATTCTTGAACTTACACACAAATTAATATTTTTTTTTCTTTTTAATTAACGTTTTATATATCGTTGCCTGCGATAATCCTCCAACTTTCATTGAACCCAAAGAAAAATTTTCACATTTGTGTGTGGAAAGCTACCAAGGTTTAAAAACAAAGTTCGTGGGTTCCCAGCAAACAATTTCGCGAGGTTTTGTCAAAAGTACGGAATGAGCAATAGTTGTGAAACAAGGGCAGCATTATTACAATAGTGTGTATATGATTGCCTCTCTTTTAACTATTGCCTATTTCTCAGTTTTAGCAAGCCTCGTGCAAATTTGCATGACTTCTTCTATCAAATTCGCTTTTATTCAATTTTTCATCAATGTTTTTTAAAGGTATCGGACTTATATTTGTAATAAAATAATAATAATATATTGTGAAAATCTTTAAAAAAATTGCCCTTACTTTCATAAATTACAAAATGTCAATCCAGACATATTAAAACTAAGTTGAAATTGGTAAATTAAAAGTAATTTACTCAACCCTCGCAATTGGTAAGTATTTAAAATATAAATACTTGCCTTTGGTAAGGAATAGGCGAATTACTTATAAATTATCTTTTTTAGCTTACTATCTTATGTCCGTTTAGTCCGCCGCCTAAATTACAAAAGAGCATTTGGCAATATCATTTTCGAGGGTTATGCTTACCCACGGCAAGTTACTTTCGAGTTATTTGCGATTCAATTTGTTTGCTGGGTTATGTGAGGCGTTCTTTTGTAGCAGCAGTACAGTAAACTGGATAGCATGCACATGCAGAAAGGAACACAGCGAATATATCCCAGCGTAAATCATTCTCAGTTTTTTAATGAATTTTGAATTATACTTATTGAGTAAATTATTTGTTCAATTTTTTATTTTAACTATCTGAATGCATTTGTAATTACTACTCTTCGCTGTTTTGTTAAAAAGTTATTGGATTGCGTTTGTGGTAAGTCATTTTAAATTGATACATTAAATTTTTCAAATATTTTGAGTGTTTCTAATGCTTTTATCCAAATCACCAATATTGAATTGAAAAGACTTTGTATAAGTTGAGTAATAATATTATTAATTTCATTAATTCACAATTAAAGCAAAATTATGCAGGTTCCTTCCTCATAGGTGTTCATAGAGCAGGAGGTGATAGTACTCAACTCAAAAACACAAACAATTGAAAGGCAGGGAAATTTAGACCCCTATTTTTCTTTGCACAGAGGTGGTTAACACAACTTGATTTTTTATAAATACTGTAAACTGCAAACTCTCTACTTTAATTTGACCTAGTACACCTATGTAATATCTGCAGCCACTAAGGAGTTATTAATTCACAACCTATTCAGGTCATGTAGCACATCTATACGTTTGACTACATAGTAAATTAGCATAGATAGTGTACTGTAAACTACACGCTAAAATTTCATCGCATCTACAAACACCTTGTAAAAATAAAATGTATAGAAAATAAACTAAGTTGCTATAAATCTAAGTACACAAAAAGTTTTAGAAAATAAAGGATGTCAACGAAAAATTCTGATTCTCAAAGATCTTGTTGCACAATATTCAGAATTATAGAGAATTAAAAATAATATAAATAAATCAGTTAAAAAGAATATAAATGGAATAAAAATAAAAATATAATTATTCATCTCTAAAAGTGCCAATAAAAAACGATTACACAATATGTATATAAAAATAAAAATAAATCTTTTTATCGTTTTACTAATACCAGTATATAATTTTCTTTATGTTTCGGACGTACTTCAAAATAACCATTTGGATAAATCGATGTGACGAGTTGCGGTTATCATCAACAACCCCCTCACTATCGATAGTCATACCAAATTAACCGGTATTTTTTAACCCCGGAATGCTACCCCATTTTAATATTCACTTGTTGGTAACCATGTGTAAATATCACACACGAAAAAATTATAAACAAAAGAATTGAAATAATTTAGCGAAATACAATAACACCAGAATGAAAAAAACAGGATTCCCGTAAGAATAATTTAAGATTTACATAAAAAAATTTCAATTAGTAAGGTAAGGATAATTATAAATGAAAGTAATCACGTTTTGCACATTTTTCATCACAATATATACCCAAACCTCAGTCTTATAGTGGGTTCCCAGGTACATGAGCAACATGGTGAATGAGAGGAGAGGGCTGACGTGCTTTTTACCTCTCCTTCCCTTGAACTAACTATCACGATTCAGGCAATGCACTTGCGAAGTGGAGACGCTGTAATCATATGTGGTTAAGAACAGTGCAGTCCTCAAGCAGAAAGTGAGTAAAATTGACTCATTAGCGTTCCGGGGTTAAAATGACACGTTTTCAGTCACTAAGACAACAAAATATCTTTGAGAATAGGTTAAGAGCTAATAACTCTTTAACGGCTACAGATAGCAAAAAAAAAAATAGAGGTCAAACTAAGAAAAAAGGTAAGAAAATCCTAAATTTTTAGTTGAGACTACAACAACTCCTGAGAGGAAAGGAGTACGGGGCTGGTTGAGTAGTCGTTGGAAGGGCCATGAAGGTCTACATACAATTAGCTTTAGACGGTGACCATGCACCTTTTAAAATACAGTTTTTTTTTTTTTTAAACTAGAATTTTTTTTTAATCACCCTGTAACTCCGAAACGGTTGATATTGG